>CM035436.1:52375951-52725951 GCA_020310875.1 Ceratopteris richardii | reverse complement strand
ACCATAAACAACTCTCAAACGACCTTAGATTACAAGTATAAACACATGAAACCTACTTAGAAAGACAAGAACCGATACACATGATACACACTTAGAGAGAAGACAGATAAAGGAACAAAGATCTCTGGAGCATAACTGTGCATTTCTTTCTAGGGATTATTATGCGGGTTACAGTGACCTGAGATCAAGTGGACAGATTGCTAACTCTTCCCAGCCTACAGAGAAATTACAAGGTTGCCCTCACAACCAGCACCAACTGGGAGGGGATTCCTTGTTAAGAGTAGGAGTTAGCTTGCTGTGCCAAGGTGAGCAGAGGGCGCCTACCAAGTATTCTGCATGCATATAGCATACATGTATATCCAGCCTTGGTTGAGACCTCTTTATATAGCCCTTTGCTTGGAAACTGTAGGGGGGAGAGAAGGGGGGGGCTGGATACTTGGATAGACTCGATATTTGGGCCAATCCCTGTCCAGCCTCCATGTCCAGTGGCAGCTGCCTTGGTCAGGTAATGGTCAGATGGGTAGTGGCCTGGACAGTTGCACAGACAGTGTGGTGAGGGCTCTGAGCAGTTAGCAGTGCTCAGGCAAGTGCCCAAGTGATTGCGCCTTCTTTGTCTCATGGGTGGCGGTCTTCCTCCAAGTGGTGGTCCTGGGTGGTGGTCATGGTCATGGGCTTATAGGTGGTCGTCCAAAAGGTGGTGGTCCTCCATAGGTGGTGATCCACCCAAGTTGTCTGGCATATGCATTGCTTGGTTCTTCTTCCTTGGTTACTTTACCTTCACTAGAAAATATTCTATACTGCCTACAAGATGGTTGCTTTAATCTCTTATTCAATATAAATGGCTTTGGTTCCTTCAACAAGAGGTCCTTGACATGAGAAAATATGCCTGTTTATCTCCCCCTCTTTCCTCTGCACTTTGTAAATGTCCTTTTCGGTTTTCCTTCCATCTTTCTCTTTCCCCCTGTTGTTGGTTTTTTTATCATTATTATTATTTTTTTTATAACCCCTGGTTTCAGAGTTGTGAAGGATGGTGGGCACTGGGACTTCAATTCTGTTTACATCATGTGCACATTAAGATGAATCATGAATCAGTTGTCAGCTTCCGTGAGAACTTCAGGGATTTTATCTAGTTCACCTCAACAGCAGGCTAATGAATATCTTTGTATGACAGGATCCAATCTACGTACTGGAATGAAGTCTAGTGAGCTTATATTGTTATATTTTTATCACTTGTCTCTTTATTCTTGAATTTTTTTGGTGATTCATGCAGCCTTTTGATTGGGAAGGAGATATAAGTCCACGGCTTTCACAAAAAGATCTTATTGTCTATGAGATGCATGTGAGGGGCTTCACACGTCATGAGTCAAGCAATGTGAATTATCCAGGAACTTACCATGGACTAGTAGAAAAGCTTGATCACCTGAAGGTTAGTGATTCTGTTCATTATCCATAAATGGGTAGCGATGAAGAGCAGCTAGCTGAAGTTTTCCATATTTGAGATCATGTGCTAGTGCTTTTTTGTGGCAGGAGCTTGGTATAAATGCCATAGAGTTGATGCCATGCAATGAATACAATGAGCTAGAATCTTATGCATACAATGCAGTGATGGGTGGTTACAAGTACTAACATTCATCTTGCTTTGTGTTGCTTTATTTATGGAATGATTTCATCCTCTTTGTTTCTGTTTCCAGGATGAATTTCTGGGGCTATTCTACCTTGAATTTCTTTTCGCCCATGATAAGATATTCAAAATCTGGGAACTCAAGGTGTGGTCTAGATGCCATTAATGAATTCAAGACACTTGTACGGGAAGCTCACAAACGTGGAATTGAGGTATAAAGCTAATATCCATATTTTTGTCTTCTTTTTTTGCTTTGACCTGTGAAATGATCATGTTTCCAAATCAACATTCATAAAGATGTGGTGTGAGGAAATATGCAAATTATGATGTCACAGACAAACTGAATGTCAGTAAAAGTTAAATGTAATTTTTTATTCTGGTGAAGCAAGCATGAAAAACCTGTTTCAAGCTGGGCATATGGGTGATTGTCAGGCTGATTCATTTTTACTTGAACTAGAGGGCAAATAACACTACTGCAGTGAAGCTTTTTCAGAGATAACACTACTGCAGTGAAGCTTTTTCAGAGATAATTGAGAGGTTGTTGTGAGGTTATTCTTGGAGTCTCTATCTCTTTTCTTTTATCAATTAGCATGGTGTGATTGTCTCTTTAGTAGTGGGAGGGAGTCACACCTCCTTGTGGGTCAGTGTCTGGTTGCCTGTGCCATCTTGAATCTGCCAGTAAGTGTGGTAAAATTACTATCTTAATAAATATATGAAAAGCCTCAACCCATTGACTTGCTAGCATGATGGAAAGGACATGTTGAGATTGCTGATACATTTACTTGGGACCTGGATATTGATTTTTTCTTGTAACTTTTCCTTTCTTTTCTGTTCTTTTCTTGTGTTAGGCTTCATCTTTGATGTTTCCACCTTGCATCTTTGATGTATTCATTGAAAGTGAGTTTGCAGAGCTTTCATAAGAGTTCATCATATTGTGTGTGTCTGTGCGCATGTGAGAACATGCATTCGGCCTTCATTGCACACCCAATACTGGACACTTGTGATTTTGCTGCAGATGTTGTAGTATGTTGTCAGTACTATGCATGTAGCTAATGGTTATTCAATCTTTTGGTTGAGTGCCGTGACCATATTAATCAATGCAGTTCTCTTTTAGGTAATATTGGGTCTTACCCAAATTCATCAAAGTATACTCTAGGCATACTAGTGGATGTGAAGATTTCACATAGTGAGATTTTTGTTTGCATTGTGATGAGTTCTTTGGTGCATATGCTCCACAAACTATGCCTTTGTTGCTGCAACTTCGAAAAGCTTCATTACAGTTACTATCGACTACATCTTAGAAGCAGTGACAGAGAATCACTTTGAAGAGCTTTTCTAAGAGTTCTTGCTATGTTATGTTTGTCTGTGTGATCATGTATTCATATTTCGTTTTATACTCACTCTTGGGCACTGACAATGTTAGTGGGGATGTTGTAGCATCTGGCCAATCATATGCAGGATGAAATAATAGTTATAGGGTTCTGTTGTTTTTTATGAGCTTTCAACTTGTTGAAATACTGATCTTCAAACCTAAAGTAACAAACATGAAAAAAATAACAAAAACATATAGGATTTATGGAAGGGAGTAGGCCCATGCTATGGTTCCCAAACAAAGAAACTAATCCATGTCTATGTATAGACAAAACCAAGTACACATACGAGTGGAATCTGTGCGTGGTGTTGTTAATGTAGGGTTACATTAAGGGTTCTCCATGCTTTTCACTGCCCAAAAAAGGTAGTTGAGATCTTTGCCCCAAAATTAACTCTAGAAGTATTCTGGCTAATTATTATATATCAGAAATGAAGAAAGCTTCCTAGATTTGGGGAAAATGTTCCTTGTCCTAATGATTCAGTTACCCATATCCCCAACATTTTATCCTTAATTGGGTTATCCAAATAAGTAGAATAGTAAAAAATCTTGTGCCTCCTTTTCAAGACTCTTGGGTAGTGAAATTGAGAATGTTGAAGCTGTGGGGATGCAGAGCAAAAATTTAAGAGTGGGGGTTCTCGGTGGTGCAAGAAACTCTGTAACACATTCTAGCTTAGGGCACGCTAGTCATTTACAGCACAACACCAGATCGCGACTTAGTTAGATAGAGTGCTCTTACAATGTTAGAGTACAATTTTACAGGAGTTGAAGGTGTCAGAGTTCGAGGTCTGCGGAAGCACACGAAGAGCACAAGGAAGAAGAAAAAGCTTGGAGAAGAACACAATATTGAATGTATTGCCAAGTGAATAGGATAATAGGGGTATATAAAAGGGGGGGACCTCCTAAAGAGGGAAAATAGTGCCCCGGCAGTCCTAAGTGTACTTATTCACATACATCACTATGGAAATATATCAACAAATCCCCCTTCGGAGTGATGCGATGAACAAGGAGTTGGCACTCATGTATACGGAAGTGCAAAGCTATGTGGGAAGAAATCAATCCACAAAAGGAAGTAAGCCCAAAGCTTTGCGCAAAGCTTCAAGCTTATCCCTAGGAAGAGCCTTTGTAAAAAGGTTTACAACATTATGTTGTGTGGGCACATGAGCCCATGTAGAAGACAAAATCCCTCTTTGCTTTGTACATATAATTGTTCCTTACGACCACCAAGACATGCTTCCAAACTCTCATATATGGTTGACCAACTTTAAGGAGCACTAGAAGGTTGATTTCGAAATCCATGTATACCTGTCCAGCAGATAACACAAAAATCGCAACAAATTGATTGGAAATTTCAGCAATAAGCTTGAATTTCCTGCACTTTTGTTAATATATGAGTTGTCCACAATTTTGTTACTGCTGAAAGAGCTAAAATCTGTCTTGTTCTTCTTCAATATCACCCCTCCTAGAGTGAAACTCTTCTAAATAATATCCAACTTCATATAGGATGATGACTTGATGCTCACTGCTGAATATGTGGCTGAGCTTGATTTGGACCTGCCATGAATATTTAATCTTCCTACATGTGGCCATATTCTCAATGTACTCTGTGTTTTCTTGCTCTGATACCAATTGTTGATTTTTAGGCCCACAATTAATGTTAAGATAGAGAAATGTAGAGACAATATGAAGAATAGATAGCACATAAGATAGATATAAGAAGCCATGCTCCAAATATATCATTACATTACCAATTAGAAGTTACAAGATAGCATAAACGATATGTTTGATATACAAGCTAGTGAGAATAAGCTATGAATAACTCCAACAATCTCCAAAGTTGAAGTATGATCTTCTTTAAAATAGTAACTCCTCCAAGAAGTAAGATAATTCCTCCACACCTTGATGTTGATGAAGACAAACTCCACCTCCTTCAAGTAGAAGAAGACGACCTTCTCTCAAGTTTCTGATGAATAGAACTCCCCAAAGTGATGATTTTGAGTGTCTACGGGCTTGTCTACATATAAGGATACCAAATAAAGCATAAAATTCTACAAGAAACAATTAAATCCTACTTCTGTAAATTCCAATATGAAATCCGTTGCAAATTAGGAAAACTCTTCTTTCCCCCCCCCTTTTTTTTTTGGCTTTTTTAGGTATTTTTGAGGTGCCACATGCCAAGTTTATATGCATTGGATCAAAATCTACAAGTTCAATAGGATTTGAACAAGTATCATATGATTGTCAAGTTTAAAACATACTGTTCAAGTTTTAATCCTAACACTAGGGTTTGATATTTTACGTTGCTATTGATGTCAAACACATAAGTATTATACATGCTTGAATAACTCCCATTTAATAAAAAGATTTTGACCACGTTTTGACCATTTCGTAAAAGTGGAATCATTTCGAACCACTTCTGAGAGTTAATTTTGTTCTCCTTGTAGACATGTAGGTAGGGCTTCCCCTAGCGGAAGGTTGCCCATTTGACGCATTTGCTAACAGTCATCTATATTGGTTGGGGGGGTGGTGGGTGTAGGGACACCCGTTCCTTGGAGGTAGCTCCCTCGGAGGTGGTTGAAGGTTCTGCGGCTCAGGGGTGAGCGTGTATTGGCTCTTTGGCTGGGAGGTGAGTTTAATATCTTCCCTCCGCAAGTATGGCTTGGGTCTTGACTTGTCACTTGTCCAACAAGGAGGATCTAACATTGGTCTCTCTCCACCACACACTCCATTTATAATAAAATTAATTTGTTGTCAAGAATTGATTTGTGATTTCAATAGAAATAGAAAGGTTTAGAAACTTTCTAAAAAGGTTGACAAGGGGGTTGAAATAGAGGTGGTGGGATGATTCTATTTTTGGAAAATAGAAAAACTATAAGAGAACTCCTCTTTTCACTTTGGCATAGAATTCATTTGCCAAGGATTGGGCACGAGAGAGAAGAGTCTTCTTATATACATCAGCCTCCACACTTACACCCTTCACCTCTCCATCTTTTCCTTCATCATGGTGTTCCCTTAGCCCATCGGTTCTGAGCCATTCACATGAGTTAGCTAGTCACATGAGTTAGCTAGTCTGGCCAATGATAGGTATGCCAATTTTCATATCCTATCGACATGCATGGGTCCAAGAAGGGTTCTTCTTCTCTTGCACTTCCATAGCATTAGGGGCAGCTTTGCTTGGATGCAAAGTTTAGCATGTGTGCTCTCTGACCTTGATTTCACCCGACGGGCTATGGGAGGTACTCATTGTCAAGTGAAATTTGAGCCGCTGGGTTGGGTGTCTTTGGTCAGAGATCAGTCACCTAGTTGCCATCCATACTTTAGTCTCTGAGCCATAGCTAAGTTCGGGTGCCTTGCTCCAAGGTCGCCTAGGCATGCTAGTTGCCTAGGTTACCAAGTGGTCGTGGTTGCCAACCTTTGCCCAGGGTTGCCAAGTTTCCATTGGTTTCCTCTTGCCCACCTCTTGCCCAATTTCTCCCTTGCTATAGGGGTTCATCAAGACCACCTGTACGAGGTTCTAGGCAATGTTACCCTATGCTTTACGCCCCAAAGATTTTATTGTCTAGATGTGTATCATCAATCTTTGTGCGTGTTCCTTCTCTTGCAACCAACCCGAGAAATCTCTTCCATGGGGGATATAGACTCCAAGAACAATGGATTCTATAGTAGGATCTTCATCTTTAGGACTACTTGTTATAACTTTCATTGCAAAACAAGGAAACACCTGCATATTTGCCAACCATTGGAACAAGTTGCCCATGTCGTCCTCTAACATGCCCTCTATCTCAACAAGGCAAGTGCCTTGACCTCCATCCTTGGTAGGAGTTTCCTTAGAGGCCTAGTCATAAGTTGGAAGAGTTTCCCTAGGGACCCAATCTTGAGTAGTCTCCCAAGGGGCTTTGCCTTGTTCAAACAAAGTCATCCAAGTATGGTATGGGTTCTTTGGTGAAGTCGCCCAATGTCTATGCCACCTTGAGTGGAAATTTCCCAATTTCTTGCCATTGCCCATGAGGTATCACCCTATTGCAATCTCCCATGGTGGTGGGTGCCCACAGAATGAAGTGCCTCAGTGATTTTCTGAGAGGTTCCCAAAGCTTCATCTTCCCCCCTCCTAAATAGAGTTGTTTCATAGAGGTGTCAAGTGTAGCAGCCCACATGGTGTCACTTCTCTAGTCATGTACAACCTTATTGTGTCTTTGCCAAGGTCTACCTATGAGGAGAGGGAATCCACCTTTGACTTTGGATAATGCAATAATCATGAAGTCAAGCATAAACACAAGGCCTTACACCTCCACGGGCACATTGTTAGATCCTTGAGGACCCTCCTTGTTGGACAAGTCAAGATACAAGGCAAATCCACAAACAATAGAAGGGAGAACATTAGACTCACCTCAAAGCCATAGAGACTATATGGGCCACCCTTGAGCCTAGGATTCTATAGTTCACAACGGGAAGCCACCTCTAGAAGATTGGCGTCCCATACTACCAATCCCCCATTGGAACAGGTGACGAGGTTTTGCCATGCAAGGCCAAGAGTCGCGTCCCGGTAAATGGAAAGAATGAAAAATGAGAGGACTTTGAGTCCTCTTTATAAGACTCAAGTGAAATGACCCATTCTATATTGAACTGGCCAGGCCTAGTACGCATTGTTAAACACCTCCTGGTCGGACAATAGTTGCAAACTCCCATCCAGATGTCCTAAAATGGTGGAGACGCAACACTTCTCCCCTTATTTTTCAATCGCTGTCCTCATCAATCTCCTGAGTAATAAAACTAGGGAAATGATTCTTTAATGGTTTAACTGACTCCAAAGTTGTCGTAGATTTCAGTCAGTGCTTGCATTTTATCAGATTTGTAGGGTAAGAAGTCCTACGAGACTTCTTCTCCCTCTGGTCTAGAACAGCCTCATGCTCTAATGGAATGTATCGAGAGGTATCCTTCAAAGCAAGGATCCCCTCTGCATGCATCACTATACCATCTTGCCCAACTCCCTCTTTCAAGGGACTAACATGGAACAGAGGGTAAATAGTGATTCCTCGAGGAATATCTAACTCGTAGGACACACCAATTACCTTCCATGCATAGTACAAAAAAAATCGCGATTTTTTCATAAAATAAAAAACCTTTTAAATCTCAAAATTATTTAAAGATTCATTCTCAATTTTTTATTTTTTTCCGTTTTTTATTTTTTTATTTTTTTCCTCTATTTTGAGATATTATCATGCATTTCATCCATATTACATGCATTAAATATAAAGTATATGATATATATGTAAATACTATAATGTTTTATGTGTATATACAAAAAAAAATAAAATCACAAAAGTTGCAAAAAAATGAAAATCGCGATTTTTAATTTTAATCCCAGCGATTAAAACGATTAAATCGTTTAAAATGCAATATTTTAATCGTGATTTAAATCTCTCTTTTCGTACTATGCTTCTATGTGATTTGGAATGGACCACAATAGCGAGAAGATAACTTCGTACATGAGGTAGTTCGTATCATCTCAAAATCTTTCGGAACTTGAAGGTACAACCACATGCCCACTTGGAGGTCATGATGTCTATGGTGTTGGTTACCGTAGAAGATAGCTTTGTCCATGGCTGTCTTTAATATTTATGCTTTCCCTCATGGTCTGTAGTATTTCTTGCATATCGTGCAAGAAATCAGCCACATGCTCAGTCTACACGCTTGTGACTTGAGTAGCAAGCAATGGTCTCGACTCATAACCATACATTAGCATGAACAGGCTATATCCTATAGTCGAATGTGTTTATAAGCAAAATCAATCTGGGGAAGATAATGCTCCCAATCAGACTATCGTTGAGAGACATATGTGTCGCAACATATCCTCCATAGTTTGATTCATACTCTCTGTCCGTCCATCGGTCATCGAATGATCGGAGGAAGATATACTGAGTCAAGTCTCGAGTGTTTGGAAGACTGTTCGCCGAAAATTTCTAGTGAACTTAGAATCACGATCACTACAATCTCATGAGGTAATCCATGAAGTTTATGCAGGTGCTCCACCAAGAGTTGAGCTAACTCATGACTCTTCATAGCGGAACACATCGACATAAATCTTGCCATTTTTGTGAGTTGGTCAACAATGATCCAAATGGCATCATGGCCGATCTGGGTCCTTGACAAAGATGTCACAAAGTTCCTAGAAACGGAAGCTATGGCTGGTATTTTGACCCATGTGGGTTCTACATGTCACCTACCCATTGGATCCCCAATTTTGAGTGCCTTGTTGCCCTGCGCAAGAGCTGCCAACAGGTTGCCATGGAGGTTTCACCACCTTTCTCAGATTCAACGGCTAAAATGAATTTTCATGTATCTCAAGGGGAGGATATCCCTTCGCGTAGCAGGTTATGGGAGTATTTTGCAGGTGCCAGCTGCTTATTTAGACAACAATTGTGGCAGGTCACCTACCAGCAGCCATGGCTTTCTTGTGCATACCTTGTTTGCCTCCCTTTGAAAGGACTTTCCTCCTCCAATTACCACAGACCTGAGCAGCTTCCTGCACTAAATTTGGTCCATAAGAAAAGAAAAAAAGGGTGCCAATTTTCGAGCCCCTACCTTCATAGAAATTCATAAGTAGTGTGGGGGTTTACTTGTGAATTCCACCACCGGCTGACATGTTCTCCCCTTGTCTTCTCCTCCCGCTCGAAGCATCCCATACCACCCCATATAAGAGACATAGTACGAACATGCGATTTAATTCGTGAGAATTACTTCGCAAATTATTCATTTAATTCGTTTAGTATGTTCGGACTGAAAATAAAATTCGGGAATTTTATCCATCAGAAGAGAATTTTATATATATATATATATATATATATATATATATATATATATATATATATATATATATATATATATATATATATATATATATATATATATTATTTATTTATTTTTTCTCTTGTGAAAAGATCACTTTGCATTAAATGAAAATAATTTACAGAAAAGAGGGGAAGGCGTTTGCTTCCCCAGCACTACTTCCTACTATCCTCCTAAAGTAACATTATCCCCTACGAACATCAGATCTTATCCAAAAAGGAAGCAATCGCCAGCTTATGTTCAACTTGCATAACATCCATATCCAAACTAAGTTTCGCTTTGCAAAGTGTCCAAGAAAAATGCGGTATGAAACCCTTATTCTGAAACACCCTCTTATTCCTCAGCTTCCAAATGCTCCAAAGCAAGATAAAGATGCATCTCTTTCTAACCCAGTCGCAAGCATTACTTCCCGAATTAAACTGAAGAAATGTGGCTCCGAACTTGGACGGCTTACTATCCCAAATGGGAAAGAGAAACAAACTGTTCCACCATTTTTGAATATGGGGGCAAGACCAAAAGGCATGACGCAATGTCTCCACATAAGAAGCACAGTGTGGGCATCGGACGCCTTGTACACCATGCTTGGAAAGAAATGCCCCCAGCGTGAAATGTCCCACCCACCGCAATCCTCCACATAAAGAATTTCATCTTGAAAGTAAGAGATGAGCTCCAAATATCAGCAAACCTTGCATGCCACCAATCCCGCGTTTTGTCCATTTTCCACCTGAGGGGGAAGTAATATCAGTACAATCCGCAAGAGAAAGATATTATGTCTAGTAGTACCATTCCACCATCTTGTATGCTTGGCCAAAGGCGAGTCCCTCCAGGGATCCGATGCATCAATCGAGAGAGGGATTTGAAATTGCTGTACAAAAAGTGCTAGATGCATCCACTTAGATCTATAGGTAGGCCCCACTGCATAAATCCTCCGGATGGAAGGAAAGGACAGGAATTCCCATTTAGAATCATAGCAGTGTGCAATAGTATCAATTCCTTTATTATTGAGGTATCTTGCTGCTGCACCCATGGAATAAGCCAAAGGCGGGTTTGCTAAAAAAGACCAATACAGAGACAGTGAAGCGAAAGAGTTTCCTGTATAACGTTGTCGCCCATTCCATTTAAGTAAAGAAGCGGTCTTCTTAAAACTGGTAAGCAGCATGGAAAGCGTAGCAGAAGAGGTTTGCAATGGGGCATGCGAGAAAAACTTATTCCATGCATTCATTTTCCATGTGCCCTTGTAGTACACTGTTCATTGTCCAGAATCTTCCAGAAAGCATCTGTCCAGAGGGGTTTAGCAGCAGAAGTAATACGAATGATAAAGGCTGCCCGCCTTCCATCATATGAGACTGAAGATGCAGAATACCAGACCACCCTTGCTTTTATGTTGAAAGATAAAGTCCCATGCTGAGAGGACCAGGGCACGGTTGTGCGTCTTATTCCACAAGAAATTCTTGATTAAACAGTCAAAAGCGTAAAGGTGACATTTCTTCCAATCGAACAACAACGTGTAATACATGATATAGGGCTGTAAAAAAGATTGTACTATCCTTATTCTAACATGAAGTGGCCAATGTGCAGCATGCCACAGATTCAATTTATTTTTGATTCTGCAAAGTACCCATTGTATTTGGTCTTTGCTCGAAACATTCATTCCCAACGGATATCCCAAATGTCGAAAAATGACACCACGATCAATTTTACGCCCTTGCCAGAAGGGGAAATGAAAGTGTCTCGCAGAAATATTGATGAGAGCCGACTTCCCCATATTAATGTTCAGCGCCGATGCATTCGAAAAAGGAGTCAGCGAAGCAAGTATATGTTGAATGTTTTTTTCACAAGCCTTTGCGAATATAAAAGTATCATCTGCAAATCCCACTGCTATATGCTGATTTCCATGTAACGATACTCCATGTATAAATCTTGATTCCATCTTTGCTTGTAAGAGAAAAAACATCGGCGTAGAGGCTATTGCATACAGAAGAGGACTAAGAGGACAACCCTGTCGCACTGATCGCTGGACTGGAAAGGGTGCAGAAAGCCTTCCATTAATTTCTACTTGGGAAACACTGTCTTGAGATAACAAATATATAAGACGACGAACTTTAAGCCCGAATCCAAGTTTCTTCAGCGTCGCGGCAATAAAATCCCAACGCACCCGATCAAACGCCTTTTCAAAATCGATTTGTATGCCAACCACCTCCTGACCAGATCTTGAAGCATGTTCCATCAAAATTTGGGTGATGAGAATATTATCATATATCGATCTCCTGTGAACAAATCCAATATGGGAAGGGTGGACTAATTTATGAATGAATGGCTTAAGCCTAAGAGCAAAAATTTTCGCGAAAATCTTATAGATAATATTCATCATGGAGATAGGTTTCCAGTCACCGATCCGTTTAGGTAAACTCCACCAAGGAATAAGTTTAATTTTACCCTGCTTGAACGAATAGGGCATCTTTTGATCCCTCCAAATTTCATTACATACCTCCAAAAGTAGCGCCTTAAGAGAGGGCCAGAAGGCAAGAACAAGTTCTTTAGAAAGACCATCTAGACCAGGAGCCTTGCCATTCCTAAGAGAACCGAGGGCCAGAAAAATTTCTTCTTCTGTTATGGAAGTCTCGCAAGCAGCTGCCGCCCACGAATCCAAACACTGAGGAGTATGGGTAAGAGCTTCATGAAGCGCCTCAAACCACGAGTCATCCGAAGAATAGGATGCAGCAAACAGGCTTCTAAAATGCTCTGAACAGGCATCAGCAATAGAGTTCCCCTCACATACCTCTTTGTCTTCAATTACTAGCGATGAGATATTACTTGCAGCACGCTTAGCTCGCAAGAAATCAAAGAAACATGTAGAGGTGGCATGTAAATCATTCACGTCCATGCATCTGGCTCGAACTTTGGCAGAATTTATATCGTTGTTTTCTGCTAAATGCAAGCATTTGTAAGCGTCAGACAAAAGAGAGTAGTCTCTCTGGGAAAGTATATGCCCCATATCCACCTTCTCAGTTAAGGAAATAATCACATATTCTGCTTCAGCTTTAGCAGCTTTCATAACCCTGGAAAAGTATTTCCCACAATCTCGAATAACATCCTGCATACCCATAACGAGAGCTTCCCATTTCAAAGAAGCAGAGAGCTTTAAGGTGAGCACTTGCTGAATAAGGTCATCAACCTTAGCTTTAAAGAGTGGCATTTGAATCCACGCATGATTAATTCTCAATGGAATCTTGTGAAGTCTGTCTGGAATACTGGCTGACTAGTTTGAATTAACAAGATGCAACAGAAGAGGGCTATGGTCCGAAAGTAACATTGTCGCATCAATCCACATTTTGGAAGCAGGGGAGAGGACAGAAACATGAGAGTAGTAGCACCTGTCCAACCTACTCATAGCCTTCTTATGTGATCTAGAATGAAAAGTATATCTAATGGAATGGCCACCTATATATCCCCATAGATCTTTACACTTTAAGGAGTCCAAAATTTCATTCCACAATCCCTTTTCCCGCGACGAGATCAAAGAAGGGGAAGTTGTGCAATCTGTATCCGCGTCAACCATGTTGAAGTCACCAGACATTACAATCTGAGCATTCTTCCACAATTGAAGGTGTTCAGAAGAGCGCACCACTTGTAAAATGCTTTCCCAAGTTTTAACTCTCTCCATCGGAGTATTCGGAGCATACACGTTAATGCAGATGTAAGAAACTTCATGCATCAGAATATGCATGATTAAAAATCTTCCTTGAGGATCATCGAATAGCACTTGATGCGGGATATCTTTTCTGATAATGAAAAGACAACCTGAATAACCATCTTTAAGACCATTATAACACAAGTGAAAATCTCTAGTATGCAAAAACATTCCCGCATGATCATGCTTTTTATGCTCCTGAATTGCCACTACATCCAATTGACGTCTAATAATCCATCTCCAAAGCCTTGTCCATTTCCCGTATTGTCCCAAGCCTTGAATATTCCAAGTAGCTAACCTCATGACGTTGACAGGACATTCTGGGATGAATCCAAGTGAGCCATCGCCGGAGCCAAATCCTGAAGTACAATATCCATATTCTCATAATACTTTGCCATGTGATCATCAGAAGTAGGTGCAAAATTAGCCTCGTCGGAGGATGAGACTGAATATCCAGATTGAAATTTACTGCGCTTCCCCCGAAGCAGAGCCTTTTTATAAGAGACAGGGGTAAACCCATCATTATCAACCGCCCTCTTCCCTACTTCTCCATTCTTCCTAGGAGGATCCTTTGCCACAACCTCCCCCTCTCCTTTTATATACATGCAAATGTTTATCCACTTCAATTTCTTTTCCCTTATTGCCAGCACCTTGAGGAGGTGGAGGTCTAACAGTCTCACTATTGCGGGGGTTCAAAGTAATAGGGACACTCCTTGATCTTCCAAAAACTTTTTCTTCTAGCACAAGAATTTTACTGCCCGGGACAAAAACTTGTTCTTCTGGCACAAAAACTTGTTCCTCTGGGTCTTGTATATACATACATACATACATACATACATACATACATACATACATACATACATACATACATACATACATACATACATACATAGCTTAATCACATGTAAGATACATGATTATACATCATGCAAGTGTCAACATCAGACATCAAATCCTAAATTGACAATGGACATTAGACAATAAGCTAAAACATCATGATTTCATCATTAAATTTTAACTTTTAACCAATACGAGTGGTCACCACACATAACATATAAGTTATAATACATTACATCATAGAATCATGACTCATGACATTGTTTAGCAAACATCATACATGTAACAAAAATGATACATCATAAGTCAACAACCTATCAGTGAGTAAAAAGTGCAGAGTGCTATAGCCTATAGATAACCTACAGGCTACAATGTACAAGATGAAAGAGATAAAACATCATATACGAAAATCTATCATGGCTCATAGCTCACGTGACTTGTGAGTCGTGAAGTATCTAATGGATTTTTGCTAATTACTATCTTTACTTCTCCATAAATAGATAAAGTCAGGTTGAGCTTTCCTTTGAAATCAAAAGAAGTAATGGAAACTCTTTGTCCTTATGTTAGAAAACTTTGTTCCATTCTTTCATTGCCTTCAAGTATATGAAAAATTTGGGTAAAAAAGCTTTCAATCATAGGCACAATCATAGTTTGAACAAGAGATTTAGAGCATGAGATCTATATCAATATCAAAAAAGCTTTCAATCATAGGCACAATCATAGTTTGAACATGAGATTCAAAGCATGAGATTTAGACCCAAAAAAAAAGAGGTTTTAATCCCTTTGAAGAGTTCTTTTTTTTTTTTTTTTAATAACAAAAAGTATATACAATGCACATATGACACACACAATAATATATACAACATCATAAATCATGAATCAATCTCTTCATAGTATCATAATCAAGGGGTCAACATACAAATGTCTGAAAAAGCTTGCCTTGACTGGATATAGTGGAAAAACTAAGCAATGCACATGATTTAACTTGTAAGATGTAATGATTGTTGAATGCCTTCTTTCTAGGATGTAGATATGAAACCAATGTAAGTTTTTTTAAATTGGGAAGAGGCAATAAAAAACTTGTTTCTTACATGAAAGAGACACAAGTTACAACACATAGTTTGTATCATGATACATTTTTTGAGATTAATATTTATGCCCAACCACTACATGTAGACCTTTGAGGAAGCCTAGTTTATTCGGTCTTTTGAGCACTACACAAAGATCTTCGTGAAGATAAATGTAAGGGTAGAGGCATGGCTAATAGCATACATTGTAGAGACTATTGTGTCTTGCAAACTCATTTAGACCTGGACTCTTTAAAGATTGTAAATTAAAAACAAGTAATGCTTAAAATAGTCAACACCATCAATGATGGAGAACAAGAACTCTACAGCTGGTATACACCACAAGACACCCTCAAAGGAAGCAAAGGTCTATCAAGGATGGCAAACACAAAGAGGAGAAAGATTTACACAAAGAAGTGGAATGGTCCTTTAACACTAGTGTTGTACCAAAATAGGACACTATAGTGTCCTTTTTTCTAATAAATAAAAAAAATCACACATACTAATCAAATAAAATTTTGAAAAAACCTTAAAGACCCATAAAGACCTATACCTAGATGCTCTATAAAAAATATATATTTAAAAAAATAACCTTTTTTGATAGCTCAAAATATAGAAATGATTGAATATGGTTGAGAAAAACTGTTTTTCTATAAACTAATATATGAGAAGAAAGAAATATCTCCATAAAAGAATTTTCCTCCTATTGGAATCATTTTTCTAATGTTAATTTATTGTCATATAATCATTCCAAACAAGTCTTGGGAACTAGAAAAATCATTTTTATATTAAAAAAATTAGTACAATATAGCGTGCTCATTGTATAGTTATACACTTTTGTAGCTTTCTATAGGATATTGATTCATAAAAACACTAAAATGGTTTGTGTTTTATTTCAAAAACCATCATATAGTAGCATACATTTATGCTACATGTCTTTGAACCAATAATTTTTGTATGTATATCACATACAATGAAAAATCTAGATATTTCATTGAATAGCCATATTCCTCTCTACCGAGAATAAAACTTCATCCTAAAAAAATACGTTTTCTCAATGATATAAGGTATATATTATGAATCAAAATAATTCTACAAACATTAAAGACTACTTTATATAGAAAAAGCTAGCATTTTAACTTTAATCATGTAGCATATGCAATATTTCCTTGTAAAATGGTCCTTTTTTAGCGTAGAAAAACAGTGTTATTGTTTAACTTGAAGAAACAACATAGAAATTGGACTCCTAAGGTTGTCAAAAAAATATTTCCAGTTGTAATAATATCAAATAGTATTTTGATCATAAAAAATGATGCATGTTCATACCATCACTTTGCAAAATAATTCATAGATGATAAGACTCTCATATCACATATGAGATTCATTTTATGCTATAAACCTAGTAAATTAATAACAAATCTCTAATTATGGATAGAAACATGTTGACATATATAAAATAAAAGATTTTATTGCATTTAGACCAATGAAAATTATAAGATCATGATTTTAATAAAAAATAACCACTAATTTACATCACTGTAATTTCTGTGCTAGGATTGAAATTAGCATCATAAAATTAGAGAATAAACATTAATTTTTATATCTTTTAATCAAAACTATATTTTTCTAAAATATTCAACCCTTATGCCAACATGTTGCATAGTTACATTTATAAGTGGTTCCTTCTAGTACTCTAAAAAATTCATCAAACATTGTCTCTTTTTCAGGACACTAAAGTATCCAAGGACACTAAAGTGTCCAAGTACAACACTAGTGTTAAAGATTTCTGTTTTTATTTCTGATATTTTTTTTGTGGCCAATCATAACCCAATTACAGGCATCTTGCTCCATTGAGCTTGATAACTTTGTGAAGAACTACGTGAGTCCTGTAAGTGTCTTTCTATTATCCATCATGGACATAAAATGCACTATCAAGCTCTTATAGATAACCAAGCCTTAGAAAGACAGCTCAATTATAATATATTTTCATGCTTTCCATGTGGAAAGGCCAAAATTATGTGATAGAGATATAAAAGGCTATGTAATCCACTTAGGAGAGGTCTTTTTCACCATTGGTGTAAGATTAATTGATGGAACATAGAGAGCATATTTGTCCTCGTTTTTCTCTCTTTTCAAGCACTATGTATTTTTGGCCATTTTTCTAAGACTTATTTATGGAATATAGAGTTCTTATCCGTTGCTGAATTCATAACTTCATCAAATTGCTTACCTTTTTCTTTCTTGTCAAGTCGTTTTGATGTTTCTTGCTTGGAGTGACTCATGAGTGCTTCGTTGGGTTACAGAGTCATCCACCATTCTTTCCTTAGTATGGATCCTATCATCTATGATAGAAATGTTGTGTTGAAAACTTGTATGTGTGTTTTGTGAGATCATAATTCTTGATCATCCTTTGCGGCAAGACTCCTTTTGCTTGCATTGCATTATTGAATACATCTTCTCAGGAGCTTCTAAAGAACTTCCAAGGAGTTTAAGTAGGTCAAAAGTTATGGACAAAACTGTATTTGCTGCAGGTTCTTGACCATTTTTAGTGATTTCACTCGGAAAAATGATGTGGGAGGCTTTTTTTTAGGCCTTAGTGTGCAAGGAATTAAAGATGACCATCTCAAAGTACATGTTTTTATGCACTTAACCAGTCCTTGCATTCTGAGTAGAAAAATTTAGGTGAAAAAATGTTTCAGACACCAATATCTTTCACTCATGTGTATACATGAATCTAGGTGTATGCTTGGTCATGTTGTCTCCAACATGGAACATTTGGCTGAGGGCATGTATGAACATTTGGCTGAGGGCATGTATGAGCTGCACCAGAAAGAAGGAACTTCGGTTTTTTCCCTTCTCTCTCTCTCTCTCTCCCTCCCTGATGTACCTGACACGGGTGGAGATTACTAGACTCATTCGTCAGGATCTGATCCAGCTGGACACCAGGAGGACATGGATTGAGCCTACACAGGAGTTGGGTACGAAGATGGCTTTCTATAGAGAGAATCTTCTACACCTCACAACGGATGGGTTTGTGACTCGTCCTAGCTATATGGATACACACCTTTCCCATGCCTTGCGTTGTGCCATTGGCCAGTTGCGCACATCCTCACATCAGCTTGAGATTGAGATTGGCAGATTCAGAGGGGTACCAGCACATAGCAGGATATGCCGTCTATGTCACCTAGAGCCAGAGACAGAGCTACATTACATATGTCATTGCACGGTATACTATGAGATACGGGGCCGTTTTCATTGTCTATTCAGAGAGGGTTTTGGGCCTCTATCTAGAGTCATGAGTTTTGAGGATCAGAGATGTCTTGGACTATATCTACTAGAGGTACACAGACATAGAGACACTCTACTGAGGAGAGCTGGAGGGAGACAGTCCCAGAGACAGATTACGGATTTCTTTACACCAAACACTGGGCAGCTAGAGGAGCAGTCAGTAGAGCATCTAGTACAGAGCTCTGTCCACACTCATACGGCCACTACTGGCACTCTCATAGACCGAGCAGTGGAGCTAGGGAGATCTAGACGACCGAGAGTGAGAGGTGCTTCACAGTATCGACGGAGACTACAGCGGAGGATTCGGGCTGTACTTTTGAGACGCCCACAGTGGAGATGAGGATAGATCTCCAGCCTTGTATATCAGCACATCCCTCCTATGTATCAGCCCTTTGTTGTATTAGTCTTGGTGTTAGCCTTTTCCCAGCTATTTTACATCTTTCATTTTCAATACCACTTCCTTTGGTACTCAGATTTTGTATCAGATGTTGGAGTTAGACGTCTGCGGAAGCACGCGAACAGCACAAGGAAGAAGAAGAAGCTTGGAGCACAACACACAAGACTGAATGTATTACTAGAGAATGTACAAAGATAAGTAGCCCATTAGGGCAATAGGCGTATATACAAGCCGGGGGAAAAAAACCTCCTAAAGAGGGAAAAAAGTGCCCCGGCGGTCCTAGAGTGTTCACACACATCACTACCTAAATATATCAACAAATCCCCCCTGGGAGTGATGCGGTGAACAAGGAGCTGGCACTCATGTATAAGGAAGTGCCGAGCTATGTGGAAATCACTCCACAAAAGGAAGTAAGCCCAAAGCTTTGCGGAAAGCTTCAAACTTCTCCCTAGGCAGAGCCTTCGTGAAAAGGTCTGCAATGTTCTCCTGCGTGGGCACATATGCCAAGCTGATCTCCCCAGCAGAGAACCTCTCCCTGACATAGTGATAATGCACCTCAATGTGCTTAGTGCGAGCATGGAACACAGGGTTCCTCGCAACTGCCAATGCGCTCTGACTGTCAGTGAAGATGGTGGTGGCAGAAGACTGGCCAACACCCAAATCAGCCATAAGGCGTCTGAGCCACACACACTCAACAGTCGTTGTGAAAGCTGCCCTATACTCAGCCTCACAACTGGAAGTGGCCACAGTAGGCTGCTTCTTGCTCAACCAAGATATACATGAGCTACCAAGCATGAAGCAAAAACCACTGGTGGACACACGAGTGTCATAGCAACCAGCCCAATCTGAGTCAGAAAAAGCATGCAAATCTGGCGGTAGTGATCCCCCCTTGGGATAAAACAACCCAAGTAGCCGAGTACCACTCAAGTAGCGAAAGATGCGCTTAACCGCTTTCCAATGCGTGACTCCTGGGCAATGCATAAACCTGCTCATCTGTGAGACAGCAAACTGAATATCTGGCCGAGTAATGCATAAGTAAATCAAGCATCCAACAGCCTGCTGATAGAGAACAGCATCAAATGCATCTCCAGCATCATGAAGACTCAATCGTAAACCTGTCTCCATAGGAGTGGCAATAGGCTTACAATCTTCAAGGCCAAAACGCTGCAATAATGTGTCAATATATTTCGTTTGACACAAAGCCATTCCACCATCAACTTGCATAAACTGAATGCCCAAATAGTGATGCAAATGCCCCAAATCAGACATCTCAAATGAGGCATGCAAATCAGCCTTGAAATCAGCAATATGCTTCTCAAGAGGACCAGTGAGCAGCATGTCGTCTACATAGACAACAATGATCAGAAGCACATCATTAGCACGCTTAACATATAAGGTGCTTTCAGTTGGACTGTTCTCAAAACCATGTGCAATCAGATAGGCATGTATTTTCTCATACCAAGCACGTGGTGCTTGCTTTAAACCATATAACGCCTTCTTTAACCTGCACACCTGGTTTTCATGCCCTTTCTGCACAAAGCCACGGGGCTGAAAAACATACACTTCTTCATGCAAGTCACCATTCAGAAATGCTGTTTTAATGTCCAACTGATGTACATTCCAACCATGATGGGCTGCAAGTGCACAAATGCTCCGAACAGTAGTCATACGGCATGTAGGTGCAAAGGTCTCATCAAAATCAATGCCTCTTTCCTGCGCATAACCCTTTGCAACAAGCCTAGCCTTATACCTGTCAATTGTACCATCAGGTTTACGCTTCAGCTTGTATACCCACTTAGTGCCAATGGCCTTCTTGCCAGGAGGCAAGTCACATAAAGACCATGTACCATTCTTCATTATAGCATCATATTCAGATTGCATAGCAGCCATCCAATTTTCTGAATTTTGTGCTTCATCAAAAGAAACAGGCTCATTCTCATCACAGAGACTAGATGCAGCCATAGCATAGCAATCTGATGCAAAGGAGTTACTATGAGAGCCTGAACGAGTACGATATGACAAAGGTGCATCTAATTTGCTGTCACGCAAAGTCTGCACCAGCCATTTTGGCATAGTTTTTGCCTGTTCAATATCAGCTCTCTCATCAACAAGTGCATCATGTAAATCTGCATCAGAAATGGAATGATCTGCATCATCATATGAAACCTGCAAAGGCTGAGAAGTTGCCTCATTAGGACCAGCGCTAGCCTGTCCACCTGTAAAAAGAGGCATCAAAGTATCATACATGTCTTTGGAGCTAACAGATGTCTCCTTAGTACATGAAAGCAATGGCTGAATAGCATCTTCCACAAAGACAACATCACGGCTAACCAGAATGCGTTTCGTCTGTGGATGATACAGACGATAGCCTTTACTTTCAGAACTGTACCCAACAAAAATACATTTTACTGCCTTATCATCCAATTTTCTGCGATGTTGTTCAGGCACTAATGCATATGCCAAACAACCAAAAACACGCAGATGAGCAACAGATGGCTTGCGGTCATGCCAAGCCTCATATGGAGTGATAGACTGCAACGCTTTGGTGGGACACCTGTTCAGTACATATGCTGCACACATGACAGCTTCAAGCCAGAAACTATGTGGTAAAGCCTGACTTTTGACCATGCACCTCGCCATCTCCATGAGTGACCTGTTCTTTCGTTCAGCAACTCCATTCTGTTGAGGTGTATACGGCACTGTACACTGGTGTTTTATCCCACGTTCAGCCAGAAATGCATTAAAATCTGAAGACATATATTCCCCCCCTCGATCAGAACGGAGGGTGCCCATTTTACATGCTGACAGATTTTCAGCCAAAACCAAAAACTGTTTGAAGCACATGAACACTTCGGACTTTGCTTTGAGTGGATATACCCATGCATGCCTGGAAAAATCATCAATGAAAGTCACGAAGTAAAGGTAATTTCCAAAAGAGGGTGTCTGCATAGGACCACAGACATCACTATGTACAAGCTGCAATTTCTGCACAGCCCGAACTGAACCATCTTTTGGAAAGGAAGAACGCTGCATTTTGCCCAAAATACAGCCTTCACAAACATGTTTTCCAGGTGCCTCAAGTTTGGGCAAAGAGGACACCATTTCAGATTTCTGCAGGCGTAACAAGCTAGCAAAATTCAGATGACCAAAGCGTGCATGCCAAAGCTTTGCATCTGACATAGCCTGAGAATCATGAACTGCACATGCCGAATCATTCACAGATCTTTCATAGTCTATGAGCTTATACAGCCCACGACATAAAATGCCAGAAGCAATAATCACATCGCCATTTGAGAGATCATGGACTGTACACCTGTCATCAACGAATTTCACAACCAAGCCAATCTTGGCTAATGCAGAAACTGATAACAGGTTCTTTTTGATCCCTGGCACAAATAAAGCATCTGACAAAGTGAAAGAACTACCATCAGCAGTAGTCAGAATGATCTTACCAACTCCCATAACAGGATAAGAGGAGTTATTGGCGCATGTGACAGTATTCCCTGTAGGGGCAGGCTCGAGTGAAGAGAAGAAACTGCGCTGCGAGGTAATATGTTTGGTCGCCCCACTGTCAAAGTACCAAACATCTGAGTCTACTGCAGACATGCATCGATCATGATAAGATGGGTCAAAACTGCAGACAGTAGTAAACGCCCATTCTTCTTCCTGCACAAGATTTGCAGACTCTGTTTTTGGTGTAGAGGCCTCTGCAACAACCATTCCAGCCTCTTTCTTCTTTGCCTCTTTAGCAGCCAGTTTTGGACAGTTCTTTATAATATGATCATTTCCTTTACAGTACTTGCAGAACAATTTTTGCTTTTCTGATTTCTTCTCATCTTTATCCTGGTTCTTCGATTGTGCAGCATTTGCAGATTTCTGCTTACTAGTAGAAGAGCTCCATTTTCCTTTGCCCTTCTGACTAGCCAGGAAAGCTTGATCTGCAACACGCATAATGGACCTGTTTTGCCTGGACTGATCTTCCTGCAACAGAACAGAGACTAATTCCTCAAATGACAAGGCATTCGGATTGCCTTTCATCATCAATCGAAGAGTAGAGGCAAAACTCTGATATGAATCAGGAAGGCCATTCAGAACGGTCTGCACAAGTGAGCTATCTGGTATAACCTCATCAGCAGAAATCAATTGTTCCTTCAGGTCTTTGATCTTTGTAAGAAAACTGTCCATCGAATCACCTTCATTCATGTGCTCACTCTCCAACTGTTTTCGGAGGTAAGCAACACGAGCCTCATTCCTAGCCTGGTACAAAGTGGTAAGTGTATCCCAAGCATCCTTTGCTGTTCTGCAAGAGCGAATGTGAGGAATAATGGCACGTTTGACAGACAAAGCTATCAATGCATGTGCCTGGGCATCTCTGCCATCCCATCGAATCTGCTCTGCAGTAGGTGCAACAGAAACAGCAGCACGAACAGGAATCTGCGGAATATCATCTTCGACACCATCTTCATCAGCTCCAACACCTGTATTTGCAGTACCTGTCGTTACAGGTGTAACAGGACGTCTTTCAACACCCTGCACAATGTTCCACAATCCTTTTGCAACCAGTACATGTCGCATCATATAAGCCCATAATGGGTAGTTGGTACCATCCAACTTATCCTCAACAGCCAACATACGGAATACATCACTGCTTTCAGCCATGGCCGGTGACTAAAATACCTTGATGCAGAAAATTGACTGTATCTCAAAAAGTTGAACAGAACTGCCCACACGAGTTTCGCTAGACCTGTAGCAGACTTCGAGACGCTTAAACTGGCGAACAGAAACTGGTATATACCTTTGGCACAAAAGGACGAAATAGCCTGCACAAGCACTGCGATAGTGCGTTCGGAGGCCGAAACGAGCTCAGATCGCGATTTCGGCACCACAAAGCGAAGCTGTTTTGATCTCGGAAACACACTGAGTATGCTCACCAAATTTTGTGCGAATCTGAGACTGCAAACGGAGGAGTGTCGACGGCGCCCTAGAAGAAGCAACGACCTGCTCTGATACCAATTGTTGGAGTTAGACGTCTGCGGAAGCACGCGAACAGCACAAGGAAGAAGAAGAAGCTTGGAGCACAACACACAAGACTGAATGTATTACTAGAGAATGTACAAAGATAAGTAGCCCATTAGGGCAATAGGCGTATATACAAGCCGGGGGAAAAAAACCTCCTAAAGAGGGAAAAAAGTGCCCCGGCGGTCCTAGAGTGTTCACACACATCACTACCTAAATATATCAACATCAGATTCACCAGTTTTGTAACTTTTGGTCTCATAGGTCATTTTGGCCTTCTGAAGACGTAAATATATCATTTCATTTCATTTCATTTCTCTTCCCCTCTCTAGGGACATGTTTCGTTATAAAGAGATTGACATGTTGCTTTGACTGAGTCTTGAGTCTATAGCTTATTACTGGAATATATTTATTTCTCTTAATGGGCATACAAGTTAGTCCTTTGTATTTTGCATTCTATGAAAACATCATGTGTTCCTGTTGTAGTGCTTGAAACTGGCTTTATGGAACATCACTATTGACGATGGGCACACGGCTAGGAGGCTGGTTTCTGACTGGGATGAAATAGTTTTTGTTGTGAGTCATGCAAAAGTGAGACCTTTCATGTGGGACCTACTGAAGAAAAAGGCAACCTTGTCTTTCAAATGCTGAACTTTGTTGTAATCAACACATGTTTAGATATGTTAACACAAATATGTGAATAATGGCATTGTGCTCTCTGAATAGATATCGAATTTGCATAATGTATACTCCAATAAGATGCGAGAAGATTTGAATGGGAGTTGATGAACTGTCTGCCCATGTAATAATTGGCAATGCGCTGAGGGAATATCTCAATAGACAACTGTTGTCTTCATGGGCTGTATTGCAGTTTGTCACCTTGTAATGTAGCATTGTGTTCCATGCTTCGTAACATCATAATTTGAATTCTATTTTCAATCCACTTCTTTCTTATGCAATTATAATTGGGTTTTCAATGACATCTTGCAATAAGGAAGATTATTTTGATAAGAGAAGATTTGATCTTTTCATTCTGCATTTTTATTTATAGCAACGGGAGCTGTTGCGTTTTTTTAAAAAAAAGTAGGTTGTCATGTGTGGAAATTTAATTTATGAATCTAGTTGTCATACAGGTGCTTATGGACGTGGTCTTTAACCACACAGGAGAAGGGAATGAAATGGGTCCTACATTGTCTTTTAGAGGTGTTGATAATGCAGTGTTTTACATGCTTGCACCAAAGGTAAATTATTGTGGTGGTGGTCCTTTAAGAATATTGAAAATGTGAATCCAAATTTGTCTTTTTAAATGCAGAGTAACGAGCGTTGATGAATCTATTTTTTGTTTGATTTTTGACTAAAATCTCTTGGAATTCTTGAGTCATGATATGCGACCTATATGGTAATAAGTATGCTGCAATGTGCATGCATGCAACATTATCTATGCAATTTACAGTCAACTTTGTGCACTTCAATCTATGTGTATAGCGTATACATTACTATGCATCATGCAACATGTATACAATGAACATCCCATATTCATTCAAATATGGAATACAAATGACACATTACTTGTTGATTATGATTATTATTTAGTTTTATTGACCAATCCTTGCTTATTATTATTTCAGAAATTGAGATGATAATTTGTAGATAGTTTGGTATGAAACATTCTAAGATTTTCGAGTTATCTTTTATGAAATAGAAAAGATATGTACTGGTTGCATACCTTAAAAATTATTCAGTATAGGTATACATTTTGTTTGTACCATATTTGTGCTATAACTTACATGCCTTTTCATGTTGGCCCATGCGAAACACATCCCACATGGAAAGATTTGCCTCACAAGACCATATCAATCCTATGGGCAGCCTCGGAATAAGTGCTATACTCTCAAGGAAACCTTTAACTCAAAAAAATGGGCTGAAGCAAAGCCCATCTCTGTTTGTACAATGGCAACAATGAATGTCGAAATTCTTCTACAAACAGGTTTTCATTTTCGCACTTTGGGTTTCCGATTGAGTTCAGCAGTGATTGGGCACTCTGTTAATCAAACATTGCAACACATATTTGATAAGTTACAAATTTGCCACAGAAAGACATGTGCTCATTATCCTAGGGCTAAAGTTAGGCAGATATCTCAAACAATATTTTAAATTTATCAATTTGTAAGATATGTTCAACCATCCTATCTCCCTGCTATGGGCAATGTGGATATACCTAGGCATATCCGACTGCCGAAAGGGGAACAATTGGGGCAACTCGCTTTGGCTTCCTTATGATAAAGAAGCATTGGCACCCCTTCAACTTTTAGTTAAGGAATGAGAGATGCCTTATGGTTTCTAAAAGTGCAGGGAAACAACCATTGGGGCTCTGAAGCACAAGCATGAGTTACACAAAAAGGCTCATGATGGTCACCTGTGATCAAGATTCAAAACACATGGAAGAAGGCACAGAAAGTGTGCTTTTTCAAGCTCCACAGTGAAATCCAAGATTGCCCAAACGAACCGGTCCTTTTAAACTACTGAAAGCTCTTCCATATGGGGTAGTACAGCTAGCTACTTATTAAGGAGATGTCATGCCTCTGGTCAACCTATCCAGATTGAAAGTGTATCATACTCAAAGCTTTACTTCTCTTCGTCTTCTTCCAGTGTAAATATTCCTATTCTTCTGGTTCCTTCATTGCATACAATTAATTCTGTGTATAGCCATGTTTGGTCAGCATTCTTCCTCTTGATTCCACCCTTGCACCGAGGTGGTGCAGCAGACTGTAATATGGTAAGAGGTCCCGGGGTCAATCTGGTTGGTGAATTGGGTGCTTCTTGGTCGCCCAATTTGGTCAATCTGGTGGATCTCGGTCATGCTATCCTCATGCCCTCCCCCCTTTTCATCTGCCATGGTAGCAGTTCTTTGCAGCTCAATGAAATCCCTTTTTCAATTTACCATTTCCTTTCTAATTTCAGGAAGTCTTGATTGTGAACTACCCTCTAAAAAGGAGTTCTAGCCATATTTTGGCCTGCCTGCAGCATCATCTAGATTAATCGTTGCTCTTTTCTCTGTAGCCTAACTAAATTATTCATGAGGCCTTCACCAGTGTTCTTTTTGTTATTATCCAAAGCATTGCATTGTTCAACATAGTCAATTGAATCTTGCTTACTCATGAGACCTTCCATCTTTTTAACAAACTATCTTGACTTTCTCTTGTCTGCTTATCATCTTGTAGATAATGCTCCCCTTCAACTTGTCCTGTTGAACATGCTGGGATGATTTGCATATTCTCAATTGTCTGCTGGACCGATGCTGGTTCATATGCAGAACTTTTCTTCCATATGGTTTAAAACCTTGTAAAGACATACTTGATAGATTCTTATAAGTTCCTGATTTTTCTGTAAAGCTCTTGAATGACCTGCATCAATGTGCCAAGGAGGATATGTGGCACTGCTTTTAATGACTATTCATGGAGGGGATGAAGACTGCATGCCGCAGTTTATTCCAGGGCTGCTGGTCTTCCAACTCGATGTGTTTTAATTCCACAGCTGGTGTACTCACCCATGGAGACTCTCCTACCAATGTGAGAAGTTGGTTTTCACAACAGGTGTTGTTCTAGGGGATCCAAAGTTTAATTATTTTAAAGAAATCACATTTAAGCTCAATTTAATGGGTTGTTTAGTGTACAGAGATCAACATGGTCTTGTGAAAGTCCACCACGGATGGAGATGACTGAATAATCCTGTGGGTCATTGATGATTGATCTATGATTTGCATTGAGGCTGGTACAACGCGAGATTATTCAAGCAGTAGAAGCTACAGTTACCGGCAGCGAGTAAATCTATTGCTTTCATAAACAACGGATGGGGCCATAAAAGAGAGAGAGATGTTCTTCTTTCACTCAAATTCAGCTGATGAGTTGGCCATTCACGGATACAGAATGTTGGCATGGCCAGATGGCATCATGTATGGGTTACTTTGCTATGTATTTCTCCTTGGACAGAGACCAACAGGATCATTGGGTAGATGTGGATGGAGCCACTGCATGAGTCAGTGATGGCTGTTGTGAATAGCATCCTCCATAGAGATGGTTTAGGCAATCAGATCAAGTTATGAATTTCTAGTGTGCTAATGGAGCTTGAGATAGAGATTAGCAGATATTGAGTATTAGCGAAAATCAGAAGGTTGAGTATCTGGTTTACCTGGTTGAGTATGGTCGTGATTTGGTCAATCTGTTTGAGGTTACGGAAATGTGGCAAAGAGTTATATGATAAGTTTGTAATGAAAAAATTACAGCAGGGGAATGATTGTGATGAGATGAGGCCATGGATTTATCCAGATGATGATTGTATGTATGAAAATTCTAGAGACATCTATGTTTGGCCAGTTGGTCGACCTTGGTCAGCCACTTCTAGAGGGGCCCATTGGCAGACTTCCTACCATCTCCTCCAGTCGGCCACAGATTTACGAAAGGTTGGTGGCAAAGAAGCTCTCGCTACTCAAGGCCTCTAGTCCTCGCAGTTTGAGTAAGATTTTTGGGACAAACAACCATCCCACGACACAAGCCCACTGCTTGGATTTAGGAGTATTTGGCAATATCAAGGTTATAAAAAAGGCTTCCTACAATTGAGAGGGGATATACTGGCTATATGCATAACCCACACTGGGAAGTGTGGGCAGGCTATCAAGCAAGGTTGTAGATAGAAAGAAGAGAGGAGTCAGTCCTGTATGGACTGTTTATTTGGCTAGCCCATGGCCTGCAAATGGAACAGCTACAGAAGGAGAAGGCCCAGTAGATTAGGCAGATACTTTCCTAACTTAATGTCTTGTGTGTGCCATGCTACCTTGACTTTCTTGCTGGAGTGAAATAAATGCACTTAGCTCTGCTAACAAGGGCTTAAGTACTCCCGCTTTTGTAATCATGATGTGTATCAGAATTAAGTTTACCATGGCAACATGCATTAGTAGATATCTCAACAACTAGAGCATGCACTGTGTGTTGAAAGAAAGGGCATTTTGATAGTGCAATGATTGTTTTTCTAGGTGATTTTTATGATTGCTGATAGCACTACATGTATTTGCCTTCTTCTCACATAAAGAAAGATATCCACTACATCAAGGTAGCTTTTGAGTTCATGTTACTGTATGCAAATTGGATTTTGGAGCTTAGGATCTAAGTTTTCATTTCTTGCTTATGTGGGTCACTTGAGTAGATACTCATCATCCATTTGCTTTTCACTTGGAGTCTTTGCTGCTTGCTCAATTGTCAACATGGAAAACCTTTGATGTAGGTGTCCTCATAACTACTTGAACAATGCACTATTACTTGATAAGTTTGTCCATTCCTTTTTCATATAGGTTTTGGTCCATCATTTTTGGTCATGAGTTCTTGAGATGCTTGAATGTTGGTACTCTAGGTGATGTATTCTTCTGCCTAACCACTTCTCGTTTAGCACTTGTACCTTGTTGTTAGGGTATGTTGATACCAGTGCATTTTTGGTACCGTGTACATTCTTTCTCTACTAAAGTGGGGCTTGTTGGAAACACCCTAGCTTCCCCAATGAAGGAAGTAACCTGCCAAGGAACTACTTATGACGAGTCAACATGTATCATGCTCCCATGGCATTCATTGATAAAATCACTTAAAGGGAACCATTGTTTCTCAAAGAAATGTTCAACGTCTATTTAGTGTGATGGACAAAGATAAAGTTCCTTTCTAAGGAAAACTCCAATTTTCTCTGAATTGATCCATATATATCGTGGAAGGTTTACAAGCTCCTCCAAAGGGCCATCCTAGACACATGGAGAGCAACTCTCATTTAATGTAATGGATTGGTTTCCATTGTAACACATGGACTGATTGTTTTGGGCAAATCTAATGAGCATTGAGATAACATCTTTTTCTGTTCCATATGTTCTATAGAAGAACCTTAAAAAGAAAAGCTTGACCTTAATCACTTTGGTTGCAGGGTTTTCAAAGCCTTTGTCTAGCTCCTTTGCTACTTGAACCGTAGAGTGGAGCTCGTCTCATAAGCGAGCCCTACACCTCTTGGGAGGATGGATATAGCATCATCCCATTTGTTTAAGGCTTTACATAGCCCACATGAGGCTCTACATTGGGATCATTGTGGAAGCCTTTGAGTAATGCTTGGTTGAGGATGCCTCCTTTGCTACTTGAAGTATAGAGAGGACCTTGTCTGAAAGTATATCAATGCCTTTCAGGTGGTAGGCTGTAGTGCTGTCCCATTTGTTTGGGGCTGCACATATGTCAACATGTTACTTTACACTACCTTTATGGAAGCCCACACCCATCTGATGGCAGAGGGTAACCTTCATGTTCAATACCCTAGCTGTTTTGGAGGTCTCTGCATCCATGGTTCTTCACGAATCACGATAAGCAGAAACAGGCTAACAATCACGATAAGAAGAAACAGGCTAACAAAGCCTCAGCAATATAGGGGCAGTCCCTGAGCTTACTTTGTTGATTAGAGAAAGAAGAAGTTGGAACTTAGCGGTCCTGCAGCTTAGTTTATTGATTAGAGAAAGCAAAAATTGATATTTTCTTGCACAGGTGCTCCTACATGAGAATTTCAGTCACACTTCTGCTTACAGCAGCCCTTGTGACCAAGATATAACTGTTTAGTGATGGTTACTAGATACATTGATACACAGCTGATACATACATATTATATTTGTGTGCGTTACATAGATAGTATGACATCTGTACAGATTAGATATATACATACCACATTTGTATCTTATATGTATTACATAAGTAGTGAAATGTACAATCATATTGATTACATATGCGCTGGCAGTGTGCATAAGACAGAAGGCAAATAAGTTTGATACAAAATCAGCAGCAAGCTCACATGCGGAATGATTATTTATTTATTTATTTAGCTTTTAAAACACTGCAGTTCATGGTCTGTATGGGCCATATAGTATCATACATGATAATAATGGATGATATGTTCTAGAGGACAAGACTTGTTAGTTGTAATGATCTCCTGAGGCTGCAGGCTACTGTATCTGTGGCCTTTTCTGGATCCTCTAACATAAACATGCATGATGCCCCAAAACACACACACACACCCCCCCCCCCCCCCCCCCCCCCCCCCCCCCCCCCCAAAAAAAAAAAAAAAAAAAAAAAAAAAAAAAAAAAGGCACCAAAAAAACCAAAGAAACCACCTTTTCTTCCCCATTCCTTCCTTTGCTGTGCCCTCCGTTGATACAATCAGCAGCAAAGCTCACATGCGAAATGATTATTTGTATATTTATTTAGCTTTTTAAACACTGCAGTTCATGTTTTGTATGGACCATATAGTATCACACATGATGATAGTGGATGCTATGTTGTAAAGGACAAGACTTGTTAGTTGTAATGAACTCCTGAGGCTGCAGGTTACCGTATCTCTGGCCGTTTCCGGATCCTCTAACATAAACATGCATGATGCCGCTCTGCTCCCCCCGAAACAAAAAAGGCACCAAGAAAACCAAAGAAAACCCCTTTCCTTCCTTTGCTGTGCCCTCAGGTTTCCTTTTGTTTGTATTTTTCTCCTCTCTCTTCCACATTTTCTATTTTGTTCAGTGTTTCTGTCTTGTATTTGTTCGTCTGATTACATATGCATCTAGGAGGTGAAATTGCAACGGTTATAGGCATAGTGTCAAGACTCAAGATGCAAAAATCCTGATTACATTACTTTAAGATGCAAGATGCATTATATACTTTCGTAAAGAATGATGAAACAAAAGAAAACTTGAAAATCAGCATTTATTAAAAAATAAAAAGGAGCAAAGGATTGAAAGGTATGATGTCAGCTCCTTTTTCACCCTTTTCTCGAGAATAATTATAACTTTGTTTATTTACATCTGTAGTCTCCTTAGATTTAAAATCCTCCTAGGACCTAGATGTCTATATCTATCCATATTTTTTCTTTCCTTCTTCTATTTTCCTATTTTTTGCTTGTTTTAAACTACAAGGTCTGTAAAATCATTTTTTAGTTCTCTGCTCATGTTTTTGTCACTGCCATATTCTTGCAGGGTCTGTTTAATATTTTCAATGAACTTCAGAAAGACACGATGAATGAATTGCTAAATAAATTTCTGGGGTACTCAACATACATGCACACACTAACCATTTATAATATACATTAAGAGGGTTGGATGGATATATTTGATGAATTCTTTATTTATTGTTGGTGCATGACATGAGCTGTTTCCTGTTTTGCAAAAGTTTTTATGCAACTGAGCTGAGAGAGGGAAGGTAGGCTTGTTTTCATACTTTCATAAAATGCACATTATTTCCTTATTTTTCAGGGTGAGTTCTATAACTACTCTGGCTGTGGTAACACGTTTAATTGCAATCATCCCATTGTTCGTCGCTTCATAGTGGAGTGCCTCAGGTGCTGCCTAACCATATTTTCTATTGAATTTTTCTTTTCGTTTGCTTTGTGATAGTTTTGTACCTCGTTCAGAATCTTGTGCAATCAAGTGTTGCAGTTCTTTGGATGGATTATGTGCATGCATTTGATATTCAGTACTAGTAGCAGCAGGTGTCTGTATAAAATAAACTGGAAATAGTTGTTATCTTCCATTTGCTCTCTTTTCATTTCTGGCCATTGTGCTGTTTTACTTGCACTATCGTTTTATAAGCCTCTTTTATTCTTTTGCATATGCTTAAGAACCTTGGACTAGAAAGATGCTTCAAATATTAATTCAGCCTTCCTTTGCTGAAGCGTGCTTTTAGTGCTATAGAGTGCTACTTTGGTCAAGTGATCAACAGCTATGATTTAAGAAATTGGGAGACTTGCTGAAGCAGTGTTGCTGCTGTGATCAAATCCACATTGATAGGTTTTACCACCTTGTTTGAGAAATGTTCTCTTAGATGCAACTCTGTTGTGAATGTCATTCAGATTTTGACTCTGTTACATTCAAATATTGGTCTGCTGTCTTCTTTGCACACTTCCTTTCAGTTGTATCCATTGGCATTGTGACCACTGAGCTGTAAAAACTATTTCAGTGTTTCATATTATTAGTTTCTTTTTGATTATTATCTGTAAAAGCTATTGAACTTTTCACAACCCCTTCGGATCACAACCCCTTAGGGACTTTATGGATGGAGTAGATTTTTTGTTGGTTTCGGAGATGACAGACACCAAGAACGGGGACACATCATTTAGGACTTCGAGGGACTGCTTAGATACTTAGTGATGGACTAATCACTACATTATGAGCTAAAAACTTGGTCATATTAATGTAGATCAATTTCTTGTTCTACTGCACAATGTGGTGTGCCCTCTTAAGTGCAACATGCACTATAGGTTGCAATTTGAAAGCTCAACAGAGAAGAATATTACATGCACTACACACAATGATACCACAAAGAAAAATAGATGCTGAAATTATTGAGTCTACATAGCTCATGAAGATAAGTAGTACAAGCTTTTGGGTAATCAACCTAGAGGCATGGGGATACAAAGACTCTCTATTTGCTGAACCCCAATCCTACAGAGTATACATTCACAAAGACTCTAACCTTCCCACACTAGCTTACTCAAAAGAAGAATAGCTAACCACTGCATGCCCACTGCCACTCACAATGCCATCCACCTAATGAAGTACTAATGATGGGCTAAGAGCTCTACACACATAGAACTAGAGTGCAATGCTTCAACTTCTCATGCTCAATGCTGTGCATTCCCTCCTTTAGTGTCTCTGCCTCCCTCCCTTATTTGATGGAGAGTTCTTCTTATATAGTTTTCTCTGGGATTCGTTAGGAGTTGGCTGGTAGCAAAAGGGACAAAATCAGTTTTTTTCCTTTGCAGGATTATTGGCAATTGGTCCACTTAGTCGTTTTCTCTGCCATCATTATCTTCAAATTCTGGTATTTGGCAAGAAGAGGTCTTTCTCGTGCCTTTATGATGGCTGGCCTCTACCTCCATTGGCGCCGTCCATGCAGTCCATCAGCAATCCACATGCAAGAAGTCATTTTTTTCTTTTTAATTATTGTTTAAAGTTCTAAAACACTGGGACATTTAGTCGTTTTTTACAAATTAAATGGGTGAACTAAATTTAAGTCATCAAAAGTAGGCCACTTTCAAAAAGTCGACAACTTTCAAAAAGTAGGCAACTTTGTAAAAAAGTAGGCAACTTTGTAAAAATAGGCGAGTTTTGAACTAGGTTGACTAAACTTTGGCAACTTAATAAATAGGCAAGTTTTGAACTCGGTTGACTAAACTTAGGCAACTTGGGAAATTGGGTAATTTGGAAAATGAGTGACTAGGAAAAGTAGGCAATTCAGGAAATTGGGCAACTTGGGTAATGGGTCGACTGGAAAAGTAGGCAACTTGGAAAAGTAGGCAATCTAGGAAATTGATGCAATCTTAAAAAATTAGCAACTGGAAAAAGTAGGCAATTTGGGAATTGTTGATTCCTCCCTTCTTGACACTGGATCCTCTTGGTTTTCTCCATTTTAGTTCTCTCTGCTTTTGTTTTTTGCATAAAATTAGAATAATAACTTCTTGCCTTGTATTTTGCATCTCATAAGAGTAGAAAGATAAAAATATGTCATTCTAGGGACTTATCAGAGTACCCCTCTACAAGTTGCCTGCCACTAAGCCATTCTTCGTCCTTGGGGAGAAATAAATCCACCTTTTTTTTCCTCTTTTTCTTCTGCTGCATCTTCTTTTTCCTTTTTCTTTTTCTCTTAAAAAAAAGGGAATGAAAAGGATGTGGATGCCTGCAAGCTTGTCAAAGTAAATGCTTCCATTACCAACTAGGGCGTTAATATAAAGAGATTTTTAGCCTTCTCATGGATGCCCTTATAGAACACTGCCTTCGTCCTTAACTTCTCATTTGCATCCTTGAGCTCTTTGTTGTTGTCCTCTAATTGCTTGTTGAGTTTCTCTAATTTTGCAATCCTTCTTTGAAGCCAAATAACTTGTTGGTTTGTCACTCTTGCGAATGTAGAAATATCTTTGTGATATTTGTTGATTTTCGTGAGATGCTCTAATGTGTTTCTCCCATGAATAATAGCTATGTGGATATTTTTTTATGCTTGAAGTGCATAAGGTTCTCCAGAGGGTGTTGAAGTGGAAGAAGAAGGTGGGATTGGAGGCGTGTTGGAATGCATGGGTTGGGTTGATACGAAATGAATGTGTGAGCATGATGGTGTAATCAAGATGCATGATGGTATAATCAAGATGGTGGGGGTAGATGAATTTGGTGTTTGCATACGTGTAGGGATGATAATAGGTGGAACAGGCGTAGACGTGTGGTGAGTTTGAACAGGAATCGAAGGTGATATATGTGGAGAAGGGATTTGTGCTCGGGATGGTGCATCTGGAGAGGAGATAATGTGAGGTGATGGTAGTGATGTGGGTGGAATAGGTGAGGTACTAAGGGACAAGGGACTCTTTTTCGTGCATATGTATGTGAAGATGAAGGTTACCTTGCACCGCCACATACCGTTGATTGGAAATAGGAAGAGCTTGTATGTCCTTCAATGAGTCACCCTTGACACACGTCCTAATCACGTGGGAGTTTTCATCTTACTAGAGTGGATGGATTTTTCTTTGCTGAAGATTGGAGCTGATCTGTGCCACTTTGTATTACAGTGAGCTTAAAGGGTAAGCTTCTTCGCCATAGGATTATCACTGATGAGTACACATGAAATTTCTTTGCATCTTTTTGTATGTGAATAACATACCTTTTTCCTTTTTCTGTGATGGATGTCCATAGGAGACGATGAAGATGATAGGGTCAAACCTAAGCGAGGCACATAAGCGCATCCCATGCTGCCATATTAATGAAAGGAAATTCGGAGTCTATATTCCTCAAGAGGATATAGAATTTGCATGCACATAGGATGTAATAATTCTTGTTTGAAATGTCATTAGCTTTGATAATTTTGACACATTCTTCGCATACCTTTCTAGCTTCCATGCTTGAGTATGTCTGTCTTGGTCTCAGCTTCTCTGGTCCTTTTATCCCCACCACTTTGGTAACAATTTTTCTGGTAAGTGTTCTATCTGTGAAGTGAGGAAATGATTGCAAAAAATTGATTCCCTCTTTATTTGAGATATCTTTGGTAAGTGGGACTTCAAAAATCTCAATGAGATGCATTGCTTGAAATTGTTCTTATGGGTAGAGCTCTTTTAGGGATGCTGGTGGAAGAGAATCATGGGCAATCAAGTCAATAGACTAATAGTATCCTCTCACTTGTGGATTGGGCTGAACCTGAGCCTTGTTGGTAGGGCTCGTCAGAAAAATCAGAATTATCATTTTCAGAGTGATGTGAAGTTGAGCTTTGCATGGTTCCAAGTTTGGTCAATTATGTCAATGCTAATGCTGTTGTCTTCTTCTAATGTATCCTTTTTCTTGCTATTGCTGAACCATTCCTCCTATGCTGAATTAATGATGGAGATGCTTGGGTAGTATTTACCTTGTTGTGATGGCATGGACTGTTGAGGCTATAGCGTATTTGCTGAGGTTGCCAGCAAGGAGAAGCAAGGTATGACGAGTGGATATGGGCCTGATCAGCATGTGGAACAGCAAGCAAGGTATGATGAGTGGATATGTGTCTGATCAGCATGCAGAACAGCATAGTCGACTTGTAGGTTTTGGTTGGAAAATAAGTAGCAGCTTTGTTTTGAAAAATGAGTTGACTTGCTTTATGGCTGACTTAATTTGAGGATGAGTCGACATATTCTCGGTTGGAGTTTGAGGTGTACGGAAGCACGCGAACAACACAAGGAAAAAGAAGAAGCTTGGAGCACAACACACAATACTGAATGTATTACCAGGAGAATGTACAAAGATAAGTGACCCGTTAGGGTTATAGGCATATATACAAGTCGGGGGAACGAACCTCTTAAAGAGGGAAAAAAGTGCCCCCCCTTCCCCCCCCCCCCCCCCCCAAAACCCCCAGTCCTAGTGTGTTCACACACATCACTACCTAATTATATCAACAAATCCCCCTTGGGAGTGATGCAATGAACAAGGAGCTGGCACTCATGTATAAGGAAGTGCCAAGCTATGTGGAATCAATCCACAAAAGGAAGTAAGCCCAAAGCTTTGCGAAAAGCTTCAAATTTCTCCCTGGGCAGAGCCTTTGTGAAAAGGTCTGCAATGTTCTTCTGTGTGGGCACATATGCCAAACTGATCTCTCCAGTAGAGAACCTCTTCCTGACATAATGATAGTGCACCTCAATGTGCTTAGTGCGAGCATGGAACACAGGGTTCCTTGTAATTACCAATGTGCTCTGGAGTCTGATTGTCAGTGAAGATGATGACAAAAGACTGACCAACACCCAAATCAGCCATAAGGCATCTGAGCCACACACACTCAACATGTCACTGTGAAAGCTTCCCTTTACTCAGCCTCACAACTAGAAGTGGCCACAGTAGGCTGGTCCTTGCTCAACCAAGATATGCATGAGCTACCAAGCATGAAGCAAAAACCACTTGTGGACACAAGAGTGTCATAGCAACCAGCCCGAGTCAGAAAAAGCATGTAAATCTGGCGATAGAGATCCCCCTTGGGATAAAACAATCCAAGTAGCCAGGTACCACTCAAGTAGCGAAAGATGCACTTAACTGCCTACATATGCTTGACACTTGGCAATGCATAAACATGCTCATCTCTGAGACAACAAACTGAATATCTGGCTGAGTAATGCATAAGTAAATCAAGCATCCAACAGCCTCTTAATAGAGAACAACATCAAATGATCTCGAGCATCATGAAGACTCAACCGTAAATCTGTTTTCATAGGAGTGGCAATAGGTTTGCAGCCGTCAAGGTCAAAACGTTGCAATAATGTGCTAATATATTTTGTTTGGCACAAAGGTATTCCGCCATCAACTTGCATGAAGTGTATGCCCAAATAATGATGCAAATGCCCCAAATCTGACACTCTAGAAAGGCAATCAGAGGCAAATGGAAGGCATGATGGGAACACATGAGGAATAAGAGAACCAACAAGGATTAGCTACTAATCCCAAAATAGATACATTAATTACTTGCAGACAGTAAACCATTTAACAGTCGTGACATTTTACTCATTCAACCAAACAAGGAGTATTTGGTGTGATTACAAAGCTCTCAATGAGCTCTATAATGGAACATAGGTGAAATCCTCAGATATGAAGCAAAATTTGACCAAATTCACTTCTAAAAGTATGATAGACAACAACATGCATGGAAAAACTTACTGACAATAATTTGGCCATAGCTTTTTACCCATTTAAGCAATCATAGACATATTTGTATCCTTGCAAAACTCTGGACGAGCTCTACAGTTACATTGAACTCTTCAAACTTGTAAACAGATTTGTTTGAAATGCATAGCAACATACTCGAAGACAATGGCATGCACATGAAAAAAGTATAAACGAGCTTGATTACATGCTAGACAATTGGAAAAGGATTTAGGGGTAGGGAACATGTATAGCACTCGAAGTTCTAGGTGACATGCACAAGAATGCTGTGAAAACTAAAAGAAAAGTGGAGAAAAAGTAGAGTTATGGATTTTGCAAGAATAAGCTCTTCATATTATGAACTAGGGTTTTTCCAAAATGAAGGGAAAAGCGATTTTCATTGGCTTCGTGTCATCATTTAATTTTAAAAACATGAGTTAAAGCTAGTTCTAAGACTACACAAGGCTTCTTCTTTGCATTTTGAGTTGAGAGAATACTCTTTCCACTTTATTACAAAAAGCATGTGTACAAAGAATTTATAAGGTATGCTTTCCATAATACTTGTGGTCCCTAATTCTTATGTACAAGTTCTTTCTTGAATAAGTCAATGCGAAAATTTTGGAGCACATGGCTTTTAGCCATCCAATCCTCTTTGTGCACTTCTGAAACTTCTACTTTCCTAAAGCATGTCGTCTCTAACAAGACCTTGCATAGTCTTTATATGGAGCATCTTTATAATTTGATAAATGAAACTTCTCTGCAATAATCTTTGTATGGTTTCCAACTCCCATTCACCTTTGGGTTGAAGAGGTTCTTCTAGATGTGTTGGTAACTAGAATTGTTCTTGATGACTGGAAGGTTTGCTATTAGGTTCAAGTACATTGGTTGTAACCTTTATGATAGGCTTCAAATTCGTTGTTAGTACTTGACAAACATGGATTTTTTTCCTTTTTCATTCTCTCTCTCTCTCTCTCGTAAAATTTTTATTATTATTAATATAAAAAAAAGAAAAGAAAGAAAATAAGGATTTTACGGAAGGGAGAAGGTTAGATTATAAATATGATACAAGTGTCGCACGTGCATGAGAAACTTAGTAGTGCCTTTGCATGGCCTATAAGTTGCCCTACATATGCTATGTGCATACCTTGTGTAGATGGTGAATTAGTGTGGGGGTTTCAAGGAATGCAATAGGCACTTCTTATGGAGCAAGTAATGTAGACACTTAAGATAGAATACTCAGCAAGAATCAACAAAAGTGGGCTTAATGCTCAACAACACTTTATACTAGGATATGAAGAACAACACACAATAGACCACAAGGGAAATGCAGAGTAAATACCTATGATTAGAAAGAGCATAGGCAAGAGAGACACATAGGGGAGGAACACACAATAGATGCTTCAAATTAGAGAATAACACATACCCTTCTTAGCAAGTGGGTGTACAACACAATCCCCTTACGAACTCTAATCTCAAGGTCACCCTCTAAGTGGGCATCTATTGGTAGGGGCTTGCTTGGTTGGATAGGAGGAGCTTGACATGAATCTGCTGAGGAAAGGAGCACAAGTGCTAAGTAAACGATAGCATGTGAAGAAATTGCAAAAACAAGGATACATATCCTTCATTATTAAAAGGATATCCACAAACGGGGAATGAACTCCCTAACTACATAAGCCGTTGCAGAGTCAGAAAATTTAGAGCGTTTAAGAGATGCTAGATATACGACAAAAAGCAAAGCATGAAAACATTGAAGAGCAAAGAGTCAAAGAACATGTGGTAGAGGAGGCACGATAACAAGTAAAGATGCAAAAAGAGCAAGCTCAATGAGAGTTGAGGAAGCTAAACGAATGAGAAGAACGTTCTAGGCTCGTCCAACTGTGTATCATAGGAGTAAACTTGAATGAAAGTCTGTAAAATCTTGGCAATTATACATACAGATTGGGTTAGGAACAAGGTGCCCAAAGTGGACCAAGACCTTGGTCGATGCTTGAGCCTTAGAAAATGGTATGAGTTTGTGCATAGCACAATTGGTAGGGTACGATTTGTACTATTAGTACCATACACAATCATAAGATACTAGCTACGTACATTAAGATCTAGAGGCATCTGTACGGTATTCATATGTTCATAAGGTACAATGTGTGTGTGTGTGTGTGTGTTTGAGTTACATATTTAATATATAAATAATATAAATATCATGTTTATAAATGTAATGCATTAGAGTAGCCTATACAAATATCATTTAGATGTACTTACTACTAAGTTGTTGTTCTACTAAGTTGCTGTTGGACGATTGGGTATGGGAATTTGGATTCAGAGTCCATATGTATTTTGATCATTGATGACAATAGATGTCAAATTTCAATTTGTCATACATATTTCAATTTACATAACACAAATTTAATATTTAATTATCAAATTTATTAAATGATTAAATTTGAGATCATATGACATATCACATGAATGTTAAATCACACCATTAATCATGATTCATAAATGATAAATCATAAAACCATATAGTATAAACTTTGAAGTTTAAACCATAAGAATCTTCAATCAACTTTCAAGATCGTAGATCACACATCATGATTCATAAATGATAAGATCATAAATTATTAAATCATAAATGATAAATCATGACAATCGAGATCATAAATCACATGCGATCACATCATATATGATAAAAGACTAAATAGTGAAGACTTAAGTTAAAACTTAAAACCTTGCATCATGATTGAATGATTCATAAATGATAAATAATAATAGTGAACACCAAAAATGAACGTCATCATGTCGATAAAGTTTAATCACAAAATCACGTGATCATCATCAGTGATCACTCATCATCAACATCCTCACTTTCATCATCATCACTATCATCATGATCATCAAGAGAATCAGATGGTGTCATCTCATATGTAGATGATGGAGGAGTGTCTAGCTCACTCATAAGATTCTCTTCATCATCAAAACGAGAGGAATGCTCCATTGATGGTATTATCTTCCTCCTATATGTAGTCGCCGCCACCGTCTGTGCCCTACTAGTATTGGCTCCATCCCCTTGTGAAGTGACCAATGTACGTCAAATAATCAAGCCCTTTCCACGACCATGAACCACTTTCACTCTACCTCTAGTGTTATGGCTTCTTGTTTGACTCACATCTATAAAACAAAGCTCTTTATATAGATTGGCAAAAAGGAGCTCCCCATCATCTTCAGCCAAATCTTCTGATGGATGAAGGATGTCTCTCATTGAAGACCAAAATGTGTCTGCATTCATCCCCAAAAAAGAGAGAGTCAAGTCACAAATTATATATGAAAGATAAATTGCATACACATGAAAAATCATCATAATCATGGCATATGTCATGCAAAATCAAATTTCCAGCATTGATGTATCAAATTGAATGATGATGCACATATAATTGTTTTAGAGTCTCCATGCTAGAGATATTTTGCAACATCCTTAGATTGGTGATGCGATATATTAATTTCTCCATTTATTAAGTGCTAAGTCTATTCCTCAGCTTTTGTATGGAGAGAAAAAGCACTTCAACTCCTCTAACATGCACCAGATGAGCAATCTTGGGATAAGACCTTCATTGCATGTCCTTAAGGTAGTGATGGAAACCCAAAATGTTGCAACCAGAAAAATGGTTTCACCATTGAACTTCTATCATTTTTCTTCCCCTTGAGTTAGTTTCGTGACTGAAAAATCCAGTTCACCTTCAGTTGTCGGTAGTCAAATAGTCGGTTTCAGAGCCGTCACTTTTGCTTCTGATTTCCCTTTGGTCTTCTCTATCTGATTTCTTCAATTTTTCATTTTTGTAGATGTACACTTCAGTCGTCCAATTTCTACTTGTCCATTTTGGTTGCCAGTTCCATTGTCCTTTTTTAGTTGTCCAGTTCCGCTTGTCCATTTTGTGTGTCTGTTTAGACTTTCTCTAGTCTTAAACATTGTAGTCCAGTCCATTGGTCTGCTTTACCTGTCCATTTTGCCTGCACCTTACCCAGCATAGTTAACCCAATTGTAAAGCTTATTTAGCTCATTTTTCCACGTTATTCCCAGTTAGCCCTCTACTGAATGTGTGCTCGCGCGCGCGCGCACGCGCGCACACACACACACACACACACACACACACACACACACACACAATTGAAAAGAGAAGAAGAAACACTGTTCTCACTTTTGAAAACTCAACTGCATGACAAACATTTTCTTCTCTTTCCCTTTTTCCACAGATATTGGGTGATAGAGATGCATATTGATGGCTTCCGGTTTGACTTGGCAACAATCCTAACACGATCAAGCAGGTTTAAGAAAATTTTTCATATTTGAATGCATGCCCTGTTTAAGTTTCTATTCATTAAGAGTGTATCATGGTTTCATAATATGCACTGCTGATACTGTGGAATGATTTTGCATAGTCTTTGGGACAAGGCAAATGTTTTTGGTCATACTGAAGGATTGGAAGGAGATCTTCTTACCACTGGATCCCCTCTTGCTGAACCACCACTAATTGATATGATTAGCAATGATCCTGTGCTTTGTGATGTGAAGGTAAGATGTACCTTTAGAATTTTGTAGTACAAGTTTTTAAAGTATTTAAGACACGATTTTAATATATTGACTTCCTTTTGCTTTCTGGGTCGATGACGGATTGCTTTCAGCTGATAGCAGAGCCTTGGGATTGTGGGGGACTGAGTCAAGTTGGAAAATTTCCACACTGGGGTTTATGGTCAGAGTGGAATGGGAAGGTATGTATAAGAAGCATCCCATCATTTTCACTTTTTAAGGAGATATGCTGCCATATATGATGGGAATCAAGAGTCTTGTTCACATGCAAAACCTCACATTCGCTGACTTTGAATGCTGCAGTTTCGGGACACTGTACGACAATTCATAAAAGGAACTGATGGTGTTGTTGGGGATTTTGCCAATTGCCTCTGTGGGTCACCTCAGATATACCAAGTACTTTTTGAAGATTTTCCAAATCCACAGAAAACAAAATTCTGATGATATTAAGCTAAGCAATGTTTGTAGGATGGTGGCAGAAAGCCTTGGCATAGTGTGAATTTTACCACAGCTCATGATGGCTTTTCCCTAGCAGACCTTGTTTCTTATAACAAGAAGCATAATACTGCCAACGGGGAGGGGAACAGGGATGGTGAAGATCATAACAATAGCTGGAACTGTGGAGAGGTATATTGAATAGGATCTCTTATGCTCTTCCCAAGAATTTGACTCTTTATATACTATTAGTATTATTTCTTATCAACTAGAAGTCTTTCACCTATCTGATAATTGATTTTATTAAAAAAAAGCATTTTCTATGAATCCATCATGTACAAACTACTGTTGTTCTGCAGGAAGGTGAATTGGTTAGTCTTCACGTCCATGATTTACGACAAAGGCAGATGCGAAATCTATTGCTTGCACTTTTTGTGTCTCAAGTAAGTAGGATTCTAGAGGCCAAGCTTCTGTATGAGGCAAGATATCCTAGTGATAAATGAAAATGGATATTCAAATATATACAAATTACCACTTTCTAATTGCCTCTGTAAGCATGTTTGAATAGGAAAAAATAGTTTGTGCTTAGTTTCACATCAATGAATTTTTGTGGTTCTTTGGTCAATATCTTGTCTTTAAAAGCTGATATCATCAATAACCGAATGTAAAGTATTAGGATTAAATCATAATAAATTAAAGAATGACTTGATAATCACATTAATTGTTTAGCGAATGAACATCCACTCTTCATGATCTGCCATCAACTTGAGAGTTTGTAGACTCTATCCTTGATCTGATAATCTACTGCCTTTATAAAGGGGAAGGACTGCATGTCTTCAGATCTGTGATAGCACTGGACTGCGCTGCTGCCAGGGGGGTCTGCCTTTCACAATACTTCCATTGCTTAACACATGATTGTAGGCAGTCAGTAAAGGTCCCAAAGATTCTTCTTTTGTATATTTTTACACTTTCAACTGATAGCTCTTTTCAAGATATTTCTGAATATTATATTATGATATTTTTCAGACCTCATATTGGGGACCTATAGGCATTCACATAATTTTTTATGAATTTTAGTCATTTGACATGTGTGAACATGTCCAAATGACCTAAAAGTCACCTATCAATAATACGTTGTCTTGATAATCACATAACTTGAAGGGGACTTCTACAGCTTCAGCTTTTCCATCTTCTTCTTCAACTTTTTGTGCAAGTTTTTCTCTCTACTATCTGTTGCCTCACGCAGTAACTTACTCCCTTGGTGATTGTGCAACTGAGAACATCGTCATGTAGCTCTCTGCCTCCTCTTTCAATTGGTATCAGAGCCTTCACCTACTTCTTCGTGATAGAAGTGTGGCTTTCGAAGGATTACTTCAACCTGCTGCAAAACTGAAACAAGGTTTGAGTTTTTTGGAGAGTTTTATCACAAAAATCTCTTCTATCATGCTTTTTCACTCCCACATGTCATTTGGAATATCCTTACTGGTGGATTTTTATTTACAAATCCTTTATTGCAGAGATATGCTGTCATTTGCGGGAGCTTATGTATTAAGCTTGCGGAAAAGCACATTTGTTGGAATTTTAATTATAGCATGTGTTTTGATTCTATTTTGAGCAAATTTCAAGTTCATTTGCATGTGCGAATTGGGGCTTTTAATGAGAAAAATCTCTATTTGTATTCTGTTTGTCATATATATGCTTCTTGAGGTAAAACGACAAGAAATTTGTGTTTTCTTGATCCAAATTATTTTCTGAGTCAAAATTTTAAAACTTGATTTTTTTTTTCTGCATTTTTTGTGTCATATATGCTCAAACTTCGCACACAAGCCTCTTAAGTCATCATGCAACTGTTTGTATAAAAATTTTGAGTTTGGTGGTATTTTGCTTGACTTTTCAGAAATTATTAGTTTTTGAAACAAATTTAAGAAATTTTCATTTTCTTTATTTGAAATTCTCATAGTGCAAGGATGATTATCTCTTCTTTAGATGTGAAAAATTTTCTTGAGATTAAGAGATTTGAGGGTATAAGTTTTGATCCTTGTGGATATAAAGGGCTTGATTACTTCTTGTGAGGTATGGGAGAAGCTCAAGGCTGCCTATGAGAAGATCACTCCTATAAATCAGGTACGTTTGATGAGGAAACTTGTTAGCATGCAGCTAGATGAGTCAAAACATGAAGAAGAACATTTATCATCATTCGCAAGTACTCTCTCCCAACTAGAGGATTCATGTCTACCAGCTTTTGAAGACAAGGTAAAAGCATTTTCCCTTGCTTATGATACTATGTGACTCCTACGAAACATTAGTTAAAACTTCTTTCACTATCTAATAAGCTCAACTTGACCTTTGATGGTGTGAAAGGTTCTATCTTTAATGAAGAAAAAATGATTTGACTTGCTTCCAATGTGGTGGAAAAGGTCAGAGTTGCTGATATATTTAGGTAGTCATGTGTGTGAACACTCTAGGACTACTCTAGGACTGCAGGGGCACTCTTTTCCCTCTTTAGGAGGTTTTTTCCCTCCAGCTTGTATATACGCCCATTGCCCTAACGGGCTACGTATCTTTGTACATTCTAGTGGTAATACATTCAGTATTGTGTGTTGTGCTCCAAGCTTCTCCTTCTTCTTTGTGTCGTTCGCGTGCTTTCGCAGACGTTTAACTCCAACAATTGGTATCTGAGCAGGTTGCCGCTTCATCTAGGGCATCGTCGACACCCCTTCGATTGCGATCTCAGAATCGTGCGAAATTTGGTGCGAATACTCAGGGTGATTAGGAGATCAAAACATACTCAGGGTGATTAGGAGATCAAAACAGCTTCGCTGTGTGGTGTCGAACTCGCGATCTGAGCTCGTTTTGGCCTCCGAACGCACTATCACAGCGTTTGTGCAGGCGATTTTGTCTTTTTGTGCCAAAGATATATACAGGTTTCGGTTCGCCAATATAAGCGTCTCGAAGTATGCTACAGGTTTAGTAGAACTCGTTAGGGTAGTTTTGTTCAACTTTTTGAGGTACAGTCAATTTTTTGCATCAGGGTATTTTAGTCAATGGCCATGGCTGAAAGCAGTGATGTATTTCGTATGTTGGCTGTTGAGGATAAGTTGGATGGTACGAATTACCCATTGTGGGCTTATATGATGCGTCATGTATTGGTCCACAAAAGGACTGTGGAATATTATGCAGGGTGTTGAAAACATCCTATTACACATGCAAATACAGGGTACTGAAGGTGATGCAGATGGCATTGTTCGTGCTACTGTTCGTGTTGCACCTACTGTAGAGCAAATTCGTTGGGATGGCAGAGATGCTTAGACACATGCATTAATAGCCTTGTCTCTCAAACGTTTCATTATTCCTCACATTCGCTCTTGCAGAACAGCTAAGGATGCTTGGGATAAACTTACCACATTGTACCAGGCTAGGAATGAGGCTCGTGTAGCTTACCTCCGAAAACAATTGGCGAGTGAGCACATGAATGAAGGTGATTCTATGGACAGTTTTTTGACAAAGATCAAGGATTTGAAGGAGAATTTGATTTTTGCAGATGAAGTCCTTCCTTACAGTTCACTTGTGCAAACTGTTCTAAATTGTACCAGGCTAGGAATGAGGCTCATGTAGCTTACCTCCGAAAACAATTGGAGAGTGAGCACATGAATGAAGGTGATTCTATGGACAGTTTTCTGACAAAGATCAATGATTTGAAGGAGAATTTGATTTTTGCAGATGAAGTCCTTCCTTACAGTTCACTTGTGCAAACTGTTCTAAATTGTACCAAGCTAGGAATGAGGCTCGTGTAGCTTACCTCCGAAAACAATTGGAGAGTGAGCACATGAATGAAGGTGATTCTATGGACAATTTTCTGACAAAGATCAAGGATTTGAAGGAGAATTTGATTTTTGCAGATGAAGTCCTTCCTTACAGTTCACTTGTGCAAACTGTTCTAAATAGTCTTCCTAACTCATTTGCTTCTACTCTTTGTTTGATGATGAAAGGCAATCCAAATGCCTTAACATATGAAGAGTTAGTTTCTATTCTATTGCAGGATGATCAGTCTAGGCAGGACAATCTATTATGCATATTGCAGATCAAGATTTCTTGGCTAGTGAGAAGGGCAAAGATAAATGGAGCTCATCTACTAGTAAGCAGAAATCTGCAAATGCTGCATATTCGAAGAAGGAAGACAAAGATGAGAAGAAATCAGAAAAGAAGAAATTGTTTTGCAAATACTGTAAAGGAAATGATCATGTCATTAAGAGCTGTCCAAAACTGGTGACAAAAGAGAGAAAGAAAAAAGAGGTTGAAATGGTTGTTGCAGAGGCCTCTTCATCGAAAACAGAGTCTGCTAATCTTGTGGAGAATGAAGAATGTGCATTTACTATTGTTTGCAGTTTTAGACTAAGATGTTTGGTACTTTGATAGAGATGTTTGGTACTTTGATAGTGGGGCAACCAAACATATTACCTTGTAGCACAGTTTCTTCACTTCACTTGAGCTTGCCCCTACAGGGAATACTGTCATGGGCGCCTTCCCCTACAGGGAATACTATCACATGCGCCAACAACTCCTCTTATCTTGTCATGGGAGTTGGTAAGATCATTTTGACCACTGCTGATGGTAGTTCTTTCACATTGTCGGATGCTCTATTTTTGTCATGGATCAAGAAAAATCTGTTATCAGTTTTTGTATTAGCCAAGATTGGTTTGCTTGTGAAATTTGTTGATGACAGATGTACAATACATGATCTGTCAAATGGCGACATGATTATAGCTTCTGGCATTTTATGTCGTGGGCTATATAAGCTCATAGACTATGAAAGATCTGTGAATGATTCAACATGTGCAGTACATGATTCTTAGGCTATATGAGATGCAAAGCTTTGGCATGCACGCTTTGATCATATGAATTTAGCTAGTTTGCTACGCCTGCAGAAATCTGAAATGGTGTCCTCTTTGCCCAAACTTGAGGCACCGAGAAAACATGTGTATGAAGGTATATATCCATTGAAAGCAAAGTCCGAAGTCTTTTTCTGCTTCAAATAGTTTTTGGTTTCGGCTATTAGCATGTAAAATGAGCACCCTCCGTTTTGATTGAGGGGGCGAATATATGTTCACTGACTTTAATGCATTTCTGGCTGAAGTTGGATAAAACATCAGTGTACAGTGCCGTATACACCTTAACAGAATGGAGTTGCTGAACGGAAGAACATGTCACTCATGGAGATGGCGAGGTGTATGGTCAAGAGTTAGGCTTTACCACATAGCTTCTGGTTTGAGGTTGTCATGTGTGCAACATATGTACTTAACAGGTCCCCACTAAAGCACTGCAGTCTATCACTCCATATGAGGCTTGACATGGTCACAAGCCATCGGTTGCTCGTCTGCATGTATTTGGTTGTCTGGCATATGCATTAGTCCCTGAACAACATCGCAGGAAATTGGATGATAAAGAAGTAAAATGTATTTTTGTTGGGTACAGTTCTGAAAGCAAAGGCTATGGTCTGTATCATCCACAGACTAAACGCATTTCGGTTAGCTGTGATGTTGTTTTTGTGGAAGATGCTATTCAGCCTTTACTTTCATGTACAAAGGAGACATCTGTTAGCTCCAAAGACATGTATGATACTTTGCTACCTCTTTTTACAGGTGGACAGTCTAGTGCTGGTCCTAATGAGGCAACTCTTAGCCTTTGCAGGTTTCATGTGATGATGCAGATCATTCCATCTCTGATGCAAATTTACATGATGCACTTGTTGATGAGAGAGATTATATTGAGGAGGCAAAAACTATGCCAAAATGGCTAGTGAAGACCTTGCATGACAGCAAATTAGATGCACCTCTATCATATCGTACTCGGTTATGCTCTCATAGTGCCTCTTTTGCATCAGATTGCTATGCTATGGCTGCCTCTAGTCTCTGTGATGAGAACCATAGTACAAAGAGAGTTTTATAAACGAGTTTAAATGGGTTTTAAAACGTTTAGTACGTAGGGTATTAAAAAAATGGAAATAAAAAACGAGTATTATATTTCTTCGCAACATCTTTATTTTTTATTTTTAAAATAACCCATGAATAATGTATATCTAGCATTCTTTTACATCTAGTGCTATAAACACATAAAGAAACTTGATCTGCAACCTTATTTAAGATAGTATTTGCCATGATCCTCGAATGTGGACATGTAGGTTTGCGAGCATGGATCATGGTTATAGTGGTCTCAAATGATGGAGACATGCATATTAGCTACTCGACTTAATTGAATATGAGCAATCAACTCTTTCATGGTTTTTTTAGGTAAGCAAGGGCATTTCCGAATGCCTTTATCTCCAAACCCAATGAGATGAGCTTTCATGTTGCATGTGAGATGTTGAACCACCATAAACACCCATACAATAATTGCATTGCCAAGAGGTAGGATTATTTTCACATAGTTATGATGACATCATGAACTCTTCCCATGATGAAAGCTAATGGAAGGTTGAAGCTAATGTACAGCGAAAAGAAGCTGATGGCTTTTTATCTCTCTTTTTATGTGTGTGAAGAAGAATCTTAACTTCTGTAAGGACTGAAGTTTGAGTAAATACTAAAAGGCCAATAGTGAACCAAAGATGCTCAAAGAAATGTTCAAGGGAAGCAAACAAGGGTGCTAAAGGGGGTGCTCACACTAAAACATTGCTCACATACTTAAAACAGGGAAAAAAAACACCCAAAAATAGCCCTCACATGATAAAAGACGTTTTCATCTATCAAAAAAACGTATTAGTACGTTTAGAACGTTCTAGAGTACTAAACATTTTTTATTTCTCATAAACAATGCGTTTTTTTTTACTATGATGAGAACGAGCCTGTTTCGTTTGATGAAGCACAAAATTCTGAAAATTGGATGGCTGCTATGCAATTTGAATATGATGCTATAATGAAGAATGGTACTTGGTCTTTATGTGACTTGCCTCGTAGCAAGAAGGCTATTGGCACTAAGTGGGTATACAAGCTCCAGCATAAGCCTGATGGAACAATTCATAGGTATAAGGCTAGGCTTGTTGCAAAGGGTTATGCGTAGGAAAGAACCATTGATTTTGATGAGGCCTTTGCCGAATGACTACTGTTTGTAGCATCTGTGCACTTGTAGCTTGTCATGGTTGGCATGTACATAAATTGGACATTAAAAGAGCATTTCTAAATGGTGACTTGCATGAAGAAGTGTATGTGTTTTAGCCCCGTGGCTTTGTGCAAAAAGGGCATGAAAACCAGTGTGCAGGTTAAAGAAGGCATTATATGGTTTAAAGCAAGCACCACGTGCTTGGTATGAAAAGATACATGCCTATCTGATTGCACATGGTTTTGAGAACAGTCCAACTCAAAGCACCTTATATGTTAAGCGTGCTAATGATGTGCTTCTGATCATTGTTGTGTATGTTGATGACATGCTGCTCAGTGGTCCTCATGATAAGCATATTGCTATTTTTAGGGTTGATTTGCATGCCTCATTTGAGTTGTCTGATATAGAGGACATTCTATTTGTTACTATGTTAGCTGATGATGTGTATGTATATGATGCTTCCACTCTATGCAATGCAAGGATATGCAAATCACTAAATGTGATCTTATTGATGCCCTACTTACTATGAATGATGCACCTTCGCATACTTGGATTGAGGTTTTGGGTGCATCTTCTTGTGTGACTCCTATCAAGGAGTGTTTTGTTACTTTTCATGTAAAAAACATGGCCATGTTTACTTGATACCCTACTTAATGTGAATGATGCACTTTCACGTACTTGGATTGAGGATTCAGGGTCATGTGACTCCATAGTACAAAAAATCATGATTTTTTCATAAAATAAAAACCTTTTAAATCTCAAAACGATTTATTTGCGATTTTTTTCTCTATTTTTAGATATTATCATGCATTTCATCCATATTACATGCATTATATATAAAGTATATGATATATACATAAATACTAGAATGTTTTATAGGTGTATATACAAAAATTAAAAAAAAAAATCACAAACATTGCAAAAAAAGAAAAATCGTGACTTTTATTTTTAATCCTGGCGATTAAAACGATTAAATCGTTTAAAACATGATTTTTAATCACGATTTAAATCTCTCTTTTTGTACTATGCGTGACTCCTATCAAGGATTGTTACTTTTCATGCAGGAAATCATGGTCATGTTTACCTTGAGAACAATCATGCATGTTCCATTGAAAGTATTGGTCTTGTGCTCCTACCTTTGGGGTGATGCTATTGACCTAATTTTGCATAATGTGTGTTGTGTGTTAGACATCAAAAAGATTCTATTATCGGTTAGATAGATGGATATGCATGGAAAGGGTTGGATTTTGACACATAAGAATTCCCCTTGACTAATTGACACATAGCTGATGATGGATGTCAGAAATACATTCGTGACATTGCTTTTTTCCCCCTTGAGGTCTAAGTCATCCAAGTGTCCAAAATCGGGGGTTTTGACATTTCGTGGTTATGTTTTTGTGTTCTCTACCTGCTGTAGTATAGTCTTCAAGGATTTCCAAGCCTTGCCCATTAGGTTCTAGCTTCATCGTCATGAGGTCATCCCCTTTTGGAGCTGATGCAGCTATTCGAGGTCTCTCCCGGGCCCTTGCTGGCACAAAAATATTTAGAGAGCTATACACATTGATCCTTTGAGGTATAGTCTTATAGATTGTTTATGAAGGTGTGTGTCATGTGTCATGAGCTATACATTGTAAAGTCATAGATTGTAGACCGTAGTACTACAGTAAATGGATATAGAATAGTCACTAGAATATGATTGTAAATCATGATGTTATTATTGTTACTTGCCATGCCACATGGCATATGCATTTATGTATAATGCACATCATACATGTATACATTATGATCATGATTCATTGATGTGAAATCGTGAATCGTGATGTCATTATTTATATATGACATTCATATATGTTATGGCATATATTCTATGCATGTATCATTTATGCATAGATGAATTATCATAAATTATAATGGAAATTCAACATACATGTGCTTACAACTAGTGTGCATAATGCATTATAATTTATAATAATTCATTTATGCATAATTCATGAATGCATGCAATATATGTGAATGTCATATATAAATTATAACATCACGATCCATATCAATGAATCATTATCATATATGTGCATTATGCATAAATGCATATGCCATGTGGCAATGGAGGAGCCAACCGAACTGAGGCACATATTCTTGGCCTCAAAGGTTATGGAGTTGAAAAATGTGCTGAAGCTCTACGAAATATATTGGAAGCATGTTAAAAATTACTTGCAAAATCATTTCAAATGTCAATGTGATGTATTCACAAGAGGTATGTGAACCGGAAAAGTAAAGTTCATTTTAAGGAACGGTATGTTTAAGGTACGTAAGATTTGTTGATCGGAAGTTTTGAGAATCGGTATTGGATCTTTTTTTTTTTTTTCAATAAAACAATGTGCCCTATTCAGCTACCAATAGCTGCGCATTCTCTACCTCCCTCAGCTACAAGCCATGTTCATTCACCGCACACATAACCTTAGTTACCTTGCCATTACTAAGCCCTCAGCACTTCCATTTTCGTTAGCCTCTTGGTTTATGAGTACAGAGGGGTACTTTGATAAGTCCCTTGATTGATGTATTTTTATCCTTTCTACTTTCATAAGATGTAGAATGCAAGGCAAGAAGTTATGTTGATCTTATGCAAGGAAAAGAAGCCAGAGGACTGAGATGGAGAAAATCAACAGGATCCAGTTCATCAAGAGGAGCGGAATCAACCAATTTCATAAATAGAATAATTTGTGTGAAAGTTGCCCAACTTCGAGTTGGTCAATTTTATAAGTCGCCTACCTTTGATAGCTTAAATTTAGTCGACCAAGTTTTTAAAGTCGTCCAAATTTATAAGTTGCCTACTTTTGGTAACTTAAATGTAGTTGACCAAGTTTTTTAAAAAAAATTTGCATACTTTTGAACGAGGTGAAATGAGACTAAATTTTTCAACAATGAAAGGGAGAAAACATGGCAACTTTGGCACGCCAAAAGGGTTGATGGACGGTTGATGGAGGGGTCGTCCATCATAAAGCACAAGAAGACCTTTTCTTCTAGAGAAATCTTTGCTAAGGTACCAAAAATTGGAAGATAGTGGTGGTGGAGAAAACATCGAAGTGGACCAAGGTGTGAACTTGTCAGGAACCTGCAAAGGAAAGAAACTTATTTTGTTCTTTTTTGCTACCAACCCTACAAGTCCCTGGAAAACTATATAAGAAGACCTCTCCATCAAAGGGAAGATAGACAAAGAGACATAAGAGGTAATGCACAACCCTTGAGCACTTGAAGCATTTTACTCTACTTTTGTGTGTGAGTAGAGCACTTAGCCGGATCACTAGTACTCCATTCTTGAGAATAGGAATCAGCTAGCTTAGCACTATGAGTGTTAGTGGGCAAGCAGTGATTACCTATTCTTCGAATGACTGAGCTGATGTAGGGAGGTTGGAGTCTTGTGCATGTATACTTTGTATGATTGAGGTCCGGCAAGTAGAGTGCATTTGTATTCTTGGACCTTGTAAGTTGTGCCCCTAGGCCGATCACCTGAATATTTGTACTTATAATCTTTTTGAGCTGTGTACACTGTACTCTCTACAACCTAAGCATCTTTTTATCATACTATCATTGTGTTCTTGTTGTGTGTAATCCTCCTCTTTGAGCTTCAAATTGCAACGCATAGTGCATATTGCACTTAAGAGGACACACCACATAGAGCACTAAAACAAGAAATTATTCGATAGGTGCTCATTTTGGCATGCCGAGTGGGACCTTGGTTGCAATTTAAACTTACGAATAGTTCCATTGAATTTCAAGAGTTCGATTCTTTGTAGGATGAAGTTGAGGAGTGTCTGAGCTATAATCTATGACTCACAATCTCCAAGGATAAGGAAGGTCTCTTAGTCCTATCAAAAACCCTTTAAAGAGTTATCAATGGAAGATTTCACTACGTCTCTCCTAGAGTACCACCACATCCATTTCCACTTCTTGAAGCATCATCATTAGGCATACCTAATCAACCTGCAACATCTCCAAGGGACATGGAAGACAACCAAGGACCTCAACCGGTGCGATGGGAGATGTTTTAACTGATCTATTGTCGTGCATCAACATCGAATTCCCTTCCTTTATGGCGGCTCTCCATGAGGATGCAAAGGAGCATGTGAGGAGATTCTTATCCCTATGTAAAAGTAGGGTTTACATCAATGAGAAGATGCCTTCCTTGCCTTGTTTTCTTCCACTCTTCAAGGGCTTGTAGATCGATTGTACATCTAGTATGATGGGCACTTCACTTCTTGGGAAGCTCTTAAAACTCCCTTCACAAGTTACATTTACCCTAGGTAACTCTATAGAATGCACTCTTGATCAATTGGAAAATCTTAAGTTACGAAATGCGGAGAATTTCTCTCTGAATTGATGATACGAGTCAAGTTTTTAGTTTCTTGTCTTCCTACCATCTTGGAGGTCTTCTAGTCTAGAAATGGTTAGAGAAAGCTCTACTAAAGACTTTTGAGCAAAAGCTTAGAGAGTTACTACTTTGGAAAAGTTTGAAGCTCTAGCCTCAAGGATGGAGGTAGCCAGACATTAGTTCAAAGAACATGAAGGTGAAGATGAATTCACTTCTGATCCTTTGACACAACTAAAAAGAGAGTTATAAGCGTTGAATTCGCATAGCTTTGCAAGAGGAAAAGACTTCTTACCAAGGAAGAAACGAAGTCTAGCCAAGCTACAAGAATTCGAGAACATATATGTGGTGCACTGCACGCAAAAAAACAGAAATTTTTTCTCAAGATTGTCTGGAGAGGTTGGTGTATTAATTTTGTAGAAGGCAAGGTCATGAAGCAATGGATTGCTATTTTCTCAAAGGTATGCAAGCGAATTGGGCATTACTCAATGTACTTGCGAATCAGCCCCTGTTACCAAATCTAGTATTCCAAGCAAAAAGCATGTATGCCATCACTCATGTAAACTCACCTAATAAAAAAAAACCTCCAATTAGAAGGCAAGCCCGTCCTATAATGTGCTACAATGCGGGGAATATGGTCACTTCCAAGGGAAATGCTCCCTTCTAGAAGGATCTCCACCTCACAGGTATTGTCTAGAGACAATATATAATTATTCTAAGAGTATCCAAAGCGAAAGGCTTCTACAAGTCGACCCTCCATAAGTGGTTCAGCTCCAGCCTATCAAGTCAATGTTATCTATGTCAATAAGGGAAAGGAGAGAGAAATCCACTAGAGTAATATAAAAGAAGGCAATACAAGTAGCCATCCAGGTATTGTACATTTCTCTCCACCAGACTCTACTAATTCATCTAGAAAAAGTGGGCTACATGGAAGTGGTATGTCTGGGTAGTTGGGACGATTTTCTCAAAGTGGTCAAGTCAATAAAGGTGATCAATTTTTGAAAAGTGATCAAGTCAATGAAGTTGTCCAAAATTTGAAAAGTGTTCAAAATTAATGAAGTTGACCAATTTTTGAGAAGTGTTCAAGTTAATGATGTCGGCCAATTTTTGAAAAGTGGTCAAGTTAATGAAGTTGCCTGATTTTTTGAGAAGTGGTCAAGTTAATGAAGTTTCCCCATTTTTGAAAAATGGTCAAGATGACTGATTTATGAAAAGTGGATGACTTGGTGAAGTTGGCCTATTTCACAAAAAAGGTACAAGTTCATTAACGAAAAGTGGTCAACTTAAACAAAACTGCTCATGTAAACTCACCAAATCATTGTTTTGAAATAAAATTTTTCATTAGATAGAAGTTTGCACTTTACTTAGTACTATCAATTTGAATTTTGAATCGTTTGAATATTCCAATGGTATAGGAAGCAATATATCATAGACTTGGTGGATGCATGATGGGATACACTATTTAGTCCTATCCCTGGAGTTCAGCCCTTTTGTATCCCTTTTTCAAGGGACCTACATTATGGGCACATACGAATCTTTGGTTGATGAAGGATGAGTACATGAAGCACATCTTGACACTTGATGAGCAACTCGCATTCGATAGACAATTTATTGACTACATGAGCAATGTTGGTATTGCTTATGGACGGAGTACCTCGCTTCGTAAGAAGGTGAGCACACAACCTTATGAGTGGTGGCAACATTATGGTTATGGTGATCCTACCATTGCACCTCTTGCATTGCGTGTTCTCTCACAAGAAAAATTATAATAGTATTTAATTTCTCTTTTTTTTTGGTTAAATTTTCATTGAACTTTGATGCTATATTGATCATACTACATAGGATGCTTCTTGGAGTGCATGTGAGCGTAATTGGAGCTCATATTCTCTTGTGCACACCAAACTATGAAATCGTTTGGGTGTCTCACAATTAGAATGTGTTGTCTTTTCCAATGCGAACCTACATCTTGTACAAGTCTTGAAGAAGTTGGATGGTTCTATGTAGGTAAATTGATTTATAATTTGAACATCCATGATCCAATAAAAATTTTAGTTTAATTCTTGTCACTTGAAAGTTGAATGTTGATTCTTGGTCCACCTTGTTCTTTTCTCCATTTCATGTTGCCATTGCAAGTGCCACCTACCATATTTGATCAGAGTATAGACACTCAGGAAGATCATGAGATGTAACAACTTTTGTCAGAGACGAGCAGGATGACATATACCATATGTTATCTAGAGCTCGAGAGCATTTACAAGAGAGTGGCTAGGGCTAGCTCACATGTTCTATCAGAGCTGATGCACTCATGTATTGATGTTCCATCTACGAGTTCTGTGATAGACCGCCGACGGAAGTTATGCCCTTGACACGGAAGAGCTTCACTTGTAGCATATGATGAGATCGGAGAGGCAGATGCTAGAGTGTTGGATGTGGTTCCTAGTAGGGAGCTTGAGTATGGTAAGAAAATGTTATTAGTACTAGAGACATTCTTTCATCATCTTCATCACTAGAGGATTTAGACGAGTATTAGCATATGGCCATTGATATGTATGATCATATGACATTGATGTATCATGCCACAGACTTATATGATATTATATGATATGTTTCTGATTTCTTATGTATTTGGATCATGGGTGATAGATCTTTGAGGCTTAGTTCTTGATACAACATAGTTGACATTATGCCAGTTGTGACTTGTTTTTCATTATGTATTCCATTTCACTTGAGATGTAATGGAGATGTTGGCACATGCTGCACTGTCCATTTTGTCACGTCTTTTATTTTATTCTACATTGTTTGGTTTTAAATTACATTGATGCTGCCTAGTGCCAAGTCAATTGTGATATCATTCATATGATTCGTTAGTGGTGAGGTGAGTATGTAACATGTATGTATGTATGTATGTATGTATCTCTCTCTCTCTCTATATATATATACATATATGTATGTATACACACACACACACATATACATATATATATATATATATATATATATATATATATATATATATATATATATATATATATATATATATATATATATATATATATATATATATATATATATATATATATATATATATATATATATATATATATATATATTTGAACATAAGCTTTCGATTGCTTCCTTTTTGGATAAGATCTAATGTTACTTTAGGAGGATAGTAGGAAGTAGTGCTGGGGGGAAGCAATTGCCTTTCCCTCTTTTCTGTAAAAAATTTTTCTCATTTAATGCAATGTGATCTTTTCACAAAAAAAAATAAAAAAAATAAAAAAAATAAATAAATAAATAAATAAAAAAAAAAATATATATATATATATATATATATATATATATATATATATATATATATATATATATATATATATATATATATATATATATATATATATATATATATATATATGTGTGTGTGTGTGTGTGTGTGTGTGTGTGTGTGTGTGTGTGTATATATATATATGTATATACATATATATGGTTGGATGTCAGTAAACTGCTAGCTTTTCTTGATCGAATCAATACTTCAATGGTATCAACTTTTTGGATTCGCTTAAAAACTCTTTGGTGACAGTCCTAATTCCAAATAGTATCCCAAATTTATTATCTTTCTGGAATCATGTAGGGAATCCCTATGATGACGATGGGTGATGAATATGCCCATACAAAAGGAGGAAACAACAATACATATTGTCATGATAATTATGTATGTGTATCTGATTCTCTTCATGTAGGAAGTTTTCAATTTTCTTATCATTACCCTAAATTTAGCTCTCTTTTACAGATAAATTACTTTAGATGGGATAAAAAGGAGACAGATATAAATGGATTTTATCGATTTTCAAGACTGTTATTAAACTTCCGAAGGTTGGTTCTTGTAATTATTGATAACAAATGATTCCAGTTTGGTTTTTTTTCTTTTGTTTCTTTTTTCACGTGGAGGTTTCTTCTATCCTGGTGTAGAGAATGTGACAGTCTTGGAATGGAAGATTTTCTGACATCAGATCGACTTTCATGGCATGGAGAATGTCCAAACATGCCAGACTGGTCTGAAACAAGTCGATTTGTTGCATTCACATTGGTAAGTATTCACTTTTCATTCAGTTTTCCTACTTTTACATTATTTTTGGGCTGTCTTAATTAGAGTTGATTGTTATACAGATTGATTCTAGGTACAAAGAATTGTATGTCGCATTTAATGCTAGTCATCTGGCGAAAATCGTATCATTGCCCCTGAGGCAGGGACATAAGTGGCAACCCCTTATAGACACCAGTAAGTGTTCACCATATGATTTCCTTGCAATGGACATTTTGGACAAGGATGTAGCAGTAGCTCAATATGCCCACTTCCTGAAAAGCAATATCTATCCTATGTCAGATTACTCTTCAATTGTTCTTCATCTTGTGCCACAATAGAACTGTGTATCTTTTAAATTCCAATGAAACGACTGACCTGTAAAATTGAAGGTGGAAATAAGGAGCTATAGCTGTGAGGATAAGAGAGCCACAGTTCATGAAAATGAGAAACAATCAGCTATAAAGAATATATCAAGGGGTACACTACTTTACAACACTTCCCTGTAAAACTAAACGTGAGGACCTATAGCTATGACTAAACAAGGAAAGAGCCACAGATGATGAAAATGAGAAACAATCAGCTATAAGAATATCAACGAGTGAAGTACTTCACATTCACTTTTTATCGTTTTCCTACAAGTTATAATGAAAACAACAACATTCGTTAATACTCTGCGGGTATATCTTTTGCTGATTTTTTATTTATCTGAATATGCCATAATTAATCGCTCATAAAAGCTACGAGCAAGGTTTTATTTGTATCATGACTACTGTAAATTATGAATTTACTCAGGACAACGTCCTGAAAGTACTAGAATATTCATACGTGTGCCAAAAGTCATACAAGAGGTTTTTAAACATCTTGTTGGAAGATTTTTTCTGAGTGGGACTGGACTTAAACGTGTTCCTAATATGGCGCCTCTAATATTGCTTTAGAAGGTGATGAGTTATTCTAGCTTGAGCGTGAAGGAACTACCAACGGAATCTGTTTCAGGTGTTCATGCTTTAATCTTTGATCTTTTTCTACGACGGTTGAAAAGTTTCTCAAGGTGACAAACTGAGATATAAGAATTTCATTTAATTGAGCTGGTAATACCGTTGCTTGTGAAGGAACTACCAACGGAATCTGTTTCAGGTGTTCATGCTTTAATGTTTGATCTTTTTCTGCTGGTAATATCGTTGCTTTTCATGCTCGCGTAGGTCATAATATCTGTCTATACGCTCTGTATAATAATTTTGTAGCTGACCCGTTGAAGTCCAAGGTTTCAAAGCGTAAAAAGTAAGGCTTTCAACACGTCATCTTTCATTCTTATATTGCAAGGACAAAGCTACACGTTGTTAAAGTCTGCAAATTAATCGAACTTGAAAGATTTGTATATTGTATCGTTCACGTTTCATGGTTCACGTTCATGCTTCACGAATTTCATGGTTCACGAATTATCTTAATCGTTTTTTGGGTTTTCAAATGGACACGTTCTTTGTACATGATTGTGTCGTGTCTTGATATACAAAAGATATATGGAGAGATAGAGCTGTATCGGCATATTGTTAAATTGGAGTTAAAATTGAGCATTTACTAGAAAATAGATGCAAAATAGGAAGTGATACAGAATGATGTCTAAATTATCAAGAGATCTGACCAACAATTGAACGTAAAGTTAAGCAAAACTCGGTGGTCTGATGAAGCTATGAACTAATTATTCATTGCTAGCTAGGTGGGTAAATCCTTTGCCTCCCTTGAGGGGGGGGGGGGGGGGAGGGGTATGGATTCAAACACCCTTGATTGCATGGAGGACACCTCATCATGATTTGATGAGATTATACATCAGCTCCTCTCATGAGGAATCGATGGCCTTTGGGTGCTCTCTATGGAGAATGTTGTCAGTGGCAAGGGTCGTGTTCAATGTGGCAAAGTCGACTTCAGCTCAAACCAGTTCTCTCATCTAGCCTTAGGGTCCTCCCTTTTGAGTTTCTACCTTAGTGGGCCTCTTGGCTCTATATCCTAGTAGTGGCTAGATGTTCAAACCCTTTCTTTTTGGGATTTGAGGGGCCCCATGGGCTATGCATGTCCGTCATTGTAGTTTCTAAGTAATTCGAGTGTCCATGAGGAGTACATCTCAAAGATCAAACTTCCTTAAAGAAAAAACCATTCAATTTTTTGCCTTTCATCACTAAAAACTTTTTTCTTTTTTAACCATATTGGCTGGTATAATGGAGATATGAAATGTGATGAATATTGAGATATCATATACGATGAATACTTCTCTCTTAAATTTATAGCTCTCATGGAAAGGGACTTTTTAGTTTAATGCAATGCGTGATAATTGCTAGAGAACTATCTTGATTCGTACCTTAATCTCCAATCTCCAAAGTAAATTGACTTTATATGTTGATTGAATTATTAAGCTTGACCATGAAGGCTACAACTACACCATGTAGGTCTTGTCTTGTCTTGTTTTGTCAACTTTAACCCAAACTCGTGTACTTGAATCTCTTGAAGCTGTTGGAGTTAGACGTCTGCGGAAGCACGCGAACAGCACAAGGAAGAGGAAGAAGCTTGGAGCACAACACACAAGACTGAATGTATTACTAGAGAATGTACAAAGATAAGTCGCCCATTAGGGCAATAGGCGTATATACAAGCCGGGGGAAAAAAACCTCCTAAAGAGGGAAAAAAGTGCCCCGGCGGTACTAGAGTGTTCACACACATCACTACCTAAATATATCAACAAATCCTCCCTGGGAGTGATGCGGTGAACAAGGAGCTGGCACTCATGTATAAGGAAGTGCCGAGCTATGTGGAAATCACTCCACAAAAGGAAGTAAGCCCAAAGCTTTGCGGAAAGCTTCAAACTTCTCCCTAGGCAGAGCCTTCGTGAAAAGGTCTGCAATGTTCTCCTGCGTGGGCACATATGCCAAGCTGATCTCCCCAGCAGAGAACCTCTCCCTGACATAGTGATAATGCACCTCAATGTGCTTAGTGCGAGCATGGAACACAGGGTTCCTCGCAACTGCCAATGCGCTCTGACTGTCAGTGAAGATGGTGGTGGCAGAAGACTGGCCAACACCCAAATCAGCCATAAGGCGTCTGAGCCACACACACTCAACAGTCGCTGTGAAAGCTGCCCTATACTCAGCCTCACAACTGGAAGTGGCCACAGTAGGCTGCTTCTTGCTCAACCAAGATATACATGAGCTACCAAGCATGAAGCAAAAACCACTGGTGGACACACGAGTGTCATAGCAACCAGCCCAATCTGAGTCAGAAAAAGCATGCAAATCTGGCGGTAGTGATCCCCCCTTGGGATAAAACAACCCAAGTAGCCGAGTACCACTCAAGTAGCGAAAGATGCGCTTAACCGCTTTCCAATGCGTGACTCCAGGGCAATGCATAAACCTGCTCATCTGTGAGACAGCAAACTGAATATCTGGCCGAGTAATGCATAAGTAAATCAAGCATCCAACAGCCTGCTGATAGAGAACAGCATAAAATGCATCTCCAGCATCATGAAGACTCAATCGTAAACCTGTCTCCATAGGAGTGGCAATAGGCTTACAGTCTTCAAGGCCAAAACGCTGCAATAATGTGTCAATATATTTCGTTTGACACAAAGCCATTCCACCATCAACTTGCATAAACTGAATGCCCAAATAGTGATGCAAATGCCCCAAATCAGACATTTCAAATGAGGCATGCAAATCAGCCTTGAAATCAGCAATATGCTTCTCAAGAGGACCAGTGAGCAGCATGTCGTCTACATAGACAATAATGATCAAAAGCACATCATTAGCACGCTTAACATATAAGGTGCTTTCAGTTGGACTGCTCTCAAAACCATGTGCAATCAGATAGGCATGTATTTTCTCATACCAAGCACGTGGTGCTTGCTTTAAACCATATAACGCCTTCTTTAACTTGCACACCTGGTTTTCATGCCCTTTCTGCACAAAGCCACGGGGCTGAAAAACATACACTTCTTCATGCAAGTCACCATTCAGAAATGCTGTTTTAATGTCCAACTGATGTACATTCCAACCATGATGGGCTGCAAGTGCACAAATGCTCCGAACAGTAGTCATACGGCATGTAGGTGCAAAGGTCTCATCAAAATCAATGCCTCTTTCCTGCGCATAACCCTTTGCAACAAGCCTAGCTTTATACCTATCAACTGTACCATCAGGTTTACGCTTCAGCTTCTATACCCACTTAGTGCCAATGGCCTTCTTGCCAGGAGGCAAGTCACATAAAGACCATGTACCATTCTTCATTATAGCATCATATTCAGATTGCATAGCAGCCATCCAATTTTCTGAATCTTGTGCTTCATCAAAAGAAACAGGCTCATTCTCATCACAGAGACTAGATGCAGCCATAGCATAGCAATCTGATGCAAAGGAGGTACTATGAGAGCCTGAACGAGTACGATATGACAAAGGTGCATCTAATTTGCTGTCACGCAAAGTCTGCACCAGCCATTTTGGCATAGTTTTTGCCTGTTCAATATCAGCTCTCTCATCAACAAGTGCATCATGTAAATCTGCATCAGAAATGGAATGATCTGCATCATCATATGAAACCTGCAAAGGCTGAGAAGTTGCCTCATTAGGACCAGCGCTAGCCTGTCCACCTGTAAAAAGAGGCATCAAAGTATCATACATGTCTTTGGAGCTAACAGATGTCTCCTTAGTACATGAAAGCAATGGCTGAATAGCATCTTCCACAAAGACAACATCACGGCTAACCAGAATGCGTTTAGTCTGTGGATGATACAGACGATAGCCTTTACTTTCAGAACTGTACCCAACAAAAATACATTTTACTGCCTTATCATCCAATTTTCTGCGATGTTGCTCAGGCACTAATGCATATGCCAAACAACCAAAAACACGCAGATGAGCAACAGATGGCTTGCGGTCATGCCAAGCCTCATATGGAGTGATAGACTGCAACGCTTTCGTGGGACACCTGTTCAGTACATATGTTGCACACATGACAGCCTCAAGCCAGAAACTATGTGGTAAAGCCTGACTTTTGACCATGCACCTCGCCATCTCCATGAGTGACCTGTTCTTTCGTTCAGCAACTCCATTCTGTTGAGGTGTATACGGCACTGTACACTGGTGTTTTATCCCACGTTCAGCCAGAAATGCATTAAAATCTGAAGACATATATTCCCCCCCTCGATCAGAACGGAGGGTGCCCATTTTACATGCTGACAGATTTTCAGCCAAAACCAAAAACTGTTTGAAGCACATGAACACTTCGGACTTTGCTTTGAGTGGATATACCCATGCATGCCTGGAAAAATCATCAATGAAAGTCACGAAGTAAAGGTAATTTCCAAAAGAGGGTGTCTGCATAGGACCACAGACATCACTATGTACAAGCTGCAATTTCTGCATAGCCCGAACTGAACCATCTTTTGGAAAGGAAGAACGCTGCATTTTGCCCAAAATACAGCCTTCACAAACATGTTTTCCAGGTGCCTCAAGTTTGGGCAAAGAGGACACCATTTCAGATTTCTGCAGGCGTAACAAACTAGTAAAATTCAGATGACCAAAGCGTGCATGCCAAAGCTTTGCATCTGACATAGCCTGAGAATCATGAACTGCACATGCCGAATCATTCACAGATTTTTCATAGTCTATGAGCTTATACAGCCCACGACATAAAATGCCAGAAGCAATAATCACATCGCCATTTGAGAGATCATGGACTGTACACCTGTCATCAACGAATTTCACAACCAAGCCAATCTTGGCTAATGCAGAAACTGATAACAGGTTCTTTTTGATCCCTGGCACAAATAAAGCATCTGACAAAGTGAAAGAACTACCATCAGCAGTAGTCAGAATGATCTTACCAACTCCCTTAACAGGATAAGAGGAGTTATTGGCGCATGTGACAGTATTCCCTTTAGGGGCAGGCTCGAGTGAAGAGAAGAAACTGCGCTGCGAGGTAATATGTTTGGTTGCCCCACTGTCAAAGTACCAAACATCTGAGTCTACTGTAGACATGCACTGATCATGAGAAGATGGGTCAAAACTGCAGACAGTAGTAAACGCCCATTCTTCTTCCTGCACAAGATTTGCAGACTCTGTTTTTGGTGTAGAGGCCTCTGCAACAACCATTCCAGCCTCTTTCTTCTTTGCCTCTTTAGCAGCCAGTTTTGGACAGTTCTTTATAATATGATCATTTCCTTTACAGTACTTGCAGAACAATTTCTGCTTTTCTGATTTCTTCTCATCTTTATCCTGGTTCTTCGATTGTGCAGCATTTGTAGATTTCTGCTTACTAGTAGAAGAGTTCCATTTTCCTTTGCCCTTTTGACTAGCCAGGAAAGCTTGATCTGCAACACGCATAATGGACCTGTTCTGCCTGGACTGATCTTCCTGCAACAGAACAGAGACTAATTCCTCAAATGACAAGGCATTCGGATTGCCTTTCATCATCAATCGAAGAGTAGAGGCAAAACTCTGATATGAATCAGGAAGGCCATTCAGAACGGTCTGCACAAGTGAGCTATCTGGTATAACCTCATCAACAGAAATCAATTGTTCCTTCAGGTCTTTGATCTTTGTAAGAAAACTGTCCATCGAATCACCTTCATTCATGTGCTCACTCTCCAACTGTTTTCGGAGGTAAGCAACACGAGCCTCATTCCTAGCCTGGTACAAAGTGGTAAGTGTATCCCAAGCATCCTTTGCTGTTCTGCAAGAGCGAATGTGAGGAATAATGGCACGTTTGACAGACAAAGCTATCAATGCATGTGCCTGGGCATCTCTGCCATCCCAACGAATCTGCTCTGCAGTAGGTGCAACAGAAACAGCAGCACGAACAGGAATCTGCGGAATATCATCTTCGACACCATCTTCATCAGCTCCAACACCTGTATTTGCAGTACCTGTCGTTACAGGTGTAACAGGACGTCTTTCAACACCCTGCACAATGTTCCACAATCCTTTTGCAACCAGTACATGTCGCATCATATAAGCCCATAATGGGTAGTTGGTACCATCCAACTTATCCTCAACAGCCAACATACGGAATACATCACTGCTTTCAGCCATGGCCGGTGACTAAAATACCTTGATGCAGAAAATTGACTGTATCTCAAAAAGTTGAACAGAACTGCCCAGACGAGTTCTGCTAGACCTGTAGCAGACTTCGAGACGCTTAAACTGGCGAACAGAAACTGGTATATACCTTTGGCACAAAAGGACGAAATAGCCTGCACAAGCACTGCGATAGTGTGTTCGGAGGCTGAAACGAGCTCAGATCGCCCTAGTATGCTCACCAAATTTTGTGCGAATCTGAGACTGCAAACGGAGGAGTGTCGACGGCGCCCTAGAAGAATCAACGACCTGCTCTGATACCAATTGTTGGAGTTAGACGTCTGCGGAAGCACGCGAACAGCACAAGGAAGAGGAAGAAGCTTGGAGCACAACACACAAGACTGAATGTATTACTAGAGAATGTACAAAGATAAGTCGCCCATTAGGGCAATAGGCGTATATACAAGCCGGGGGAAAAAAACCTCCTAAAGAGGGAAAAAAGTGCCCCGGCGGTACTAGAGTGTTCACACACATCACTACCTAAATATATCAACAGAAGCTTCTTCACTTCTCTTCTATTTTCTTCCTTAATTTCCCTACTTTCATGTTCTCTTCTTTTTTTCTTAACCATACGTTAGGAACCTTGGTTAATGGAAAGAGATTTTATCTTTTATCTAATATTTGGGTATACTATCCTCCATACTACCTAATATCAACTGCATTTAAAGAAGGCATATTAAGGAGAGGTAAATTCACTTGAATGTGGAGACTTTTGATTGTACCATTCATCACTTGTCTTGATAGTTGAGCAAGGAGCTTTCTATAATATTAAGCATGGCTCATATATTGAGGAAATTTAGAGGATAGTAATTTGATGCTACTAATTGAATACATAATTAGAATTGATGCTATGTTACTGCTAAATTAGATATATGGTTAGATTTGATATAATTTGATGCAAAGATTATTGACAAAGTCAAGCAATCATGTAGTGGTTTGTTATTTAATATTTCTTCTCAGAAGATGAGTTGATTGGTTTGTGTAATATGTGATTGATTATTGATATGTTAGTAGATGGATCTACAATCCAACCTTGATTTGAATGTTATGGATTCAAGAATAACTAATCACTAATTAGGACAATGAGTAGAATAAAAGATAAAGTGATAGACACATCAAGTTGTGTAGAAAAGATGAGAATGAATATGTAATTGTATTTGGTTTGTGAAACCAGAAATAAAGAATAACTATATTGAAATTGAGTTTTTGCTGTGCACATACTAACATTTGAAAGAACAAAAAAAAGGTTTCCTTTTTAATGTTTCTTATTCAAAATCCATAGAGAATATTTGGATAAATTTATATGCCTGCCACTTTTTTAGAATTTATGTGTTGAAGAATTCATTGAAATTCTAAACAAAGTAATTGTGATAGCCTTAATTATAACTCACCTTAATGCAACATGTTAGCCAAAAAATAATGGCTTTTAATGACGTAAGGACACTAGATACTTGTATGTTTTTTTGTTTGAGTACATGCAATTCTTATTATAATTGCTTAAAAATGCAATAAGATATACTTAGTGGATTATTTCAATCCCATTTATGTTGGATAATATGGAAATTTATAAAGATTTGAATTGTTGAAGTGTGTACTTGTTTCCTTATGTACTATAACAATTTCTCCTCAAAATAGGTGGTCTGAAACAAAGTGCTTTTGGGATATGGGGGAGAACATGATTGTATATTAAAATTGATTAGTTTTGGACTTGGTTGGAAGGCCTAGAGGTGGCTATAATGGACCTAAAGTGGACTTCAAATTGACCTCGGTCAACTTGGCTCGGTCAACTTGGGTCGACTTATGATCGATTGATTGATTTGATTAAGGCGGGTGAATGAAAGATCACAAAGATAGATAACTAGGGTACTTAGGCGTTGAACTCATGAATTTGGTATGATTCTAGAATAAGGATTCTAGGAAAACATTCGAAAGAGATTTTTCCCAAAGAATTAATGAGTATGTTGCTAGCCATGAAAATTTGTTATGAATCAACAAGTGGAATTCGAAAGGAATATCATAGTGACTAGGAAAGCAACCTAATATATTTTCATTTCTACTCAGTATAGTAGTATATAATCTCAATAAATTTCAACCATTCATTTTATGGCTACAAAAGTTATTAATGAAACTGTTAGGAGCAACCCAAAAAGTTAGAATGGTTACCAAGAGAATGTCCCATTCAAAACATTAGGATTACATGTGAAGGCATCAAAGCTTGTATTGGCAAGTCTACGTGAAGGAAAAATGGAGATGATTGTGTTGAAGAATAAATCATGGTTGATACGAACTAGTTGATGTGACCAATATATCATTTATGTTGATCACCTCCAAGGATCCAATGGCCAATGCATGTGTCCTATCTAGGAAATTTTGGTGCAACCTAAACCATTTGGATTGTGAGTTTCCCATCCGTATGACTAATCCCAAGGATTCTAGGACAAAGGCTCTCATTGTCATGCATAGTGACTCAATTGGACATAAACATCTTTTGTCCTCAACTCTATATAGGGTGGCACCTCCATTAGGTAGAGATATAGGAAGAGAGTGTAAGAGATAGAACCAAAAAGAGTGTAAGAGAGACTTAGAGGCATAGTTATGATAACGTACCATAGGAGAGATTGTGCTTCAAATGGTGATTGTAGTGTCTTGCATGTGGGGAGTTTAGAAAAAGATAGTGGGATAAAAGTTACTTTTTCCTTGGATCGTGTGGATGTTTTCTCTGCATCGTGGCACACATTGCAGTTGTAATTGTTAGATATAGTCAATATTTCACCCTCAAGGAACCACAAATGATCCATGGTGCTCTGAGTTGTGAGACCCTCATTATGAGGAGAAACAATTTTGAGATCATGAAAATTTTTGGAACGATAACTTCCAAGTTAGATGAGATCTGTGTGTGGTTTTTGATGGTCCTGTATGATCTTTGTAAGTTAAACCATGAGTTTAGATAGGGCATAAACTTATGGCCCGAGGTTTCCAATCAAGATGAAAATAAAGGTTTTGCAGCATTGCACAATTTCTCCATAGAACTGTAATAGGGGAAGCATAGAGAGGTGCTTGCCCCCTTCTATGGGGTTCGATGGGCCAATCTCTTAGTCCCCAAGGCAAAGATGATATGAGTATTGATTGTGGGGATATTGTAAAAAATTATGTCTTGTGGACTATTTCATCTCTCTTGACTATGTGTCTACATCGACTCCAATTGTAAGAGATATATAAGCAGGGCCTATGTGAAGCTTTAGTAAGTGATTGCACACTAGTAAGCCTTCATCTAGAGTTTGTCTTGATCACCATCTAAGCTCCATTTGGGAATGCGTAGGTGGGAATCTTCATCTTTGTAGTTGCATCCCTCTTGCTAACTAGAGAATTTGAGCTCTCTATCTCAAAGCTTGCATTTTTGTGGTCTATTTGCGTTGGTCTATTCAACTTTCCTACTTTAAACATGGTATTGGAGATCAAAAGGTTTTGAGTGGTGAGTAGAAGAAATGCAACAAAAAGCAAAGATGTCAGGTGGTGCATCATCATCTACGATCGGGAATCAAGGTGGTTCATCAACAAGACTAGATGTAGCACAAGTAGTAGTAATAATGATGTCGATCATTCCAACATTGTGGACATGACCACTAACCTTCACAGAAGGTAAGCTTGATGGTACAAATTACACCTTGTGTGAGTTTAAAGTCACTTATAGTGGTGTTGCTATGCCAATCATGTTGTTTAAAACCACTCTTGTCAATGCAATAACCACAGATCGAGTATGAAGAAAAATCCTTGTACCTATACTTGCACTCTTGGACTATCCCAAAGGAACTAGACTTGCTTTGATCTACCAAATCAATTCGGAAGGAATATCATAGTGACGAGGAAAGCAACCTAATATATTTTCATTTCTACTCAGTATAGTAGTATATAATGTCAATAAATTTCAACCGTTTGAGTAAATTTTATGGCTACAAAAGTTATTAATGAAATTGTTAGGAGCAAACCAAAAAGTTAGAATGGTTACCAAGAGAATGTCCCATTCAGAATATTAGGATTACATGTGAAGGCATCAAAGCTTGTATTGGCAAGTCTATGTGAAGGAAAAATGGAGATGATTGTGTTGAAGAATAAATCATGGTTGATACGAACTAGTTGATGTGACCAATAGATCATTTATGTTGATCACCTCGAAGGATCCAATGGCCAATGCATGTGTCCTATGTAGGAAATTGTGGTGCAACCTAAATCATTTGGATTGTGAGTTTCCCATCCGTATGACTAATCCCAAGGATTCTAGGACAAAGGCTCTCATTGTCATGCATAGTGACTCAATTGGACATAAACATCTTTTGTCCTCAAGTCTATATAGGGTGGCACCTCCATTAGGTAGAGATATAGGAAGAGAGTGTAAGAGATAGAACCAAAAAGAGTGTAAGAGAGACTTAGAGGCAGAGTTATGATAACGTACCATAGGAGAGACTATGTGCTTCAAATGGTGATTGTAGTGTCTTGCATGTGGGGAGTTTAGAAAAAGATAGTGGGATAAAAGTTACTTATTTCTTGGATCGTGTGGATGTTTTCTGTGCATCGTGGCACACATTGCAGTTGTAATTGTTAGATATAGTCAATATTTCACCCTCAAGGAACCACAAATGATCCATGGTGCTCTAAGTTGTGAGACCCTCATTATTAGGAGAAACAATTTTGAGATCGCGAAAATTTTTGGAACGATAACTTCCAAGTTAGATGAGATGTGTGTGATTTTTGATGGTCTTGTATGATCTTTGTAAGTTAAACCATGAGTTTAGATAGGGCATAAACTTATGGCCCGAGGTTTCCAATCAAGATGAAAATAAAGGTTTTGTAGCATTGCACAATTTCTCCATAGAATTGTAATAGGGGAAGCGTAGAGAGGTGCTTGCCCCCTTCTATGGGGTTCGATGGGCCAATCTCTTAGTCCACAAGGCAAAGATGATATGAGTATTGATTGTGGGGATATTGTCAAAAATTATGTCTTGTGGACTATTTCATCTCTCTTGACTATGTGTCTACATCGACTCCATTTGTAAGAGATATATAAGCAGGGCCTATGTGAAGCTTTAGCAAGTGATTGCACACTAGTAAGCCCTTCATCTAGAGTTTGTCTTGATCACTATCTAAGCTCCATTTGGGAATGCGTAGGTGGGAATCTTCATCTTTGTAGTTGCATCCCTCTTGCTAACTAGAGAATTTGAGTTCTCTATCTCAAAGCTTGCATTTTTGTGGTCTCTTTGCGTTGGTCTATTCCACTTTGCTTTTTTTAACATGGTATTGGAGATCAAGAGGTTTTGAGTGGTGAGTAGAAGAAATGCAACAGAAAGCAGAGATGTCAAGTGGTGCATCATCATCTATGATCGGGAATCAAGGTGGTTCATCAACAAGACTAGATGTAGCACAAGTAGTAGTAATAATGATGTAGATCATTCCAACATTGTGGATATGACCACTAACCTTCACAGAAGGTAAGCTTGATGGTACAAATTACACCTTGTGTAAGTTTAAAGTCACTTCTAGTGGTGTTGCTATGCCAATCATGTTGTTTAAAACCACCCTTGTCAATGCAATAACCACAGATCGAGTATGAAGAAAATTCCTTGTACCTATACTTGCACTCTTGGACCATCCCAAAGGAACTAGACTTGCTTTGATCTACCAAATTAATTCGAAAGTGGGCTAGCATAAATTATTAGCCGTTGGGTTGCTATTCAAGGGAAAAATAAAGGCCTTGTGGCATCGTATGGTTTCCCCATAGAACACCAATAGGGGAAATGTAGAAGGGGGCATCCCCCCTTCCATGGAGCTCTAGGGATCCATCCCCCTACTTGTACGAATGAGATTGTAGGACTTTTGGTCATTCAGATATTTGTTGAAAAACATTTTTCGTTGACTATTTTTTCTGTCGCAATTATGTTTGTACATATCAACTTCCATTATAAGATCTATTTAAGTATGGCCTATGCGAAGCTTTAGTAAGCAATTGCACACTAGTAAGCCCTTCATCTAGAGTCTATCTAGATCACCATCTAAGCTCCATATTAGGAGCAAAAAGGTGGAAAACACCATCTCTTTAACTATATAGCTCTTGGAAATTTGACAATTTGAGTTTACTATCTCTCACTCTATGTTTTTCTCATCTTTCTCTATTGGCCTATTACATTTTTCTAATTTTTTTCCTTACATGGTATCAAAGCTTAGGAGGCTTTGGGTCGCAGAGAAGAAGATATGCAAAAGTTTCAATGAGAAAAAGAGAAGATGTCAAGTGGATCTACAATGGGGAATCAAGATGGTATGTCAATAGGAATAGGTGTAGCACAAGCAGGAGCAGCAATGATGTTGGTCATCCCAACATTGTGGATATGACCACCAACCTTCATAGAAGGTATTTTGGATGTTGCCAATTTCAAGTTGGGAAGTTTAAAAACACTTCTATTCTTGATTCATATGATCTTCTAGAGAGTATGCTTGGGATTGATCATGAGCCTTATGAAATACCTAATCCAATAATCCCAAGCAAATGATTTCCCTTGATGCTTATCTTTTATGTGCCCAGCAATGAAGAAATGCAAATTCACTCTCTGGTCTAGTTACAAGTACTATTGATAGTGTTTTGACTCTTATTCAACATACACTAAGACTCGACAAGCTTGGAACATATTGAGAAATCAATATGAAACCCATAACCAGAGAAAGATTCAAAACTTGGAGAATTAGTTAGCAATAGAAATGTTTGCTTATGGGGAGAATGCAGATGTGTTTGTTACTCACATAAACAATCTACAAGATCAAATGGTAGAGGTAGGCATACAAAATTCAAGCGAGGATCTAGCTCAATTTTGTCTTTGAATTTGTGCACCAAAGTTTGATGGTTTGGTAATTGATCTGAATACTCAAAATTAGACCTCAACCCTTGACTTTTGAAGAATTCAATGCCTTACTCATGCAAGAGGAGTTGCATCTTAAGGCAAGGAGTGGCCGAAGAAAAATGAGATGCCACCTTTGCAAATGCAAATGCCAAAGGAGGCAAAGCATCTCTTCAAAAGGTAGGGATAAAAAAAGAACGACAAAGAGAAGTTCAAAGGGGAATGTTTCCACTGCAAGAAGGAAGTCCATAGAATTCAAGATTATCACATTAAGAAGACAGAAGAGGAAAATGGTTCTTCAAACAAGGGCAAGGATTTAGCCAAGCCTATAAAAATAGAGACTGAGTTATTTCTAATGATAGAGGAGGTATGCTCACTGGCTGAAGATTCAAGGACATATGACTCAAGGGTACTAGAGAGTGGTGCCTCTTAAAAAGACCTTTACCATTCCTTACAACCTCTAAAAGAACCCATCATTGCAAACATAGGTAATAATGCAAGATGTATTGCAAAGGGTGAAGGTATGCTTTCTTTAATTAATATTGATAGGGATATCGAAAAGCTTCATAATGTTTTGTATAATCCACAAATCAAAAGAAATCTTGTTTTAGTAGATTCTATTATTGATCAAGGTCATGAATTATCTTTCAGCAAAATAGGAGCTAACATTATGGAAAATAACAACAACATTGTTGAGATTAATCATCAAGAGGAACAATCAGCATGAGTTGTTTTCTCTTACAGCCACTACAAGTGTGACACAAGTAAGAGAGACTTGGTCATATTGGATACCCTCTACCAAAGGAGATACATCACAAGGATATGTTTACACACCTACCATCGATTGCTGATGTAAAGGAACCATGCGAATCTTGCATGATCAAAGGAATTTCCACAAGAAAGTAAGAACAGAGTAAGATATCCTCTAGAATTGGTGCATGTAGACTTGTGCAGTACGATTTAGGCCTTGGGCATATCTTCCTATTGCATGTTACTAGGAAGAAGATGTGGGTGTACTTCTTTTGCAATAAGGCTCAAACTTTTTGTAAGTTCAAAGAATAGCTAGAGCTTGTGGAAAAAGAAACAAAGAATATAATGAAGAAATTTAGGACACACTGATGGTGGGTTTACATCATGAGAGCTTGAGGGATTTTGCAAGAATAAAGGAATCAAGCATCACTTAGTGGCACACAACCCTTAATAAAACAATGTTGCAAAATGTTGGAATCCAACCATCATGGAGATGGCGAGATGCATGGTGAAGGAAAAAGGTTTTCCAAATCAATTATGGGTAGAAATGGTCAATATTGCTCTCTAAATCTTGAATTGAAGTGATACCAAGGAATTCGGTGGAAAAATTCACAAGAGGCCTATTTAGTAAAAATCAATTAATTTATCATTTTAAACTATTTAGAAGTGAATGTTATATACGTATTCTAGATAAAGAGAGAAAGAAGCTTCAATAAGAAAGCATCAAATGTATCTTCTTAGGCCACTTTGAGTATAAGAAAGCTTATAAAGTGTATGAGCTAGATATTAAGAAGATCATGGCAAGTTGTGATATGGCATTATAAGGAGTAGCCACATGCACAAGGGGAGGAAAAGAGAGCTTCCACTTTATCATCCAAGAGAAAGGGCAATCAACTATCAACTTGGTCCAAGGTGGGACAACTTTATGATTCTAGAAATCCCATCATAACCACTAGAACAAATTGTAGATGAACGAAGGTAATCACAAAGAATAAAGGATAAGAGATGGGCAAGCATCCATATTCTAAACATAGCTTGATGGATAAGGTCATTCAAGAACAATGAAAGGAACCAAGGAATGTGGAAAGGGCACTCCATGATCCCAATTGGAGGGTTGCCATCCAAATAGAATACAACAATATCATGAAGAATGGAACTTGGGACCTAGTTGATTGACACCCTAAGTGCAAATTCATTGGTGCCAAGTGGGTGCGGAAGCTAAAGTACAAGGCTAATGGTACTTTAGAGAAGTACAAAATAAGAGGAATTTTGTGAATCATTTGCCCTGATGGAAAGAATGACTACTTTTCGAGTTGTACTAGTTGTGATTGGTCATAAAATAGGGCCATTGTATCACATGGATGTCAAATCAGAACTCTTGTATGGAGACTTCAAGGAAGAGGTATATGTGTCTCAATTAACATGAGGCTCTCATTTTAGAGAACAAGGTATGTAAGCTAGAGAAAACATTATATGTGCTAATACAAGCCCCAAGAATGGTACCAACATGTCATTGGATTGCTATTTGAGGTGAAAATAAAGGCCTTGTGGCATTAGATAGTTTATCCATAGAACTCTAACGAGGGGAGTGCAAAGGGGGACTTGCCTACTTTTGCAAGTTTGGGGGGCTGATCCTTTGGCTCACATGGCCAAGATAATAGGACTTTGGGTCATTGCGATAGTATCAAAAAGCATATTTTGTTGACCATTTTATCTCTCTTAGCCATGCTTTTCTATTCTGACTTTTGTAAAAGCTATATAAGCATGGTCTATGCAAAGCTTTGGTAAGAAATTGTGCACTAGTAAGCCCTTTATCTGGAATATGTCTAGATCGTTGTGTAAGGTCCATATTGGGCGCCGCTGTTGGACAACACCATATTTATATGTGCGTTCCTCTTGGCAATATGAGAATTTGGGTTCCCCCTCTCTCTCAATCTGCATTTTTCTCATCTCTATCTATTGATCTATTATGTTGTGCTATTACTTTTCTTATAGTAACATGACTTTCCTAACCATTACATGTGTCGATTATCATGTGTATGTTGTAAGGAGCTTGAACTTACCTTGACCCATCCATTGTTATGCACCTAATTATAAGATTCCTGGGAATTATAACATTGTGAGCTGTGTGCCAAAACTATGTTTGTTTCAACAGTAAAGTCCATTAAGCAAGTTGTATGTTGAAATCAAAACAATCTACTTTACTTTTGACTAAGTAGCTTTATGATACTTTGTGGCAAGCAATTATGTGATAGTGTTCCTTACACCAAAATGCACTACAAAGTCTTTTACTCAAGTGAGAAGACCACTCTTAATTTGTAGGTCCATATGTTTGCATTTACAACTTTCTTTTAGTTTTGAATTTCTCCATTACGTGCATGGAATTGATGAGTCAATTCTCTAGTTTTTTTTCTTTACATAAATACCATTTCAAGTTAAGGAATTCTGGAATCTTTAAAGAATATCTCTTATAATATAGTTGTGCCATTTTCATTGCAGTTAGAGAAAGTAGGAAAGAATGTGTAGTTCAAGCAAAACTAGCTTCACTCTCCAACCCTATTATGACTAATCATAGTATGTAGAAGACAATTCTTTAGGTGCCCATAGATGTACATTTTCATTTTTACGCGTGCAACAGCGTTTTGAATCCTTCTTTGATCTAATTATGAAATGTTCTTAAGTTGATTTTATCCGTTGATCCTTTGAGTAGCCCCATGCTTCAATGGTGAGAAGCTTCTGGCAATGTTACTAAGTCTACATGAGTTTTTTGAATCCTTCTTTAATCTAATTATGAAAATTTTTTAAGTTGATTTTATCTGTCAATCCTTTGAGTAGCCACATGCTTCAATAGTGAGAAGTTTCTGGCAATGTTGCTAAGTTTGCATGAACATGAGGAGCTCTTTTTAGGCTATTGTTTGAATCATCTATTAGAAATTACATGTTTATAAGTGCTCTTAGTTATTCTAGTATTTGATAGTGTTGAGAGTTCCATGCTCCACCCTTTTGTCCAAACCTAGAATCATTCTCATGCAAGCTCATTTATCCCACATACAAGGGAATTCTCCCAAACTCCATATAAGCAAGCCCTCCCTTCACTCCACACAATCTCATTCACTCTAGCCCATTGCCAAGAGTGTGCTTCCACTCCTCATGGAGTCTCCATGCTCATCGATTCCATTTATTTAGTATATCATGTTCATTTCCATTTATTTAGTATATCATGTTTTCTTATTTTTGTTCCTTCCTCCTTAGTTTGATTAATGTAACATTAATATTATAGTAGGAGTAGTCCTTTTTCATTTCAACATGGTACTAGAGCATAGGTTAATATTTCTTTGAATTATGTTTTCTATTATCTTCATTATGAGCATGTCTTTCCTTAATCCCTCCCTCCCACCCATATTTTCTTCAATAAGAGTGCTTCTAAGCACTATTCCATTTTTTTTTATCATAATCATTTTTGTTCTTTTAATCTTGATTATCATCCTTCATTAAACTTTAATTAATCTTCAATATGAATTTCGTTTGAGCACTCTACAGTCTCGTCAATCTCTCAATCTCATGAAATCTCTATTCTGTGCCTCTTATTCCACCTTCCTTAGTCGTCAATCATTACATCCTGCAGGAGCATTACAAACTGAACGAGTAGCAACAAGGCTATCTGTGCTCTCCAAAGCTCTGTTCATCGTGTCCTTGTTCCTCATAAGCTCACTGCCATCTAGTTATTCTGACAAGATTGCTGTAATAAGTGAGCAGCAAAGGTGCAGTGGGTTCATCCTGCTCCAAACACCAGAACCAACTCGAGGTATCTTCTGGATTCTATGAGTCATCTTGCCAATCTGTGAAAGTGTTAGTAGCTGATGTACCACGTTGCCAGCAGCCAAAGGCGTTGAGGTTTCGTTTTGCCTTCCCGCCTCCACCATGCCCCGCATTACCTTTGTGCTACTACTAGTGCACTAAACGCTTCGCCTTCACCAACCCTCTGTGTCTCTGAGGTTGAGGTGAACAAATGTTTGGATAAGCTTAAAAATAGAAGAAGATGCTGAAGTGGATGATGCAACCAACAGATTTGATAAATCTTAGAGACTCCCAAATGAAGGGGCAGAAATGGGCAACAAGAGCTGAACTACATGTTGCATTTTGCTTAACAATCACAAAAAAGGGAGAAATCTTCGCTGATAGCTCCACATCTCGATCGCACAGATGCTGGACTTTTGTGATTATTATGCCCGCTTAAGGTAACCTGGTTTGTGAGCACTAGAGTGAAGCTCTCTTCAATTCTGGCATCGGAGACAGTAGCAACTATATGGGAGTTGTACACAATGAACTGGAGAAGATGGATTACACTCTGTTGGAGACTACTGCAAAGATGTAGAACGGCTTCGGGAGAAGATGCGAACTACTAAAGCAGAAACAAAATATCTGTAGTCAGTCCAAAAAGACGGATGTCATGACGCTGTGGAATGTGTGGTGAGATCGGTTTTAGTAAAAATTTATGCAAGCAATGATTTCATGATCAAACTTTGGACTTAATTTTTGGGCAGAATTAAACAACATCCTACGTACCTAGTCATAAAATATTTTTCTCTATCATGTGATAACAGGCAATTGCGTTTTCAAGGTCCATACTTCCTTTCAATTTTGAAGGTGATCGTGCATTTGTATTTTGGTGTAATTTTTGAAGATCTTATTCTAAGCTCTAAAATGGCCAAAAAGCAATAGGGTCATCAAAAATCAACTATGAGAGAACATATAAAAGGAAATCTCACTTTTTGCTAATCTTTTAGAAAATTAGTCTCAAGAGGTATTCATACATGGTTTATACATTTTTCAAAAAAGAAGAAACACAAAAATGGTTCTTTGTAAGGGATTAGACACCACCTTCTTAAAGAAGGTAGGACCTTCCCAATGCCATTTGGAATACTTCTATCTTGAAGCCATGTATACCCGATAGTGAAAATGTACAAGCTCTCCAAAGAGTTAATCTCATTGAGCTCCAAATCATTTCAAGCTTCATGTAAAGGGACTAGGCACTGTCACATAAAAGTGGTAAGACCTTCCCTATGAGCTCCACATGTGCTCTCTCATGAATATGCCACTTAGAGTGCAACCAAATTAACATGACCAAGCTCAATTGTCAAAGGCCTCTACAACAACCAAAGGAAACCACAAAGACAAGGCAAAAGGAGTCCACAAGAGGAATAGGCAAATGGTTCCATAAGCACTACTTACCCCATGATGTAAACCCTTGTATATGTCTAAGGATCCCATATGTCCCTACACCCCAACAAAAACCACTTGGATCCTAAATGTCCAAGTATATGTCTTGGGATCCCATATGTCCCAAGATCCTCGGGATTCCATATGTCCCACTCACCATGGATCCCATATGTCCATGGAACTAAAAACCAAGGGATGCCATATGTCCCAAACTTGGATCCCATATGTCCAAGTTATGTCTAAGGATCCCATATGTCCTTAGATCCTAGAAAACCAATGGACTAAGTGATCCCATATGTCAGTAGTCCCCCATATTAAAAACAAAAAGGTCATCACATGGGGAGGGGGTGTTGAGAGTTCCATGCTTCACCCTTTTGTCCAAACCTAGAATCATTCTCATGCAAGCTCATTTATCCCACATACAAAGGAATTCTCCCAAACTCCATATAATCAAGGCCTGCCTTCACTCCGCACAAGCTCATTCACTCTAGCCTATTTCCAAGAGTGTGCTTCCACTACTCATGGAGTCTCCATGATCATAGAGCATCTTTGTAAGTTCATTTCTATTTATTTAGTTCATCATGTTTTCTTATCTTTTGTTCCTTCCTCCTTAGTTTCAATAATGTAAGATTAATCGTAGAGTAGGAGAAGTCATTTTTTATTTCAACAGATAGTTTGATATTTTTATGTTTTCATGTTTTGCATGATGATGATCTTTTACTACAAGGAGCACAAAAGGCCGGTCTATGGAGGATTCATTGGGAGAGTACTCAAAGTTGGAAATACATCTCTCTTTCGAAATTTTCCATTGGGCCTTCTTTCTCAGACCATTGTAGAGGGAGTCTCTGCATATAGTGCTTTGCCCAAGATAACTTGTGACAAAAAAAAGGGTTGAGATGAAATGGTTTTTGAATGAAACTTAAAAGCTATTGCATCCATCATCATGTAATATTGATTGCATTATGGTTCTCTTTCTTTTGTTTCTTGGACTCTAATGAGGATGAATTGTCACAAAGTTATAGATCTATAATGATTTTGAAACAATGAAGTATAAAGCTACACAAGTATTACTTCCTTAACGGAAGATATGAAAGGATCCTAGGTTACCATTTAAATATCTTTATCCATTTTAAATCTATAAATAAAGTGGCATGTTGCTTTTAGAACTTGCAAAAAGACTCAATACTTCTTATAATCGCTAGGCTAGTCTTTTTGGAATGTTCACAAAGGGAATTGATGGACTTTACTGTTAATATATCTTCTTTGAAAAGATAAATAAATGAATGCATGAGAAAGGAATTGACAAGTACACAAAAAAATATCATGCTGGATTGTATGCAATTACCTTTATGTTCCTAAATTGTACCTCTTTTTATTTGTTCTATCAATCTATGTGGCGATTCTTTTCATTAGAAAACAGATCAACTAATTCATTAGAAGGTTTGGATATTCAATAATGAAACTTTCCTCAACACATTTTCACTCATAGATGGAGTTCTTGAAGTACTCATTCTTTATTATCTATGTATGTTAGCCTAATTGTGCTCTTGAAGTACTCACTCATTATCATCTATGTATGTTTACATATTTGTGCTTGTATACGTATCACATTGCTTTGCGTCTTGGCATCTAGATCAATGAGTATTAGATCAATGAGTATTAGAAAGGTTTTATTAAGGTCAAATCCATCCTTGGAGGCCATTATTGATGTGTGGGAAAGCCTTTACTCTACGAAGGAATGTTCTCAAAATGCCTATTTATCAAGATCGAATTCGACAAAGCTTATGATACACTGGAATGGGACTTCATTTTGCAATCTCTGAAAGATTTGGGTTGTGGCTCTAGATTTATCAAGATGGTTTCGATGTCTCTAGGAAACACCTCAGATCACATTTACATCAATGAGAAGTTCTCTCGATCGATTAGATTAAAGCATCCCACAATGTAGAAGTAAGTGGATGACGAAGATATGCATCTTAGAATACCTCCATGACTTAGAAATGTGCTAAATAATAAATTATGTATATGAAATCATTAGGAAAGTTTAGAACTACTTTTTGATCTCCATAGGCTTCTCAAAAAAAGTAGTGATCCAATGAGAAGAAGGCCAATGTTACATTATGTGAACTTTGAGAATTCATGTAAATTCAAAAAGTTGATCAAAATTGTACTTTTCTAGAGGTGGAGGTTCCATAAAATATTATTTCTATGAAGGTACACAAGAGTAAAATATATTTTACATGAACATGAATTAACTAAAAAAGAATGCTCTTTTACTGTTCACCAAGTATTAAAATATTGAGTGATCATGGACTACAAATCCATGGCACGTATATAGAATTTGGTATTTAGATATTCAGAAAGTTTGAATGACCTTGCAGCTACAACTTATATGATTATTGAATCACCATTTCATAGAATCAACATTCAAAACAACTTTGTTCGAATATTATTTTTTTTCAAATTCTAAGTGGAAAAGGGATTTCTCCAACATTTATTATCGAAAACCTTAATTTTGGTTCATTTTTAAAGCACCAAAGAGGAATAAAAATCTTGAACATGTAGAGCATGAAAGTTATGGATACTCTTTCTATCTATCCCTTTCTTTCCTACTCTTTTTCTTTATTTAGTTTTGCACAAATAAAACCCACTTTGAAGTGATTCTTTGGGATGGAATCTTAAAAATGTGAAACAACACTCTTCTTTAGCATATTATCTATATTCCATTTTTAAGTTCACTCATATGATTATCATCCAAGGTTAGTTTAAGGTTAGTTCAAAGGACGTGGTTAAGAAAAGGTTATTCCCTAGGTGGATTGGACCATACTTGGTACATGAGGTTCTACCTCAAGGAGCTATCAAGCTCACCACCTTTGAATGGAAAAAAACTCCCTCTATTTAACATTTTCAAGGTTAATTAGCTTTTAGAATGAGGCAAAATTCATGTTCACCACCCTATAAGTAAGTGGAATTCATCCTCTCCATATGAAAAGTGATAACACCCTCTCTTAGATGACTTCCCTAGCGACTCCATCATTTGACATACATGCTCCATCAAAAAGTATCACTCATAGATGGAGTCCTTGAAGTACTCATTCATTATTATCTATGTATGTTAGCATGATTGTGCTCTTGAAGTACTCACTCTTTATCATCTATGTATGTTCACACGATTGTGCTTGTATACGTATCACATTGATTCACATCATGGTACCTAGATCAATGAGTATTAGAAAGGTTTTATTAAGGTCAGATCCATCCTTGGAGGCCATTATTGATGTATGGGAAAGCCTTTACTTTACGAAGGAATGTTCTCAAAATGTCCTAATTATCAAGATTGAATTCAACAAAGCTTATGATACACTGGAGTGGGACTTCATTTTGCAATCTCTGAAAGATTTGGGTTGTGGCTCTAGATTTATCAAGATGGTCTCGATGTCTCTAGGAAACACCTCAGATCGCATTAACATCAATGAGAAGTTCTCTCGATAGATTAGATTAAAGCATCCCACAATGTAGAAGTAAGTGGATGACAAAGCTATGCATCTTAGAATACCTCCATGACTTAGAAATGTGTTGAATAATAACTTATGTATATGAAAATCATTAGGAAATTTTAGAACTATTTTTTGATCTCTATAGGCTTCTCAAAAAAAGTAGTGATCCAATGAGAAGAAGGCCAATGTTACATTGTGAGAGTTTTGAGAATTCATATAAATTCAAAAAGTTGATAGAAATTGTACTCTTTTGGAGGTGGAGGTTCCATAAAATATTATTTCTATGTAGTTACACATGAATAAAATATACATGAACATGAATCAACTAAAAAGAATGTTTTTTTTTCACTAAATATTAAAATATTGAGTGATCATGGACTACAAATTCATTGCAAGTATATAGAATTTGGTATTTAGATATTCAGAAAGTTTGAATGACCTTGCAGCTACAATTTATATGATCATTGAATCACCATTTCATAGAATGAACATTCAAAAACAACTTTGTTCGAAGATTTTTCTTTTTTCCAAATTCTAAGTGGAAAAGGGATTTCTTCAACATCTATTATTGAAAACCTTACTTTTGTTTCATTTTTAAAGCACCAAAGAGGAATGAAAATCTTGAACATGTAGAGCATGAAAGTTATGGATACTCTTTCTATCTATCCCTTTTCTTTATTTAGTTTCTTTATTTACCATCATCCAAGGCAACCAAAAGTTAAATCATGATTCAAATCTATGGAACTCGAAAGTATAGAAGAATGCATTCGCCCTCTTCTATCTTCCAAGTTTATTTCAAAGGACGATTAAGAAAATGCCATTTCCTAGGTGGATTGGACCATATTAGGTATGTGAGATTCTATCTCAGGGAGTTATCAAGATCAATGAAGGGAAAAAACTCTCCCTATTTAACATGGCCAACGTCAATTAGGTTTTAGAAATTCATGTCTACCACCCTATAAGTAGTAAGTGGTGAACTTCTTCTTCATCCTCTTCATACGAAAAGTGATAACACCCTCTCTCGAATGACCTCCTTGGTAACTCCATCATTTGACTAGTACATGCTCCATCAAAAAGTATCTCCTTGTCGAGTTGGGCCACCACTTCACATTCTTATCTAATCCCATTGGCGACTACTTCCCTCTTGCCATTCACCATCTATATCCTCGCCTACATCCCCCACTTATGATGACCACCCTTTTGAAATTCATGAACCTTCCTCCAATGACTCCATCCTCCAACCGCCTGTGAATCCACCTGCTCCTACTCTTGTATGTCACATCAACCTTACTTAACAGGAGAATCCATCATCCACCTCCCTTAAACTCCATGTGCTCCTACTTCTCAACATTGTGATATGGCATATAAGGAGTAGCCACACGCACAGGAGGAGGAAAAGAGAGCTTCCACTTTATCGTCAAGAGAAGGGGCAATCAACTATGAACTTGGTCCAACAGCTATCTCTTCTACACAAGAGAAGAAGGCATCATCTTCAAACGATGATTCTGAAAGTCACCAACATGTAGTCACCCAAATGGAAAACCCATTATCAAGGCATGTGGGACAACTCTATGATGCTAGAAACCACATCACAACTAGTAGAACAAATTGTAGATGAACGAAGGTAATCACAAAGAACAAAGGTTTAGAGATAGGCAAGCATCCATATTGTAAACATAGCTTGATGTATAAGGTCATTTAAGAACAAAGAAATGAACCAAGGAATGTGGAAGGGGCACTACATGATCCTTATTGGAGGGTTGCCATGCAAATAGAATACAACAATATCATGAAGAATGGAACTTGGGAGCTAGTTGATTGACACCCTAAGTGCAAATTCATTGGTGCCAAGTGGGAGCAGAAGCTAAAGTACAAGGCTAATGGTACTTTAGAGAAGTACAAAATAAGAACAATTTTGTGAATCATTTGCCTTGAAGGCAAGGATGACTACTAGCCAAGTTGTACTAGTTGTGGTTGGTCATAAATAGGGCCATTGTATTACATGGATGTCAAATCAGCATTCTTGTATGGGGACTTCCAGGAAGAGGTATATGTGTGTCAGCTACCTGAGGCTCTCATTTTAGAGAACAAGGTATGTAAGCTGGAGAAAACCTTATATGCGCTAATACAAGCCCCTAGAGCATGGTACCAACATGTCATTGGGTTGCTATTCAAGGTGAAAGTAAAGGCCTTGTGGCATCATATAGTTTATCCATAGAACTCTAACAAGGGGAGTGCAAAGGGGGGCTTGCCTGCTTTTGCAAGTTCAGGGGCTTGATCCTTTGGCTCGCACAACCAAGATAATAGGGCTTTGGGTCGTTGAGATATTATCAAAAATTGTATTTTGTTCACCATTTTATCTCTCTTAGCCATGCTTTTGTTGGAAATGAGGTAGGCCCATAGCTCATATCACAGGTCCATGGTTCCATAGGTCCAGCATATACAACATAGAATCTAGCAATCTTCTTATATTGACAAACCATGAATATACCATACTTAATCATACAAATGATGAGACAAAGATAGAGAGAGACTAGGCAACATGTGTAAAGTGTTATGTAAGCCAAGGCTTACTCACACTATCATATGTACCAATGTTCAATGTACAACATGGGAGAAAAACTCTCAACCACTCTATGTGAAGAGAAATAGATGGATGAGTGAATGTACAAATGTAACAAACATATTCAGATGTATGGACATAAATCTGAATATACATGAGATGTGTGACCTTATAGGTTATAGAAGAGTGAATATGAGTGATCGAAAGAGGAAGGATCAGTGTGAAACTGATAATCAACAAACCCTAATCTAACCTTAGGCTATGGAAGACCATAAGTTAGATACATGTGTGAAAAGATCACATACTTAAAAAGTAGCAAAGAATGCTAACAAGTTTGCTGCCGAAAATCCTCAAACTCATATGAACAAATCTTCTCCAACACCTCATCCAAATATGCATAAAGCATATACGTACTGATTCTCTTGTACCTATGCCAAATAGGACTCCTTCTGATATGGATGTTACTGCCTCCATAAACTCCAAGTAGTACCTGTGTGCATAAAGAGAATATGTACCTGAATACTTAACATAAGATGTAAATCTTATGTTAAACACCATCCAATGTCTTTGAAGTAGCCTGAAATCTTCATGTAGAAGACAATCTTCAAATACACCATGTAGATGGCCGATCCTCACCATCAAGCTGCTAATGACCAAGTCCTTGTTCCATGAACAAGAGATAACCTCCTCTCCATGAGCAAGAGTGTGAGCACACTCTTCTTCTCCAAGAAGAAATCCATAGCCGCTCCTCAACATGGTTCAAGTTAGCACCATGGCTGCCCCATGTGCTAGAAGAAACGCCACATCTATTGAGGTCCAAGCACCAAGGCTTGTGTTGAACACTAGATGAAGGATACAATAACATGAGCCCAAGCTCTTGTTATATAGTGTTTGTTGATCTTGAAAAGCACCCCTCCAAAAGCAAATAAAACACGATCGCTTATGATCGCTAACGATCTGTCAAAACGCAACTCCGTCGGCTATCGTTCGCTATCCGCTAATTAAAGCAAAAGCATAGATCAAAAATACTTTCGCGCTTCCACTGTAGGCCATAGGAATCGATCTCGGGTCGATGTGATGGGAGAGATATATACCAGCCAATGCGCTTATGCTATAGAGGGAATACAACGGAGATCTATACATGTCCTGAAAACTGGAACCTTTTGGACTAATAGGACATTGTTTCCAACAATCCCCCCTGCAATGTCATATTGGTACAAACTGAACTGGATCTGCAAACTTCATAAGCTGCAAACTATCACAAGCTTCAAGCTTGTACTCCCGCACTTCAGAACTGACCTTCAAACCTTAACTTCAAAAGTCTTTTTCAAAACTGAATTTGACTTTCCTTCAAAAAATCTGAACTTGCTGAATATAAACCATAATACTTGAGAAAATATGCAAACTAGATATCCAATAGTGTACACATCAAGCAATCACTGCTTGACAAAAAATATAGCATGAACTGTCTCTGAACCTGCTATCTCCTGTCTTCAAAAACCTGAAAACATACACTAGGATCCACATATTTGCATTTACCTTCTAAAAGGATTTCTCAACGTACTTCTGCTGTGTCATGTAAATACAGTAAACAGAATTAAGAACTGAATCTTGGAACTTGTGACTGACAACTCACAACTTAGTGTATTATGAACACTGCTGGTTCATCTCTGATGGTACTCAAGTCAAGTCAACTCAACTTAGTTGAAATCTACTGAAATCAACTCATGAGTCTTATAAAAAAATATCATATCTATGATGTCATCATGTCATCATCCTTGTTCTATGTGTAAGTCTTTCATACCTCTTTCCTTCATAACCTAGTATAAACATAAATGTACGCACTTCTAAAACATACCTCTCTGAAATATCAAGCTTCTCTTCAATAGAATTTTGGAACCTTCTCCTGAACAGGAACATCCTAATAGGAACTTTCTCCAAATATTCTTCTTCTTCCTTCTTCTTTCAAAGCTGGAACAAAAAGAGAACCTGACAAAGGAAATATAGGAATACTTGAAATAGGAATACCTATAGATATGACTCTGCATTCTTTCATATATGGCTGAAAATAAGTCTTTATGTTTCATCACCCCCTGGATGATTTAACACTAGTATCCAGTATTCTTCAAAGTATATCGGACTTTATGAAACCTTGGGCGTCCTTCTTCATAAATCTGATCTTTAGTGATTTAGCATTGCTTCCTTAACATCAATACCTGTGTCTTGAGACAAATATTCTGAATCCTTTTTATTAGCATTGTGCAGTTGCTAATAGCTTACATTGTTTCTTCCTCAGCTTCCCAAAATCTAGAATAAGGTTAGCTGATCCTAACATAACAAAACCTTGCTAAAAGCTTTATAGGATTCATAACCTTCTGTAACATAACAAGTATCTTCTTCTATCTTCTCTACAACACAAATCTGATAGAACCTGAATCTTTGAATTACTTCTTCCAATGTTAAGAACCTTACACAAACAAAGTATAGACAACTGACTCATAAATACTCAAGATCTTTCATGATCATTCAAGATCATACTAGATCATACAAGATCATCCAAGATCAATGATCTCTTCTGTGTAGAATCTACTCTCATCAAACCTTCATGTCTGAATGTCTGATTTATTACCTGAATGTCTCTAAGTGTCCATGCTTCTTACAAAGTTATAAAACTTTTCTGCAAACAAATCCTTCCCAAGAATTTGCAACTCCTACTTGAAATATAAGTGGACAAACTTCTCACCTTGAGAACTCCAAAAACTACAAGTTGATACTTCATCTTTTCATATTCTACCCGGGTGAAATGTGATAGTACCTGCTTGACTTTCTTTTGGCTAACTCCACTTCTCAATCAAGTGATAGGATCTAATGGAACACCTTTTTGAATACAAGCATGTATCCAAAAATCAAGACAATCATAGAAAGTAGATTCTTCAACTGACTAGTACATCAACAAATCTGAATTTTCTGAAGTTTTTTGAAAATACTGAATATGAGGTAACTTTTCCAAACATAGAACCTCAACCCAAGTCTTCAACATCTGCTACAAAAAACTCTTTTACCTTAAGAGTTAGATAAAGAAGAAATATACTTCTTTGCAACTTGTCATATACCAAGTAGTTCTGAATTGACACTCCAAGAATTCTTTGAGGGAACATATAAGCTGCCTGCTTAAAAAGCTTCAACATAACTCATACACATATGAGTCACAACATATATCTACTGCTTTTCTTTCTCTCAATGTAATTCTTTGTCAAAACCTACTAAAATATGACCAAGTGTAATGCAAAACAAAAAACTGTTTCTTCTTTACACAAGATGTACTCGTAGACTTGTCTTTGGATGTAGAGGATAAAATAGGAAAGTATATGGAAAATGTGAGAAAAGGAAGCCTTAGTTTTCTATTGGAAATGATGGACTTTCTTCTTCTGCATCTTTTTTCCACCTGATGATGATGTTAACATCTTCAAGCTTCTCTTCCATACCTTTTGTTCTCTTCATCTTGAAGTAGCAAACACTCTTGACTTCTTCAAATGAACTCTTTCTCTTCCTCTAATGCTAAGAGTAAGAGACAAAACAAACATGGTATATAAATGAAAGTGAATATAGAAACATGTTTTATCATCTCCTCATATCTCTAAATCAAAATTCTGCTTCAAATGTCTGAAATGACTAAATTCACCAACCTTTTGTCTGAATGATGAATTTCCTTTCTAGAGTTACCTCTCTAGATACCTAGATTACATTCTGTACCTGGATATCCAACCAACTTACAACATAAAATTGGCTGAAAACAAAAAACTCATTGTTGACCTAAGAACCAACTTAGGGACTTGTGGAGAAAGAGACTATACCTCAATCCCCTTCAAGTGCATATAGTGGGGATTCACGCTTTAATTATCAATCCGATGAGTATACAAACCTAGCCGAGTGTATGAGGACATGCAATCAAGTGATGATCAATGCAAATGAACTAATCAAAGAGTGTAAACAAGGCAAAGACTAATCCAAACAAGCTTCAACTGTCGGTCATGGTGTCACGATACTTGGTGCAGCAACCGTCAGTATTTTGAACTTTTCTCTCAGCTCTGAACTCCAAATATAGCGTATAGCATATGCATTTTGAAGCTCTCGAGAAGACGCATCCAATGGTGGTGACTTCACCCAATTCTGACACTCCTACTTCAAGTTATGAGCAAAATACTGAGTCGCGGGAAATATCTTCCTACACTTCAACACTTCCTACACTTCGCACACGCATTAACTACAGCAAATAAACACTTTCATGAATAGACAACACTTCATAACACTCTTTCCAAGCAGTACACATGCACACAAGCTCACAAAGAAGAAGATACAGAGTGAAGAAGACACAAATTCGAATTTCTGTGCTCTCTATTCTCACAATGGCAAAAAGTTCTTACAAAGAGTCACAATTTGACTTATATACTTGTGCCCTAAAAATGGTCCTTTCACACAAGAGACCGGCACTTTATTCACTAAAAGACTAATTTCCTACTATTTTACATGGGTAAGTTTCTAATCTTCTGAGGAAATGCATCTAGAGGACTCCTCTAGTGCCTTTACAACGGAAAATATATACAAGAATGGTTATGATACAAAAATATGATGTCCAAATCGGAAAAATTTTGGGGCTCGTCTTTTTCTCTGCTTTGTGCTCTCTGTAGCTCTGCAACACTCATCCCATCTCCAAATTTGTCTTCTTAGATAAGCTTTCTTGCCATGAAAGAGATCTCTCAAAACTCTCTAGAAAAACCTCTAGATACCTGTTTTGATGTAGCTAATGCTTTAACTTTCAAATGATGAAAGTGTATAAAAGCAGTCCTTCAAATCTCTTCATAACTGCTCTTCTAAGACATGACCTGTAAATGATAATCTGATAGTAGAAACTGATACCTGTGATTTGATGTTGATCTGATTCCTTCATCTTCTCTAAACCATTGTTCTTCCTTGAATTTGAAGTAGCCTTCTCTTCATCAAGTCTTTGTCTTCAAACAATACTTTTGTAAAGTATTTGCATACTCTTCCAAAAATATTCGGCTGCTAACAGATCATCAACTTCAACTCCACACTGATGAATACACATGTGACTGAATTGTCTAATTCTCAAATCTCTATTCATCTAGATTAAGTGTGTATGTCAAATGTCAAATATTAGAAGATGCTCTTCAATCATATGTTGTAAACTTGGAAGTCTGGGAACCTGAGAATATGAATGAGCTTTAATGCATTGATGCCAAAGTCCTAAAGCTTTGAAACCAAAACCTTAGTGCTCTGATACCAAATGTTGGAAATGAGGTAGGCCCATAGCTCATATCACAGGTCCATGGTTCCATAGGTCCAACATATACAACATAGAATCTAGCAATCTTCTTATATTGACAAACCATGAACGTACCATACTTAATCATACAAATGATGAGACAAAGATAGAGAGAGACTGGACAACATGTGTAAAGTGTTACGTAAGCCAAGGCTTACTCACACTATCATATATACCAATGTTCAATGTACAACATGGGAGCAAAACTCTCAACCACTCTATGTGAAGAGAAATAGATGGATGAGTGAATGTACAAATGTAACAAACATATTCAGATGTATGGACAAAAATCTGAATATACATGAGATGTGTGACCTTATAGGTTATAGAAGAGTGAATATGAGTGATCGAAAGAGGAAGGATCAGTGTGAAACTGATAATCAACAAACCCTAATCTAACCTTAGGCTATGGAAGACCCTGAGTTAGATACGTGTGTGAAAAGATCACGTACTTAAAAAGTAGCAAAGAATGCTAACAAGTTTGCTGCCGGAAATCCTCAAACTCATATGAACATATCTTCTTCAACACCTCATCCAAATATGCATAAAGCATATACATACTGATTCTCTTGTACCTATGCCGAATAGGACTCCTTCTGATATGGATGTTACTGCCTCCATAAACTCCAAGTAGTACCTGTGTGCATAAAGAGAATATGTACCTGAATACTTAACATAAGATGTAAATCTTATGTTAAACACCATCCAATGTCTTTGAAGTAGCCCGAAATCTTCATGTAGAAGACAATCTTCAAATACACCATGTAGATGGCCGATCCTCACCATCAAGCTGCTAATGACCAAGTCCTCTTTCCATGAACAAGAGATAACCTCCTCTCCATGAGCAAGAGTGTGAGCACACTCTTCTTCTCCAAGAAGAACTCCATAGCCGCTCCTCAACATGCTTCAAGTTAGCACCATGGCTGCCCCATGTTCTAGAAGAAACACCACCTCTATTGAGGTCCAAGCACCAAGGCTTGTGTTGAACACTAGGTGAAGGATACAATAACATGAGGCCAAGCTCTTGTTATATAGTGTTTGTTGATCTTGAAAAGCACCCCTCCAAAAGCAAATAATCGCTTATGATCGCTAACGATCTGTCAAAACGCAACTCCGTCGACTGTCGTTCGTTGTCCGCTAATTAAAGCAAAAGCATAGATCAAAAGTACTTTCGCGCTTCCGCTGTAGGCTACAGGTATCGATCTCGGGTCGATGTGATGGGAGAAAGATGTACCAGCCAATGCGCCAACGCGCTTATGCTATAGAGGGAATACAACAGAGACCTATAGATGTCTTGAAAACTGGAACCTTTTGGACTAATACATTGTTTCCAACAGCTTTTCTATATCGACTTGCATTGTAAGAGCTATATAAGCATGGCCTATGTGAAGCTTTAGTAAGAAATTGTGCACTACTAAGCCCTTAATATGGAAAATGTCTAGATCGTTGTCTAAGGTCCATATTGGGGGGCACTATTGGACAACACCATATTTATAGGTGCATTCCTCTTGGCAATATGAGAATTCGAGTTCCCTCTCTCTCTCTCAATCTGCATTTTTCTCATCTCTATCTATTTGTCTATTTGGTTGTGCTATTACTTTTCTTATAGTGGCATGAGTTTCCTAACCATTACATGTGTCGATTATCATGTGTATGTTGTAAGGAGCTTGAGCTTACCTTGACCCACCCATTGTTATGCACTTGTTATGAGATTCCTTGAAATTATAACATTGTGATCTGTGTGCCAAAACTATGTTTGTTTCAATACTAAAGTCCATTAAGCAAGTTGTATGTTGAATTCAAAACAATTTCATTTACTTGACTAAGTAGCTTTATGATACTTTGTGGCAAGCGATTATGTGATAGTGCTCCTTACACCAAAATGCGCTACAAAGATTTTTAGTCAAGTGAGAACACCACTCTTAATTTCTAGGTCCCTATGTTTGCATTTACAACTTTCTTATAGTTTTGAATTTCTCCATTGTCAATTGTGGATTTTTCTTTTGTTTCAAAATACCATTTCAAGTTAAGATACTGCCATTTTCATTGCAGTTAGAGAAAGTCGGAAAGAATGTGTAGTTCAAGCAAAACTAGCTCCACTTTCCAACCCTATTATCACTAATCCTAGTATGGAGAAGACAATTCTTTAGGTGCCCATAGATGTACATTTTCATTCTCATTTTCATGTGTGCAACAGTGTTTTGAATCCTTCTTTAATCTAATTATGAAATGTTCTTAAGTTGATTTTATCGGTCGATCCTTTGAGTAGGTCCATGCTTCAATGGTGAGAAGTTTGTGGCAATGTTACTAAGTTTCCATGATTGTTTTGAATCCTTCTTTAATCTAATTATGGAAAGTTCTTAAGTCGATTTTATACGTCGATCCTTTGAGTAGCCATATGCTTCTATCATCCAAGGTTAGTTCAAAGGACGTGGTTAAGAAGAGGTTATTCCCTAGGTGGATTGGACCATACTTGGTACCTGAGGTTCTACCTCAAGGAGCCATCAAGGTCACCACCTTTGAATGGAAAAAAACTCCCTCTATTTAACATTTTCAAGGCTAATTAGGTTTTAGAATGAGGCAAAATTCATGTCTACCACCCTATAAGTAAGTGACAAACTTCTTTGTCATCCTCATCATATGAAAAGTGATAACACCCTCTCTCAGATGACTTCCCTGAGGACTCCATCATTTTACAAACATGCTCCATCAAAAAGTATTTCCTTGTTGAGTCTGGCCACCACTTCACATTCTTTACTAATTCGCTTGGTGACTACTTCCTTCTTGTATCTCCTCTTGCCATTCACCATTTATGTCCTTCCCTACATCCTCCACCTATAATCACCACCCTTCTTTAATTCATGAACCTTCCTCCAATAACTTCATCCTCCAACCGCATGTGAATCCACCTACTCCTACTCATGTACATCACATCAACCCTACTTAATAGGAGAATCCATCATCCACCTCCCTAAGACTCCATGTACTCCTGCTTAATAGGAGAATCCATCATCCGCCTCCCTTAAACTCCATGTACTCCTACTTCTCAACATCGCCTCAACTATAGGTAATATCATCGACAAGGCAAATCTATTTCTTCTTCCACACTACATGCTACTCTAGGTGTTTCCTCCTCCACACCCTAAGAAACTACCTACTACTCCATACCTAGGGCCACTACATCACGAAGGTGATTGCATTATAGGGAAACTCCATCTGGGTAACTAAGTGAGAAAAAAACATTAGTTGGGCACCTACTCCTACCTGGCCTATTTGATGGAGATGCTTAATCTCCAAAAGACAACTTATACTTGAGTTTAGAACACCTCTATATCAAGTATAACTCAAGATCTTCTTCAATTTTGGATAACCTTTACCAAACTATGAATCTCTATCACTTTTGTGAGTTGTCACTTCACTCAGAAAAGTTGCTTCACAAAATTCTTTCATTGACTAATGAAATGGTTAAATTTTTCTATGAAACTTTGTCAGAACACTCGTCTAATGTTTGTGCTGCTATTACAAGTGAAAGTTCTTCAAAAGAACTTATAAAACTTCAGATTTACTTCAATAAGTAAACCTATGTCTGAAACATGCTCTCTCTGCAAGCGACTTTTACATATGCAACTTTAACTACTTGGTTCTTTCAATCTACAACCCGTTTAATCAAATGTTTTTAGACATAGATGGCTTACCTTCCAACTTAGATTTTGAGTCCCCATTTGTGTAAAACTTTACACTCTACACTGAAATCTGACCAAATCATTGACTATTGAATTTGCACCTGTTTTAGAAGCCACTTAATACACTTACACATACAAATGTTCCTACTCACAATTCTCTTAGCTTGTTTGCAATTGGACTCTCAAAACTTGACCATAGATGCATTAACTATGGAATTAGACACAAACAAAAGGATTTCTAAAATGATCAAGCACAGAAGGAGAAATGGAGAAAAGATTGATGCGCAATTCTCAGAAAACTCCTTCTATTCAACTCATGTCACATCTAATGGATAATTCTAATATTTCTTATGATCTAATCATCTCTATATCATCTATACTTCTTCTCTCATATATGTATCCCATCCATATACAAGTATATGTAGGCATATCATACATACTGGTTAGTATTACAAAAGTATTTATGAACTAATTACAAGCTTAATGTACATATGTACACAAATCACTTTCCTTTGATTCTTCTCTTTACTTCATGCTTCATCCTTTGTTCTTTTCTTTATCCTTCACTCTTCCTTCTTCATTGTAATCATCAATTAATGATTGTCTTGCTCCAACACTATTTGATTCCCTCCATCATCCTATTCATACTCTCAACCCATTAACTCTTCCTCAAAAACAAGTAATAGACAAACCATAACAGACTTCGTGGAGATATTTACAACATATCAGGTAGATCCATAGGCCCTCACATGTATATCCCTCTTCAAGTTTGACTTTCTCTAATGGAATAACGTCTCTTCACATATATAAAGGTATGTGCACCTCTAGAATATTTTTGGCATGGTCAAGAGTCACGAATATATAGATAGAGGGAGGGTGGGGCATGTTGATATATTTAGGTAGTGAGGTTTTTTTCCCCCGGCTTGTATTTATGCTTATTTCCCTAATGGGCTACTTATCTTTGTACATTCTCTAGGAATACATTCAGTATTGTGTGTTTGTGCTCCAAGCTTCTTCTTCTTCCTTGTGCTATTCGCGTGCTTCCGCAGACATCTATCTCCAACAATTGGTATCAGAGCAGGTCATCGCTTCATCTAGGGCGCCGTCAACACTCCTCCGTTTGCAGTCTCAGATTCGCACGAAATTTGGTGAGCATACTCAGGGTGTTTCAGAGATCAAAACAGCTTTGTTGTGTGGTGCCGAAATCTCGATCTGAGCTCATTTCGGCCTCCGAACGCATTATCACTGCGCTTGTGTAGGCTATTTTGTCTTTTTGTGCCAAAGGTATATACCAGTTTCTGTTCGCTAGTATAAGCATCTCGAAGTCTGCTACAGGTCTAGCAAAATTCGTTGGGGCAGTTCTGTTCAACTTTTTGAGATACGATCAATTTTCTGCATCAAGGTATTTTAGTCACCGGCCATGGCTGAAAGGAGTGATGTATTCCGTATGTTGGATGTTGAGGATAAGTTGGATGGTACCAACTACCCATTATGGGCTTATATGATGCGACATGTATTGGTTGCAAAAGGATTGTGGAACATTGTGCAGGGTGTTGAAAGACGTCCTGTTACACCTCTGACTACAGGTACTGCAAATACAGGTGCTGGAGCTGATGAAGATGGTGTCGAAGATGATATTGTGCAGATTCCTGTTCGTGCTGCTATTTCTGCTGCACCTACTGCAGAGCAGATTCGTTGGGATGGCAGAGATGCCCAGACACATGTATTGATAGCTTTGTCTATCAAACGTGCCATTATTCCTCATATTCGCTCTTGTAGAACAACTAAGGATGCTTGGGATACACTTACCACATTGTACCAAGCTAGGAATGAGGCTCGTGTTGCTTACCTCCGAAAACAGTTGTAGAGTGAGCACATGAATGAAGGTGATTCTATGGACAGTTTCCTAACAAAGATCAAAGACTTGAAGGAACAGTTGATTTCTAGTGATGAGGTTATACCAGATAGCTCACTTGTGCAGACCATTCTGAATGGTCTTCCTGATCATTTCAAAGTTTTGCTTCTACTCTTCGGTTGATGATGAAAGGCAATCCAAATGCCTTGTCATTTGAGGAGTTAGTCTCTGTTCTGTTGCAGGAAGATTAGTCCAGGCAAAACAGGTCCATTATGCGAGTTGCTGATCAAGCTTTCCTGGCTAGTCAGAAGGGCAAAGGAAAATGGAGCTCTTCAACTAGTAAGCAGAAATCTGCTAATTCTGCATATTCGAAGAAGGAAGATAAAGATGAGAAGAAATCAGAAAAGCAAAAATTGTTTTGTAAGTACTGTAAAGGGAATGATCATATCATAAAGAACTGTCCAAAACTGGCTGCTAAAGAGGCAAAGAAGAAAGAGGCTGGAATGGTTGTTGCAGAGGCCTCTACACCAAAAACAGATTCTGCAAATCTTGTGCAGGAAGAAGAATGGGCGTTTACTACTGTCTGCAGTTTTGACCCCTCTTCTCATGATCAATGCATGTCTGTAGTAGACTCAGATGTTTGGTACTTTGACAGTGGGGCGACCAAACATATTACCTCACAGCGCAGTTTCTTCTCTTCACTCGAGCCTGCCCCTATAGGGAATGCTGTTACATGCACCAACAACTCCTCTTATCTTGTTATGGGAGTTGGTAAGATCATTTTGACTACTGCTGATGGTAGTTCTTTCACTTTGTCAGATGCTTTATTTGTGCCAGGGATCAAGAAGAATCTGTTATCAGTTTCTGCATTAGCCAACATTAGCTTGGTTGTGAAATTTGTTGATGATAGATCTACAGTTCATGATCTGTCAAATGGCGATGTTATTATTGCTTTTGGCATTTTATGTCGTGGGTTGTATAAGCTCATAGACTATGAAAGATCTGAAAATGATTTGGCATGTGCAGAAAATGATTCTCAGGCTATGTCAGATGCAAAGCTTTGGCATGCACGCTTTGGTCATCTCAATTTTGCTAGTTTTCTACGCCTGAGAAATATGAAATGGTGTCCTCTTTGCCTAAACTTGAGGCACCTGGAAAACATGTCTGTGAAGGTTGTATTTTGGGAAAAATGCAGCGTTCCTCCTTTCCAAAAGATGGTTTAGTTCGGGCTACACAGAAATTGCAGCTTGTACATAATGATGTATGTGGTCCTATGCAGACACCCTCTTTTGGAAATTACATTTACTTCGTGACTTTCATTGATGATTTTTCCAGGCCTGCATGGGTATATCCACTCAAAGTAAAGTCTGAAGTGTTCATGTGCTTTAAACAATTTTTGGTTTTGGCTGAAAATCTGTCAGCATGTAAAATGGGCACCCTCCGTTCTGATCGAGCGGGGGGAATATATGTCTTCTGATTTTAATGCATTTCTCGCTGAACGTGGGATAAAACACCAGTGTACAGTGCCATATACACCTCAACAGAATGGATTTGTTGAACGAAAGAATAGGTCACTCATGGAGATGGCGAGGTGCATGGTCAAGAGTTAGGCTTTACCACATAGTTTCTGGCTTGAGGTTGTGATGTGTGCAGCATATTATGCACTGAACAGGTATCATACATTTCTTTGGAGCTAACAAATGTCTCTTTAGTACATGAAAGCAATGGACGAATAGAATCTTCCACAAAAACAACATCACGGCTAAACAGAATGCGTTTAGTTTGTGGATGATACAAACAATAGCCAATCACTATGTACAAGCTGCAATTTCTGAGTAGCCCGAACTGAACCATCTTTTGGAAAGGAGGAATGTTACATTTTGCCCAAAGTACAGCCTTTAAAAACATGTTTTTTGGGTGCCTCAAGTTTGGGCAAAGAGGACACCATTTCAGATTTGTGCAGGCGTAGCAAACTAGCAAAATTCAAATGACCAAAGCATGCATGCCAAAGCTTTGCATCTGGCATAGCCTGAGAATCATGTACTACACATGCCGAATCATTTATAGATCTTTCATAGTCTATGAGCTTATACAACCCACGACATAAAATGCTAGAAGCAATAATCATATCGCCATTTGACAGATCATGAACTGTACATCTGTCATCAACAAATTTCACAACAAGCCAATCTTGGCTAATGCAGAAATTGATAACCGATTTTTCTTGATCCGTGGCACAAACAAAGCATGTGACAAAGTGGAAGAACTACCATAAGCAGTAGTCAAAATGATCTTACGAACTCCCATAACAGGATAAGAGCAGTTGTTGGCACATGTAACAGTATTCCCTATAGGGGCAGGCTCGAGTGAAGAGAAGAAACTGCACTACGGGATAATATGTTTGGTCACCCCACTATCAAAGTACCAAACATCTGAGTCTACTGTAGACATGCACTGCTCATGAAAAGATGGGTCAAAATTGCAAACAGTAGTAAACGCCCATTCTTCTTCCTGCACAAGATTAGCAGACTTTGTTTTTGGAGTAGAGGCCTCTGCAACAACCATTCCAGCCTCTTTTTTCTTTGCCTCTTTTGCAGCTAGTTTAGGATAGTTCTTTATGATATGATCATTTCCTTTACAATACTTGCAAAACAATTTCTGTTTTTTTGATTTCTTCTTAACTTTGTCTTCCTTCTTCAGATGTGCAGAATTACTAGGTTTCTGCTTACTAGTTGAAGAGCTCCATTTTCCTTTGCCCTTCTGACTAGCCAGGAAAGCTTGATTTGCAACATGCATAATGGACCTGTTCTGCCTTGACTGATCTTCTTGCAACAGAACAAAGACTAACTCCTCAAATGACAAGGCATTTGGATTTCCTTTCATCATCAACCGAAGAGTAGAAACAAAACTCTGATATGAATTAGGAAGACCATTCAGAATGGTCTGCATTTTTTTTTTCAAGTGAGCTATCTGGTATAACCTCAGCAGTAGAAATCAACTGTTCCTTCAAGTCTTTGATCTTTGTTAGAAAACTGTCCATAGAATCACCTTCATTCATGTGCTCACTCTCCAACTGTTTTCGGAGGTAAGCAACACGAGCCTCATTCCTAGCTTGGTACAATGTGGTGAGAACTGTCCATAGAATCACCTTCATTCATGTGCTCACTCTCCAACTCTTTTCAGAGGTAAGCAACACGAGCCTCATTCCTAGCTTGGTACAATGTGGTAAGTGTATCCCAAGCATCCTTAGCTGTTCTACAAGAGCGAATGTGAGGAATAATGGCACGTTTGACAGACAAAGCTATCAATGCATGTGCCTGGGCATCTCTACCATCCCAATGAATTTTCTCTATAGTAGGTGTAGGAGAAACCACAACACGAATAGGAATATGCATAATATCATCATCTTCAACACCTTATGCATCAACTTCAGTACCTATAGTTGTAACAGTTGCAGGTGTGATAGGACATTTTTCAACACCCTGCACAATGTTTGATAGTCCTTTTGCAACCAATACATGTCGCATCATATAATCCCAAACCGGGTTTTCGGTACCATACAACTTATCCTCAACAGCCAACATATGTAATACATCATTGCTTTCAGCCATGGCCAGTGACTAAAATACCTTGATGCAGAAAATTGATTGTATCTCAAAAAGTTGAACAGAACTGTCGAGACGAATTTTGCTAGACCTGTAGTAGACTTCGAGACACGTATACTTGCGAACCAAAACTGGTATATACCTTTGGCACAAAAAGACAAAATAGCCTGCACAAGCACTGTGATAGTGCATTCGGTGGCCAAAACGAGCTCAAATCGCGATTTCGGCACCACATAGCGAAGCTGTTTTGATCTTGAAAAGACGGTGAGTATGCTCACCAAAATTTGTGTAATTTTGAGACTGCAACTAGAGAGGTGTCGATGATGCCCTAGATGAAGCGGCGACCTGCTCTAATACCAATTGTTGGAGTTAGACGTCTACGAAAGCACACAAACAACACAAGGAAGAAGAAGAAGCTTGGAGCACAACACACAATACTCAATGTATTACCACTAGAATGTACAAAGATACATAGCCCATTAGGGCAATAGGCGTATATACAAGCCAGGGGAAAAAAACCTCCTAAAGGGGGAAAAAAGTGCCTTGAAGGTCCTAGAGTGTTCACACACATCACTACCTAAATATATCAACAATAACTTGGTGTGTAGTGCAACTTTTTTAGCAACTAATAGCTTGTTGGAAAGCTCTTCTCCTGTACTTTCATCAACCTAAAGATCTTGGCAAAATAATGTTTGTGCTAAGAGAAATAAGTAAAAGAGTGAAGATGTGTCATTTGAGTGACTAGAAATTTTTGAAGAAGCAAAGTTCTCAGTTTAGGTAATCATTTTTCAAAGTTTGAAGAAGCATTGAGTTAATGGTGACCATAGAGGTTGTTTAGTTAATTCATTTCTTGTGATGTTTCATACATCAACAAGTGGCATAAGAGTAGAAAGGTTCTAGAGAGCAGAAGGCGTCAAAGGTACGAGAAATTTTGGAAAGTTTTCATTAAAGTTTGAAAGTTAAAGCATTCAAAGACACAAGGCATCAAAAGATTACTTCAAAAGTGTATTTATACTCAAAAAACTCCAAAAGGTATTATTCTTTATCCTTTAAACTCACAGGTTGAAGCAAAAGCAAAGAGTTATAGTGGATCATATCTCCATTGACAAACTGGATAGAGATAATTATCCTCCATGGGTAATGAGAATGGAGGCCTTATGAGTAAGGATCTCATGGTGTACATAAGTGGTGAAGAAGAGAAACTAGTGTTTGAAGATGAAATCTGACCAAAGAAAGAGGAGCTAGATGCTTTAAAGCATTGGCAGAAGAAGGATGCAAGTGCAAAGGCCTACATCTATAATACAATTTTAGATCATTTGCTACCACACATCAAAGGATTGGAATCAACTGAAGATATATGGAATGCATTGGAATATCATTTCCAAAGTACTACCAAAGCAAGGAAAGCAGGTCTATGGTTAGAGTTTACTACATTCAAGAAGAAACCAAGTGAAAGTATTAGTGATTATGTCATTAAAATGAAGGATCTAGCAGATAGTCCATACATGAAGATATTAAAGATCATATATTGATTGCACAATTGCTTGCAGGTATGAGAGGAGATGAAAGGTGGAAACCTTTCGTCTTGTCAACAAAACTTTCTTTGAATCATTATGTTCCAAATTTGAATCAATTGCTTGGTTTGATGCTCACATTTGAGCAAGACTTGAAGGGAGATGGAGATAAAGGACAAAGTTTTGCAATGTACATGAAGAACAAGAAGGAAGGAGATAAAGGTAAAGTAAAGGATGAAGAGGAATTGAGTTCTCAAGTTTATTATGCAAGAGGTAGAAGCACTGGTAGAGGAAGAGCAAGAGGTTTTGGAAGAGGAAGAGGTAATCAGAATAACAATAAGAAGGCTTGCTAGATTTGTGGATTGAGCAATCATTTGGCTCATGAATGTTGGCATAATAACCAAGGATCAAATCAAACTTATAATAACAATAGCAAAGGTAGAGGTGGAAGATATCAAAGTTATTCTCAGAGAGGTAGACAAAGTCAAAGAGGAGGCTATGCTAGAGGTGGAGGAAGAAGTTGGGGACAGAATCAATCCTACAACACCACCTACTACAATTATGCAAATGACACACATAATGAAAGTCATACATCATTGATGACGAATTCAATTAGCACATCAGATAAAGAAGATATAACGGTATTTTACATTGACTTTGGATGTTCTAATCATTTGTCAGGAAACATAGAATTGATGTCGGAATAAAGAAAAGGTATTTCTAGTCATACAGTTCAAACAAGTGATAATATAAGACATAATGTACATTCAATTGGAAAAGTGAAATGCAATAGTGGAGCAAATTTGCTAACCAATGTTTTGTATGTTCCCACAATACCTAAAAACTTTATTAGTGTGGGACACATAGTAGAAAAAGGTTTTCACATCAGGTTGACAAATGAAGGAGTATTTGTTGAAGATCTAGAGAATGGATATAATCAGATTGTTTGTAGGAAGGAAGACTCTTTACTTTAAGAGTGCAAGGGAACATTGGTCAAGCTTTTCTTACACATGGTGAAGGAGTGGTTACAGAACTTGATCTCTGGCATAAGAGATTAGGTCATTTGAATGAAAGAGGAATTAAAGCTATGCTTGCAAATCAGTCTATACTAGGATTACCAAATGTGCATAGTTAACATATGATTTATAAATGTGAAGCATGTCGGATGGGAAAAGCACACAAGTTACCATTTTCGAAGAAAGGATTCAAACATGATGGAGTACTAGAGCTCATTCATATAGATGTATGGGGACCAAGAAAAGAAGGATCTATCAGTGGTTCAAGGTATTATGTTCTTTTCATTGATGATGCTACAAGATGGATAACTCTGTATGTTTTGAAGGAAAGATCAGAAGTGTTTGGAGCTTTCAAGAATTTTCATGCATATGCAAAGAGAGTCGTAGGTCAAAAGCTTAAGAGACCGAGGTCTGATGGAGGGGGAGAATACTTCTCCCAAGAGTTCAATGATTATCTTAAGAATGCAGGTATTAAGAGAGAAATAACCTATAGGTATACACCACAATAGAATGGTGTAGCAGAAAGAAGAAACAGGACTTTGGTTGAGTTTGCTAGAGCTATGCTGAAGGAGAAGAATTTTCCAAATTATCTTTGGGCTCAGGCTGTAAATACAGCTTCATATCTTGTGAATAGATTACCATGTATAGCTCTAAATGGAATGACTCCATATGAAGTGTGGTGGAGTAAGAAACCAATGCTAGATCATAGTAAAGTGTTTGGATCAATTGCATATGTTTATGTGCCATCGCAACTTAGACATAAACTTGAACCAAAGACAGAAAAATATGTGTTCATTGTTTATGATGAAAAGCAGATGGATTATAGGTTGTGGAATCCTCTAACCAAACATTTTCTTGTTTCTAGAGATGTTACATTTGACGAATAGAAAAGTTGGTATGCAGATCAAGGTCATATAGTTGAAGAATTTGAAGAAGAGGTAAGAAGATGTCAAAAAGGAAAATCAAGTGTGCAGGCGAATGGAGATGAAGAGTATATGCAAGCAAGTACATCCAAAAGTGGATTAACAAGAAGAAATGAAGAAGCTCCTATATTTGATGAAGAGGTGTATCCAGACACACATGAAGAATGTGAACCAAGGAGGTCGTAGGACAAGAAGGCAACTAGAAAGGTATTCTTATGATACTTCTTACATAACTCAGGAGGACTATGCATATATGGTCAAAGATGATGAAGAACCTCAGAACTATGATGAAGCAAAAGGTAAGAAGCAATGGGAAGAAGCAATGAAGGAAGAATTCAATGCACTAGAGGAGAACAAGACTTGGGAAATTTTTTCTAAACAAACTGGGAAGAAGTTAATTGGAAATAAATGGGTTTATAAAGTGAAGAAGCTTGCAGATGGAAGTATAACCAGATACAAAGCTAGCCTAGTGGTGAAAGGCTATGCCCAAACTTATGGCATAGATTATGATGAAACATTTAGTCCTATAGCTAAGATGTCAACTATAAGGACAATCATTGCTATTGCAGCTTCAAAAGGATGGACTCTGAGTCAACTGGATATAAAGAATGCATTCCTTAATGGAAACATATAAGATAAGGTATACATGGAAAAACCTCAAGGGTTTATAGATTCCAGGTATCCAAATTTTGTCTGCAGATTGAGAAGAGCACTCTATGGATTGATGCAAACTCCAAGAGCATGGAACTATAGATTGGTGAATTATCTCAATGATCTTGGATATCAAAGTTCAAAAATAGATCCAAGTATACTCATCAAAAGAATAGAGGAAGGTACAATCTAGATTTGTATTTATGTCGATGACATTATAATCACAGGTACTTCAGATGAAGCAATTAAGGAGGTAAAGAGATTACTTGAGAAAGAATTCAAGATTAGTGACCTAGGAACATTATCATATTTTCTTGGAGTGGAAGTCACTTATACAAACCATGGCATATATGTATCACAAGAAGGTATCTTTTGAACCTATTGAAGAATTTTGGCATGGAAAATTGTAGAGAAGCTTTAACTCTACTTGAAATCAATCAGAAGCTGAGTAAATATGATGGTGTTGAATACAAAGATATGAGTAAGTATCATTCTCTTATGGGTAGTTTGATTTATGCTACACTAACAAGACCTGATCTTAGTTATGTAGTGGGAGTTCTATCACAATTCATGCATTTTTCAAAGGATCCACATTGGATTGCAGGTCAAAGAGTTCTGAAATATATCAAAGGGACCATAAAAGAAGGATTATATTATCCTTTTTCTTCAGATTTGAAGTTGAGAGCCTATAGTGACTCAGACTGGGCAGGTAATCAAGATGACAGAAGATCAACTCATGGCTACATGTATACATTGGTGATAATCTTGTAAGTTGGTGTTCAAAGAAAAATGCAGTAGCATTATCATCAATTGAAGCTGAGTACAAAGGACTTGTAGAACCACCTAAGGAGGTCATATGGATGCAGACAAAGCTTGGGCATTAATCAAGGTATACCTACAATATATGGAGATAACTTGAGTTCACTTTATCTTGAAGCAAATCCAATATTTCATGCAAGAACAAAACATATAGAGATACAATATCATTTACTAAGAGAAAAGGTAATGGAGAAAGAAGTTGAAGTGGAGTACATTTCTACAAAGGATCAAATAACAGATATAATGACAAAGAGCGTGTATGGTGTGAAGATCAGTAGATTCAAAAGCATGGCAAGAGTAAAAAGAAAAGAGGATGATATGAAGAAATAGATAATGTCAGTTACTGATTGAGGGGGAGCTATTGAAGAATCAAACATAAACTCGACATAAATTTGAAGGTCAAAGTCTAAGAAGAAAAGCACATGCCTATGTGAAGGGACAATTTCACACATGTACTATATTTGTAAAGTTAGATTTAATTTTAGTTCTAGAATTTTCAAAAGTCACGAGATTGAAAAAATCTATATAAGTTAGTTTGTATCAACAGACACGTGAGAGAGAGAAAAGAAAAAAGAGAGATTTTTTATGACTAAGTATAGTCGGGCTTCTCTGAGTAAGAAATCACTTGTAAATTTCTGAGTTTTTCATAGCTATGAGAAGAACTAATTAAAGTTCTATGTTGTGGTACTCTCTCCTGCATCTCCCATGCTTTTCCTATTGTGGTAATGACTTCAAAACTTCAAGTTTCCCAAGCAACTCGATGCCTGGCATCGAGTTGGTGCTAATAAGTTCTTGTTTCACTCTTTAAGTTTTTACCTACTATTGAATCTATTTAAGCATGAGGTTTTTGAAACAACTCAATGCTCGACATCAAATTTTAACGTAAAGTCGATGCTTAGCATCAAATTCCAACATAAAAGTGTTTTTCTTCATGTCTGTGTTCAAGGGGGTATTTCAAGTGCTGAAAAACTGGCTAAAACACACCAATTCGATGCTTGACATCGAATTCTTCCTACAAGTCCATGCTAAGTTGAAAACTTATATATTTAGACAGGCACTTTTACTAAAACAAGCAATATTGTCACATAATCCTAGTAGGAGATGGTTGAACCACACCTTAAGAGAGAGGATTAGGAAATAATCCTCAACCATGGATTTTGGGGCAAGTGGTTAGCCCATCGCACTCCTAACCGGGAGGTTGTGAGTTCAATTCCCAACTTGGACTCGATCTCCGTGTGTGCATAGATGCTGACAGATGTTCTCGAAACGAGTGTAGAGATGATGGTAAAATTGGGGAATTCATTGGAGCTCTATAGTGGTATCCAAGCGATTAACGGTCAACTTTTTAACGGAGGCACACACGTGTGAAAGCGATAGGTGATGGAGCCGACAGCGGGACTTGAAGGAGCCGATAGCGGGATTATCCTTACACGCAAGCATACACAAGCTCACGAGGGAGCTTTGCTCCTCCTCCCCCACTCTAGGATGAAATAAAGTACCTCATATTCTTGGCTTTATAGGCAACTTATCTGGCTGCGCACCTCTATATGGGATAACAGGCTCAGTTGGCAGACATTCCAACTTTTTTTTCGAAGGGACAGAGAGCTCAAACTGGAATCGGAAAAATTCAAAATTTTTTTGAGAACTTTGGAGTACCTAAGTGATGATATAGATCAAGATTTTGGTTAAGAGATGATATACATATGTAATACGGGCTGTGGAGATGGGATATGGGTTTTGGGGTTGAGTTAAAAGCTTCAGTTTCTCAATTTGGAGCTTCTCAAAGTCATCCATCCATGAAGATGAGTTTTTCACTTCCTACTTGTGACATACCCGGCTTCTCTGCACCATAGCTTCCTCATTCGAATTCCGATTTCAAAAGTCTTGGTCATGTTATGAAGCCATACTCCTAAGCTTCTCTTAGAGACCATCAATGTTGGATTTGGATGAGATTTGCCCCACCAAAATCTCTCTGCAGTGCTTCAATAGGAACTAGGCAACCACTCCCGGGCCTAGTTTTAATAATTGTGAACCAAATCAAATAATGTTGATTAGGTGCCTTAATAGACACCAATTTTCATAGTTAACTTTGTGATTCCAATCAAAATCTAAAACCTATTCTAGGGTCTTCTACCTTGTTTCTAGAGGTGTTTCCATATGCAAATACCTTTGTTCGAGAGCCTCTTGGCTCTCTACAAGTCCTCATTTTCCACTCTCATGATATCAGTAGTTGTGACTCCAAATTGAGTAATGTCTTCTTATGCTAGCAAACCACTTCCATTCATAACTGATCGAATAAGAAGGTTTCATCTTCTTCCATCCTTTCCATAAGGAGCATTTCAGATATGAACCCTTAGGGACAACTGGGAGAAGAAAAAAAGAGTGTGATTACATCAAGCTCTTTCCATTTGGGGATCTCACTGAGAGAGATTGGATTGTTAGTCTTGAAAATAAGGTTAGATGAAGACTCCTTGTCATGGCACCAAGCTTTGGGCATCCATTTGGCCACAAGCATGTTGTCCAAGGTTTCCTTAATCTAGAATGCCCAAGCCACGAATGTCATTCATGCTAGAGTAGATTTCCCATGATCTTTTCCATGCCCCTCCTATTGGGATATTCCCATCCATAGGAAATTTCTATAGATCCTCTCCACCTTTTGTATTTCCTTGTTGGTTGGCCTCTAATAAGCCAAGATAAAGTTAGATATGTTAGATATGCCACATAAAGTTTCATTTGTTAGATATGCTCAATACTCCACTCTCAAGTGACCACAAATGACTCATGGTGCTCTTAGTTGCAAGGCCCCATTATGAGGTATAGTCATTGTGAGAACTTGAAAATTTGTGGAATCCTAAATTACAATTTAGATGAGTTCTAAGTGTGATCATTGATGGTAATACATGATCTATTTTAGCATACCCATGGGTCTAGGTAGGGCATAAACTTTCCAGGTATTGGGTTTCAATTCAATGGTGAAAAAGAGGCCTTGTGGTGTTGTACAATTTCCCCATAGAACCTTAATGGGGCGATTTTAGAGGGGGGATCGTCCCTTTTACGGGAAAAAGGGGCTTATGCCCTTGTTTATAGGGCCAAGATGGTATGAATTATGGTGGTGAGATATTCTTGGATATTATATTCTTTTTGACTATTTTATTTCTCTTGACTATGTATATCTATAGAGACTCCCATTGTAAAAGCTATATAAGCATGGCCTATGCAAAGATCCACATTTCATTACACCAAGGCACTTCATGGAAAGGATCCAGAAGAGGCTTACATTGGTAAAAAGCCATATGTTTCCCATTTCAAAGTATTTGGAAGTGAATGTTATGTACATGTTCCAGATAGGTAGAGAAACAAGCTTCAACCAAAAGCATCAAATGTATCTTCTTATGTTATAATAAGGATAAAAAGGCTTATCAGCTTTATGAACCTAAGGTTAAGAAGATCATGGAAATTCTTGATGTGGTGTTTAAGGAGGATTAGCCACATGTAGTGGAGGAAATGATAGATTCCACTTATCATGAGGCAAAGGGGCAATCCACTATGGACCTAGAACAAGAGCTATTTCTTCTACACAAGAGAAGAAAGCATCATCTTCATATTAGAAAGTGAGCTCTATTATTCTCAAAATCCTATCATCACCTAATTAGAAAGTCAACTCTATTATTCTCAAAATCCCATCCCAAAATTACTAGAATAGATGATGCCAAGGAAATCACAGAGAATCAAAGAGCAGAGATGGGCAAGCATCCATATGTAAACACAAGCCTCATGGTGAAGCTCATTCAAGAACAAGAAAAGGAATTGAAAAATTTGAAAGAGGCACTCCCTAATCCCAATTGGAGGCCTATCATGCAAACAAAATGCGATAACATCATGAAGAATGGAACTTGGGAGCTAGTGGATCGACCCACTAAGTGCAAATTCATTTGCATAAAGTTGGTATGGAAGTTAAAGTACAAGGTTGATGGTACTTGGGAGAAGTATAGATCAAGACTTTTTGCACAAGTCAAACATGTTTACATTTGTGAATCATTTGCCTTGATTGCATGGATGTACACTATTTGAGTAGTACTAGTTGTGGCTACACATAAAAAATGGAAAATCTATCACATGGGTCTCAAATCATTGTTCTTGATGGAGACATCAAGTAGGATCTATATATTTCTCAAACACCAAGGCTTGAGGCTCCCCATTTAAAGAACAAGGTATGAAAGATGAGGAAGATATTATACGAACTAAAACAAGCCCCTAGAGCGTGGTACCAATGCATGGATATGTATCTCTTGGATCTAGATATCAAAAGATGTGTTTTTGATGATAACTTGTATGTTCTAAAAAGAGGAGGGAAGACAATTGTGATTATATTCTATGTAGATGACCTTGTGATTACATGAAATGATGATGATCTTCTTCAATAGATGAAAGATGGCCTGAGTTTAGAATTTGAAATAAAAGACTTAGTAAATTATTGCTTAGGCCTTAAAGTATGGTAGGTGCCAGAGAAGATTTTCATCTCTCAATAGAAGTATGCTAGATAAATTTCAAAGGCATTCTACATGGAGGATTACAAGGAGATTTTTACAGCTATGGAGGTCAATACAGAATTATCTATTGAAGATAATTCAATTCCAATGGATATTGGAAAATACAGGAAATTTTTTGAAAGTCTCATCTACTTTTTCAATAGCAGATTAGATATCTCCTATGTTGTTGGAGTAGTAAGTAGGTTCTCTTGAAACACTTGCCAAACTCATTGGAAGGCAAGCATGTGGATACTCAAGTATGTGAAAAGAAACATTGATTATGGTATTCTCTATGAGGATGGATCATCTCTAGGTGGATGTTGTGATTTGGATTGGACAAGAGATATCGATACTATAAAACCAGTCTCTAGATATTGCTTCTCTTTAGAATTTGGGATTTTCTCTTGGATTAACAAGAAGCAATCAATGTAGCATTATCTTCTACTAAGGCTGAGTACAAAGTGGTATGTGTTTAAGCATGTGAAATAGTATGACTGAGGAGTATCATATGGCACATAGCAATACAAGGATATGATGCAACAAAGGTAAAGTGTGACAACCAAAGTCGCATGGCCATCACCAAAAATCTTATTTTCAATGCACATTCCAAGCATAAAGAAATTTAATTACACTATGTGCATAAGTTGATTAAGGAAGGGATCATGGAGATAATTTATTATCCAATTGAAGAGAATGGATCAAACATCTTCATCAACGCTCTTGGTAGAGAGAAACATCATCGAGACTTTCAAAATCTTGGTATTGGACCAAGAAGGTAGTTCATTGCATGGTGAACATTGAGCGGGGGTGTTAGATATACTCAATACTCCACACTTGAGTGACCAAGAATGATCCATGGTGCTCTAATTTGTAAGTGCTTTGTCATGAGGTGAAGCCATTGCGAGAGTGTGGGCATTTATGGAACCCTAGCTTCAAAGTTAGATGAGTTCTATGTGTCATCCTTGATGGTAAAGATGATCTTTGTGAGCTTAGCCATGAGGTTATGTAGGGCATAAACTTTAAGGCCATTGGGTTGCCATTCGAGATGAAACTAAAGGCCTTGTGATGGCATGTGGTTTCCCCATGGAACCTTAATAGGGGGAGTGTAGCAAGGGGCTTATTCCCTTCTACAAGGTCCAAGGGCCTATCCCCCCATCCCATAGGACCGAGATGATATGACTTTTGGTTGTATAGATATTGTTGAATATTATATTTTTCCAACTATTTATTGTCTCTCGACTATGTTTATCTATACCGAATCTCATTGTAAAAGCTATATAAGCATGGCTTATGCAAAGCTCTACATACCATTGTGCACTAGGGATCCCTTCATCTAGAGTGTGTCTAGATTGCCATCTAAGATCCATATTGGAAGGGCATAGTAGCAACTTTGTAATTGCATTCCTCTTGGAAGTTTGAGAATTTGAATTCTCTATCTCTTTGTCTACATCTCTTTGTGTCTACATTTTTCTTAAATCTATCGATTGGTCTATTCTGTTGTGCTATTATTTCTCATATCATTCCTTAACAATAATGGAGCTTGCTATCAAGCTTGGCAAGAAGCAAATCCAAATGTTGGATCATAAAAAACCCAAAACCCTTTTGGATATCCCACAAGCAAAATAATTGACCATAAAGGAGCTCCTAGTAGTCTTGATCTTTTCGAAATTGTAGGGATGGATCAAAAAGTGTCTTGAAATAGTTTTTGAGTGGTTGATTCAGGACCCTAAGGCCATACAAAAGATATCAAGGTAATGCTAGAAGTGGGAGACATAACCAATATCATTATGTAGGAACAATACTAGTGTCATTGACAAAGAGTCCAAGGGACATCTGATCCTAACCATCATGGAGGGAGAGACCCCAAATAGGCACCCGATTGCATTTGATCTCTAATAAGGCAATTGTGTCCATCAATGACGATGGAAAAAAGCAAATGGGCTAGCCAGCAACCTTGACTCATAGAGCAATTAAGGAAAATAGATGGGGAGAGCTGACCATTAGTGTTGATCCATGTTGAATCATTTTCTGGAAGCATGAAAACCATTTTGATGAACCAAGTACAACAACCAAGGTCTTTGAGGGATTGAAGAATTAAGTCCCATTCTCAGCCCTCATAAACTTTTTCAAAATAAATCATAAGGAAAGAAAAGATTTGGGAAGACTCCTTCGCATAATCCAAATCCGCCCATGTTTCTATGATGGCCCCAAGGATGAATTGACCTTTGAGGAAGCCTTTCTGTTCTTCATTGACCAACAAATGAAGATGGCATGAAATGTGGTTTGACAGGACCTTGATGGATAGCTTGTAATCGATCTCGAGCATGAAAGGCTACTAGATTTTATTCTATTTGTGTTGTCCTTTTTATGGATGAGCTTTATCATGAATTTATTCAAGCACCTTGGTAGGGCACCAAAACTAAGAGCTTGCAACCAAACCAAGCAAAGTGAGACCATAAGAACATCTTTAAATGTTTGGAAAAGATAATTTGTAAGGTCATCAAGACATTATATTTTGCCTTTAGCGAGGGTGATGTTGGCTTCTTGGATATCTTGACTGGAAAGGGGGTATCAAGAGAGTGTGAAACATGAATTGGGATTTTCTTTGGATCTTACTTTCGAGATGAGAGCCATGCAATGATGCCTTCAAGGGGAGAGAGAATTAGACACCTCAAAAATCTACACAAAGTGATGGCCAATCAACTCACAATTCTCCCCTTTTGAAGAGTAATTGGCTCCATTTTTCTCAATCATTCGTGGGAGTAATTCTTTGCTTTGTTTCATTTCAAAAGTTGACGAATTTATTTTGAAGGTTTATATGTCTTTCCAGCACAATATTCTTTAAACACTACAAGGGATACAGGCGTATCGCGACGGTTAAGGCGACATAATTTCGTCGCTATAAAATTGCAACATGCATCGTAATTAGCATCACGCGCGGACCAACGATTAAACAACGAAGTGAACGACGTTTTTTGCGACTTGTGGCGCGACGGGGTGCGACGCTCCCATATAGCGTCGCTAACACGACGCATTTAAAAGCATTGCATAAGCGACGCTCTTTTACATCGCATAAGCGACGCTCTTTTACGTCGCATAAGCGACGACACTTTGCGGTCGCATAAGCGACACTAAAAAGTGTCGCTTATGCGACGACGAATAGCATCGTTTACACGACGGTCTGTTGACGGACAAAAATTAAAATGTTGGAGGCTCTTCGATCGGCATTTTCACGCATCCGATCGAAGAGCTCTCCAACGCTCGCAATTGTGCTACGCTTATGAGCTGAAGCAAGTATATGCAGAATTGTTGTTTTGCCTAAGCTGTCTTTTATTGTCTCCCTCTGTCTCTATTTCTCTCTTTCTACATCTTTCTCTCTTTGAATTCTCTCTCTCTCTCTCTTTCTCTCTCTCTCTCTCTTTATTGTAGGTTATTCAAGAAGCTAACCAAGCAAAAAGTATGGATAACTATTGTAAGTACAATTTCTATTCTTTCTATATCATTTGAATTGTGTTATTTTCATTAGATAGCATACTCACACTTATTGATATGCACTTATACACTTATACATGATGAAGATGCACTTTCACACATATACACATATACATATGCACATACACACACATATATATACACAGATACATGTGCACATACACTTAGACATACACACATATACACATGCATATGCACAAACATTTCTACAACCACATGCATGCATTATTGCATATATATATATATATATATATATATATATATATATATATATATATATATATATATATATATATATATATATATATATATATATATATATATATATATATATATATATACACACACACATACACACATTAACATATATGCAAATACATGTATATGCACATCCACATGCATGCACATTCAAATGCATGCACATGGATGCAAATGGAAATGCATCCACATACACATGCATCCACATATACACATGCACACACACATGCACATACCTACATATACACATATACATGCACATACACACATATACACATAGAGTTATACATATACATGCATATACATATACATGCATATACATATACATGCATATACATATACATGCATATACATATACATGCATATACATATACATGCATATACATATACATGCATATACATATACACACACATACACATGCACATGCGCATACTCATACACACATATACACTTATACATGCACATGCACATACATATATATACACACACATACACATGCACATACATACATATACACACATACATATACACTTAGGTACACACATATGAATGAATTATATAAATAAAGTATTAAAAAACATATACACATGCACACACACATGCACATACACACATATACACATAGAGTTACACATATACATGCACATACATATACACACACATACACATGCACATGCACATACTCATACACACGTATACACTTACACATGCACATGCACATACATACATATACACACACATACACATGCACATACATACATATACACTTAAGTACACACATATGAATGAATTATATAATTAAAGTATTAAAACACATGCTTAATATAAACAATAATAACAATCAATAGAACAAAACTCTTCATTACTTAATACCATACACACAATTCAAAACATAACTGAAATGAAACATATAAGATAAAAAAAAATATATATATATATCAATGTAAATACATATAATCCAATGTCATAATCAACTAAAATCCTAATCATCATCATCATGACCATCATCATCATCAGCAATATCATGATCATCCTGATCTTCCTCATCCTCATCGTCATGATCACCCTGTGACGATTGAGATCGTCCCTCCTGTGTCTGTCTCTCCACCTCATCTATATTTGTCTCTCCATAATACTCTTGTATTACATATAACAAACATAAATAAATAAAACAATTAAACCATTCATAAAAATGAAATAATTTTATATAATTTAAAAATACTCACAAAGGCATCAGGATGATCTTGCATATACTCGCTCAAACGCCGATATCCAAAATGTGTAGCATACTCGATCTCATCTTTCGTAGGATATCGGCCATAATCCTTCCGCTACAATGAAACAAATAAAAAACATTAGTTACTTGCATTTTAACTAAAATAAAAAATATACTCACAATAACACAAATACTTACAAATGTAGCTACAAAACCATTATGGCCCATTTGGCCTAGGTGCGATGTGTGGCCCGACTCCACTCTCTTCTTTGTAGCAGCCTGTTTATTCAAGAAAAAAAATACATAAATTAAATGTAAAAAATTACTAAAATATATAAAAATTATAAATATAAACTATTAATTTGTGTACCTTCTGCTGAGGAAATGACTCCTGAAGACGTAGCTGTCTACGAAAAAACTACCACGACTCAGGTGGTATGTTAGTTCGCCTCTTATTTTTTTCGACCATACAATATCTCCTGTTAATTTAATCTCAAACGAAAAAAAAAAATTCAGAATACATACACATATATACACACACATACACATACACATATCCACAGACACATATACATGCAAACATATACGCATATATATATGTATACATATACACATATACATACATATAACATAAACACACATATAGATATCCACATATATACGTACACACATGCATGCATATACAATCATTCATACAAAATACATGCATTTATCCCACAATAATGTGTAGTGTATATGTGAATATATGTGTATGTATAAATGTGTATATGTGAATATGTGTGTATGTGTAAATATATATATGTGAATTTTTTGTGTATGTAGATAATCAGATTATTAATATCAAATACCATTATTTGTAGATTATGATCAATCAGATGGAACTCCACCACCATCTCCTCATCGTGCAACGACTTTATACTGTAAGCATATCAAACATTTAATTTTAAATATATTTGATGGATACATAACTTATATTTTTTTTTGTTTCTTATTATGTGTAGATTCTAATCAATCAGAGGGTACTCCACCACCTCCTACCCATGCAACGACTTCACATGTGTCCTCCGATAGGAATTATGATGAATTTTACTATGAAGAGCATATTATATGTTGGTGTAACTCTTGTTATGGCACGTATCGAAGACCACGATTGGAATGTATTGAACATGAGGCAGAGTATGGTACTTTTGAGTGTGCACCATCACCTAGTCAATGTGATAATGCTTGGGTATGTATTTTTTATATATATTAATGTCATTATTTTATTTAAAAACCATATATAAAATCAAATTATTGTTGATATACAGGAATACTTGCTCGATGATGATGATGATGATGATGATAATTTTTCTCATAATGTTAATATACCTCGTACACGTCATTGACTTGCTGTTCATCAATTACAAGCAGAGGTTTCTAGAAATCCTCTACCTCCTGGTTTAGAGAATGAAACGGTTGGAGATTATCCATTGCCAGCTCGTGATCGTTCTTTAGTACAAACATATGATAGAAGAAGATATGGAGGATGGAATAGAGGACCACTTTCTTTAGATGGAGAGGTTTTCAACTTTTGGGGTAATTGCTATATGATTGCTCCATCCACTATTACTAATGTTGGTCGTGGTCTCTTTATTGTAGAGGATTTGTATGTGCCTCCGAACTCTGAAGTCACTCTTATGTCATTTTTTGGTCCTATATATGGATGGGGAGATTGGCATCGACTTTCACGTTATGTTCAAAGCATGAGTACTTATGGAATATGCTTGAATGCAGCATCCCTTACTAGTAGAAGGATTTTACATGCAGAAAATGAAAGATTATATATTGATGGAAGACCTTACACACATGGAAATATAACAGGTTTAATAAATAGTAGTCGAGGGTTACATAATAGTTCAAGGACTAATTGCACATTTAAGGAGCGTGAAAATAGTCATGAATCACCATACATGAGTAGAGATGTATCAAGATACATAGTTGTCAATGCTATTACTACATTACATGCTGGTGATGAACTATTAGTGAATTATGGATGGCGTAGACCTCCAAGAGCACCTTTTAGCTAGAGAGAATAAAAATTTCTATATCCATATTTAATAAGTTATATACTTAATTTTTTATTTAAAGTTTACTTTTTATTCATTTATGGAATACTAATGAATTTTATTTATATGTGTAGATTCCAACGTATGATGTTGATGATATTCCTCCACAACATTCACAATTACCAGTAAGACCTCATTTATCAGAAGCTTCCATGAGGAGGCTATGCAAAACTAATCCTATGCAATATGCAAAGTTGAAAGATCTATATTCAAAAGACGATAAAGTACAAGATTTGTGTGACAATGATGAAGATGATGGCATGGCAGATTTTATTGAGGATTGGTATCAAAATGACAGTGAGAGCATTGATATTTCTAAAAATGAGAAATATCTTCGAGAGGAATGTCTAAAGCATGTATATGAAGGAAGTCGTTTGACACGACTAAGTGTGAGCTTACTTATTCTCAACCTTCAACATTGTTTCGGATGGAGTAAAGTATCTGTTTCGACACTATTAAGGTATAATTTTCAATTTTCTATCGATTTATATATATATGCATAAATATATATGTATATAAATACATGCAAGTTTTTATTCTTACTTTAGATAAGGTAAGAACAAGAACTTAAACTCAATGGACACTTTTATCCGCGCATCTTTTAAAACTATTAATGCATCTTTCAAAATATTCGCGTAAAATTTGATTGTTTGGATGGCAGGATACGATTGTTTGTTTTGGAGGATATGAAGTATGTACCTTCATTGAATGATTTGTTGATTCTATCATATGTTCAGTTTGAAAGTGTGAGAAATGGATTTATAATTGCTATTCAAAGATTTTGGCACTGTTTATAGGCCATACAATGGTACATGACCTGGATGAATCGCATGCATAGAGGTTACTCAAGATAGAGCAATCTGATTATAATGGACTAGTGGCAGCAGGATTCCTAGGGTATGCAGTAAACCTCTTGCATGTCAATGATGAGCATCTGAACTTTAGGATACAAAGTGGAAATCATGGTGGCTTGAGAGGATCACTTTTATATAGCTTGTTCAAAAAACTTTAGTGTCATAAACCTGGAGTTCTTTGAACAAGTTGTATAAAAGTGATCCTCTCAAGCCACCATGATTTTCACTTTTTATCCTTAAGTTCATATGCTCATCATTGACATGCAAGAGGTTTACTGCATACCCCAGGAATCCTGCTGGTACTAGTCCCTTATAATCAGGTTGCTCTATCTTGAGTAACCTCTGTGTATGCGATTCATCCAAGTCACCATCGTATGGCCTATAAATAGTGCCAAATTCTTTGAATAGCAATTATAAACCCACTTCTCACACTGAACATATGATAGAATCGACAAATCATTCAATGAAGGTACATACTTCATATCCTCCAAAACAAACAATCGTATCTTGCCATCCAAAATAATCAAATTTTACGCAAATATTTTGAAAGATGCACATAAGCATACACATATATAAAATTATATGCATATATATATATATATATGTATGTATATTTATTTATTTACTTTTTTTAATATATCTTTTTTTGATAAATTACAGGTTATTATCTGAAAAGCTTTTACCAAGTCAGAATATTCTTCCTACCTCACATGATGAAATGAAGAAGATAATCAACAATCTTGGTATAGATTATCAATGTATACATGCATGTCCTAACAATTGCATTTTATATAGAGGTGAATATGCAGACTCTTTGACATGTCCCAAATGTCAATCTCCTTGATATAAGGGCGAAGAAGGTAAAATCCCAAAAAAGGTATTGAGACATTTTCCATTGGCTCCACGGATTAGACATATGTTTCAAAGCCCCGAATTATCAAAGCTTTTGACTTGGGGACATGATCACAAAAGTACTGATGGAATAATTAGAATTCCTCATGATAAGTGTTGCTTTTCAGCATATTGATTCTACATGGCCTGGATTTGCACAAAATCCACAGAATCTAAAGTTAGGAGTTGCATTAGATGGGGTTAATCCATTCTCCATGAAATCCACTAAATGGTCAACATGGCCAGTGGTAGTAATAAACTATAATCTTCTGCCATATCTTAGCATTAAAAAGGAACATTTAATGCTTTCACTTTTAATCCCAGGCAAAAGACAAGTTAAAGATATGAATATATATCTTGCTCCTCTCATTGACGATCTTCAAGAGTTATGGAGAGGTATTAATGCCATTGATGTATCGAAAAACATCAATGAAAGACATATTACGGTTCGTGGTATTGTGGCTTGGACTATTCACGATTTTCCAGGATATGGTGTTTGTTCAGGTATTGATGTAATTTTTTTACTCAATATGCATGTAAATAAATATGGTTTAATCTAATTATATTTTTATCATTTTCCATGATGCAGGAATATCTACTAAGGGTTATAAAGCTTGTCCATATTGTGGTGATTGGTTGAGATCAATCTATAGTAAGAATATCAACAAAAATATTTATCTTCGACATCGACGATTCTTGCCTGATGATCATCCATTACGATCTAAAAGAGAAGCGATACATTTTAATGGAAAGCTTGAAACAGGTCAGTGTCCAAAACCTATGACGCCTATGGATTGGTATAAAAAAAATGACAGATGGACCTCTGATAGATCTAGAAGCAGAAATCTTCAGTGATGATTCAGATAATGAGTGTGAACAGAGGTAAAGGAAAATTGGCACTTGCAAAGAACATATCAATATGGTATTCTTTGGAGTATTGGAAAGAGTTAAAAGTATGTCATCTTCTTGATCCTATGCATATATTCAAAAATATTGGTTATTCACTATGGCAGCATCTTCTTGGACTAAAAGATACCACAGCATCAAGGAATGACTTGAAAGATCAAAAATCCAAACCAAAGTTATTGCCAGTTTTTGATAGACATCGACAAGAAACGACTTATGCACCTGCTCTTTGGGTACTTACAACAAAAGGGATACAGACTATCAAAATAGAATTCAATTGATTAAGACTCCTATAGGATATGGAGATCTTTTCAAAACATGTTTACTATGGATGATAAGAGCTTATCTGGGTTAAAGACCCATGACTGGCATAACTTTTTGAAACATATTTTACCTTTGGTTATCGATGGATGTACAACGAAAGGAGTACGAGATGTGATCTATCATCTTGGATCACTTATAAGGTAATTATGATACTTTTATATTTAATATGTATGAATATTGGATATCTTTTAGTTTTTAATTAACTTCTCTATAATTGTTTTTATGATATGTATAGGTGGATTACATCCAAAGAGATTGACAAAAACTCAATCCCACAAAAAAAAACGTGAATGCAAAGAGCTACTATGTTTGATGGAGAAAGAACTTCCTACTTCATTTTTTGATATTTAGGTTCATTTATTAGTCCATCTTGTAGATGAAATAGAGATTGCAGGTGTTGTCAACACTCGATGGATGTTTTGGGTCGAGCGATTTATGGGAGTATTAAAAGGTTATGTGCGACAAAGAGCGAAACCAGAAGGATCCATGGCAAAGGGTTGGATGCTTGAAGAGTGCACGTATTACGTTAGTGAATACCTTGAAAGAGTTCATGAAGAAGCTCCACGTGCATGGACCAACGAGTCTTCTTCAAAAATAGCAGATGAGGTATTATCAGGTAAGGGGGTTCCATTCTTATTTACATTTCAAGAAAAAAATGATGTTTCTACTTTTGTAGCATATAATAGGGAATGCATGCAAGCATTCCTTAGCGAGTACGAGGAACTTCAAAATCTCCGAAGTAAAAGGCGAAAAAACAAAAGATTTAGACGTAATCTCGATAATAATGAGATTACAGACATATCTTCTTTCACGGATTGGCTATATAGTCGTTTGCAACATGCCAACGCAAATAATGAAGAAATTTCAGATCAGCAAAGAGAGTTAATGATAGGTTGTGAACAAAAGGTAATTTTATTAAAATAATATTTTATTTTTTTCATAAATGTATGTTAGTTTCTATTTACTAATTGTATTTATTTTGCAGGCTCGAATGTTCACTAATATGTGGGCTTTTGGACAACATATTAGAATCAAAGCCATTGATTCTTTACGCACACCCTACTCTTCCAGTTAAGCTTGAAGTTTGAAAGGAACAAGGCGCATCTCCTTCATCCAACATCTTTCTACATGAGGCTACTCTTTCTTTCAATGTTGTCTATCCAGTCATTTATTTTCCTAGCAACTGTTTATACTTCCCTTCCCTATTTGGAATATTCAACATGCATATCCCTTTCTGATAGATGATCACAGTCTATTTGTCCCCTCTTTTTAGCCACGCAGCTTTTGAGAAAAAAACAGTTCCGTCAACATATTTTTTTTTTATAGCCTTCCACATGTTTACATTCAAAAAAACCAAAGACGGCAAGCTAAACAAGCCAAAAGCAGGTCAGATAATATATCAGAGGAAATGTATGCCACACAAAGCTGGTGGCACTTGTACAGTGCCTGAAACTAAAGTTGAAATCCAAAACAAATGGTTGTAATCAAAGGGACCTTAGTTCATGTTGATAATGCATCTCAACCACCAACCAAGAGGCAGCTACTCACTTTAGAAATGAGTGCAATGAGTAAAGAGAAATGATAAAGAAGTGGCATTAATCAGCCACTCTGTGGAGAGGCAGCAAAGTTGAAGTAAAAAGTGAGATTCCCACACAAGTGAAATATAGAATAAGACATGTCCATTGATTTACTTTAGCATATGCGAAGACAACTCACTACCCTCCAATTTTGAGAGTTCTTCATCATTGTGGTGGAAGCATGTGTATGGCTGATCGCTTAAATGGACTAAATGAGTATTGAGGGAAAATGGGGCCTCCATTGATTGAAGACAAAACTTCATGTTCAATATGGCCAAAATGCATGTTCTCCGAAGTCCAAAATATCAGTAGACATAAAGGATCAATGTATTCTGTGTGGTATCAAGCTGGAACAGCACATTTTAATAAACCCCAATGCATAAAAACAGTTCCACAATATGTACCCAGCACCATGGTAGGAAAGTCTGCAAGTATTTCTATATTGCAAATTATTTATAAAAAACGAGTTGCTCAAATGGGACATGGAACAAAAATGTAGAAAGGAGATTCTTGGCCTTCAACTAATAATAGCTCAATACATCAAACCTGTTAACCTTAGCCATGATAGAACGTGGCTGCAAAAGAAGTAAACAAAAAGCGCCTCTTTCTTGCAAGATGAGCATCACACCCTAGACATTCTCTTGAGGACATTGTAGCAGAGCAATTATCAAACAATGAATTTCCATCACAAAAACAGAAGTGAAAATACAACTCATGCACACAGCCGTGCTTAGCAAGCAGCAACCTTTCTTTGCAATAGTAGCACTTGCAGATTCCAATGTCTAAAAATTGAAAGACTTTTGACAGCCCATTCCCTAACTGCATGAAGTAATCAAATCAGTATCCACACTTGCCATAATAATGGACCTAACAGTCATCCTGAATACTATTATCTTCAGAATTCTACATTTCTGGTTCTCTCAATCAATGCCTCACCCAAAAGCATCCAATTGAACATGATGGAAATGGTTTGAAAATTGTCGGTTTTAAATGAAATGCTGCTGAAATATGCTCAACTCCATATGTAATCCCAAAATTGCAAATATATGACATGAATTCAACCCTTGCATAACTCCAACATCACTTTTAGATCATCATTATTGAGTGGCCTCTATTTGCACATATAATGTTGATACACTCTGCATCGAAAGATTTTGTTTGGGGCAATAAACCCAGGCATAATCATAAACTCAACCTTTGGTATGGACGCCACCAAGCAGCTCTGGAACGTGGTCAGAATCTTCACCGCGTTACGAACAAGGGTGGCGATGTACATCCCTCTTGCTCCCCCTCGTGTGTGCTCCCCGGCCGCAACCCCCTCCGTATGCGAGCAACCACGGCCCTCGAAAGTGTCGATCAGAGTCGTTCCGCAAACATCTCATCGCATATCTGCACAAAACAACCACAAAAAAAACAAAACAATCCTCCCCCTTTCCGTTCTTCCCCGCTCCGTGCCTTCCAGCAAGCACCATAAGGTAATGCCTCCCTCAATCCACGCGTTCGTCTCCTTATCCTCCCAAACGCGCGCGATAGATAGCCCTTTTTTTTTTTTTGCTTGCAATCAGTGTAGACCCCTTTTTATGATTATATCATGGATTTCTTGTCCTTTAATGGTGCCTTTTACGCATGCACATACATTAAGACAATAGACAAGGGTCACATTATCTGCAATTTCACCTCGATGAACCATTTGCTCAACGTACTGGAGCACTTCCTTACAATATCCATGTTCAGCATAACCTGCTATGAGGGCATTCCATGCAACTATAGATTTTTCTGTAAGCTCATCAAAGCATTTCCGTGCCTCTTCAACTACCCCGCATTTTGCATACATATGGACTAAAGTGACACTTACAAATTTGTCAATTTCGGTAAAACCATATTTTGCAACAATGATATGCATCTCTCGTCCTTTTGCTAGCGAATTTGTTTATGGTATGAAAGCGCCTCTTCACTGTATCCATGTTCTACAAGACCTGCAATCAATGTAATACATGACACTTCATTGTGAATGGGCAGTTTGTCGAACACTTCTTGTACTTCTTCAAGGAAGCCAACTTTGCCATACATGCCTACAAGTGCACTTGCAACAAAGACATTTTGTTCAAGCCAACCTCTTTTCACAATTTTTGCGTGGATTTTGTAACCTATGTTTATAGACCTTACCATCCCACATGACTTCAAAACTAAGACGACTGTAGTGCCATCATAATGAATCTGATTCTTTTCCATCGCCTCAAACCAATATAAAGCTTTATCACCCTGACCATGTTCAATGTATGCTGATATCAAGGCATTCCACAAGATTGCCTCTCTAGCTTCCGATACAACATCATGACTTGGGAGTTTTTGGAACACATCTTCAGCAGCTGCAGGACATCCACAATTCATGTACACATCAACCATGGCATTGGCCACAGTAAGCGTCGTCTCCAAACCTAACAAGATAACCTCTCGATGTATTGATGAGCCCATGGCTATCGCACCAGCATCACTTCACTTTGTGATTGATTAAAGAATTCTAAGGCTTCTTTACTGAGCCTGTTGTCAATGTATCCTGACATGAGTGAACTCCATGAAATATGTCTCTGTACCGAAGCTTGAAAAGCACTTCATGTGCTTCTATAAGCAAGCCACAACCTGCATACATGGCCTCAAGATGGTTGTGGCCTTCACTCACCAAGCTTGCATGACAATAGGCATTCAATACATAAACAAGAAATGCAAGAATCTGAATGGGCTTTCCCCCAAACTGCATCTGCTCAACACAAATGATTGCATCCTAAGCATGCTCATATTTTCCATAATCGGAACTCCAAACACCAAGGGCATTCCCCTCTGAACAAGATGTAGCCATGTAGTTTGCAAATACCTTCCATCCCATTGATTAACTCTGCAAGTACCTGAAATCAAATGTATTTTCTTGCCAAATAGAACCACATTAGTGCATTAAAACCAACCATTTTCTGAGCTAACATACTTCCCTCTTCTTATTTGCGAAGTCGTCCTCGACGAGCCACTTTTGCCGAAATAAAATCAAAACAGCCATGAAAATATCAGTGTACAACTATTTTGCATACCTTCCCATCGAGCCATCGTTCCAAGTGGACCTGCACTCATTGAAGTTGTTAGTGCTCAAAAAATCACTCATGAATACATACAAATCAATTACTTCCAAAATGACCCAAGAACATGCACATATATGCAATTCCATTTCAGTCATGCATCAATTTGCTCATACATTCCATTATGACAAATGATCTCCACCAAAATAACACATGCGTACCTTTCCATGTTTTACACATGCACCGTCATTGCGAAAAACAGAAACGAAAATACCGAAATAAACAACAACAACTGAAATGAATCCAACAAGACATGCAAAAATACCCAAAATGCATACCCCATTATTGCATTTACTATTCGCTATGTACAATCATTCCATGACTAGACACTTCCGAAGAATCCCCATCGTCGTCCTACAAAAATCATCGAAACTCGAGTACAAGTGAAGACATACATCAGAACCCTGGAGTGTCCCACACACTAGAAAAACCCTCAGATAGAGCACACAAGTTATAAAGCAAGACCGTTGCATTACCTCGCTAAAGCCTCATCCATAAGTACATATAGAGTCTCCGTGCCTTCAAGAATGTTGATTCAAAGTGAGCTGATCTGTCGCAAGCCAACACATACCAATCACACAAGAAAATAACGTTCCCTTCCAGGCGATCATCGCCCTCTCCTCTCTCTCTCTCCCCCTCAGGAGTGGGGAATAACGTCATATGAAAATTTTATTTATATTCACACGTTGGCCTACATTGTCACTGGATGCGATTCGTGGACCTGACCACCCGATCAGGTTGATTCCACCCATCTACCAACGCAATGCAGCGCACAACACACAAACACACAATGATAACACATCACATATATCAGCTAGCCCATAACGAAGCTGGATACGGCTCATGGTCGTGACTACCCAGCCACGATGGCTCCACCTACCTACCAACCCGTTATGGCGCGTAGCTAAGACACAAACATATATATCCCAAGCCTATGGCGAAACTAGCTGCGGCTCGTGGTCCTAACCACCCGGCGAGGATAAATCCACCCACCTACTAGCCCACCATAGCGCATTGGTACGATCACAGCAACACAAATTTTTTTCTTTTTTTTTCTTTTCTTCGTTTTTTTTTTTTCATAGTTAATTAGTTCACCCAAGTCCTGAGAATTAGGGAGAGGAAGAAAGGGACTTTCCCACTTTTCCCACACATGCATGCAAACATATACACTCTAGCCTTTGACAGATCAACCACCTCTTCACTCCATTCTCTCAATTACAGACACTACATATGTATTCATCGAGTTGACTTTTCACTAGGTAACATCAGCCAGCTATGCCTTAGTTCCTCGTATACCTATCCCTAGGTGTCCTAGAATGTGAGTCTCTGGGATGTCTCATGTAGCCTCACATCGTACTCGTATCCCGACAACTTCCCTAAGGCGAGTCAGGCTCAACTTCAGGAGCTCCGTCATCACTTCCTAGCGTTAGCACATCCGCCCAAGCCCATGTGATATCGTTTTCCTCGTTAGGCATTTCCCTCGAAGGATCGAAATAGTAATATCGATCTCCCGCCCATCCTACATGTCGAGTCAGGTATTCCTCAAAACACTCAATGTAAAATGCAACACCCAAACCCTGGTTTATAAAGCATACCAACCAATGCGCTTCCTCAACATCGTATTCTGTCTCAAAGTCGTCGACATCTATGTCCATGCGGGCGAATGTTTGGTCTGAGAAATATATCCGTAGCTCGTACAAGTAGAGTTGCGTTATTTGATCTGCCATTTTGTTACTTAACTCCTAACAGTCTCTGCATAACACAAAAAATATTAGAAGTCCAAAATTCTTGAGCTAGCAAGGAAGAATATTTATGACACACAAATCATAGCTTACATATGCGCATATATATATATATATATAACTATACATGTATGTACAAGGAGTCTACTACGTCCTTCTGTTTGGATATCGTCTAGCTTCTCTCGTCTTAATATCACTTGAAGTATGGTTTAACTCTAAGCGCGTTAACCTTCACGGGAGCATATTCCTCTCCTAAATCTTGAATTTGCATGGAACCATTGGAATTGAGTTCCACCACCTTAAACGGTCCTACCCATCTTGTCTGTAGCTTCCCTGGGAATTTATAATATTTACTATCATAGACTAGTACCAAATCCCCTTCTTGAATCACATAGGTCTTGAGATTCTTATCATGCCTCTCCTTACGTCTCTTCTGAATAGCTTCCAAACTTTGTTGTGCAATAAGTCTCTTTTCTTCCAGCTTGACCAGTTGTATGTACCTCTCCTTCAATGACTCTTCTTCTCCCATCCTGGCTTCGATAGCCACTCTTAATGTCGGAACTTCTTTTTCGATGGGAAAGATGGCTTCCTCGCCATATACTAGGGAGAACGGAGTGCTCTTTGTCGTCACTCGGTAGGATGTTCGATATGCCCACAAGGCTTCCAAAAGTCTCTCATCCCAGTCTCGCCTATGCACAGCTACTGTCTTTGTCAGAATCTGTTCAAGAATTTTGTTGGTGACCTCTACTTGTCCATTTGCTCTCGGGTAATATGGAGTGCTTTTTCTATGTTTGATCTTATATAATTCCATTAATTCTTCGATCAATTCGTTGACAAAATGGGTTCCTCTATCACTTACTATTTCCAACGGGCATCCAAATCGAGTGATAATTTGTTCGTACAAAAATTTAGCTACATCAACAGCTCGATCAGTCTTCAGAGCTTTGACTTCCACCCACTTGGTAACATAGTCAGTACAGACCAAGATATATCTATTGGATCTTCGACGTGAGGGAGGATCAATAGGCCCCACAAAATCAATTCCCCATTTTTCAAACGGCTTAAGAGCGAGCACCGGCGTGAGAGGAGCAGCATGTGCTAATGTGGGTTTGCCCATTCGTTGGCATTTGTCACATTTCTTACAGTATGTATGTGAGTCTTTGAACAGCGTTGGCCACCAATACCCAGCCAATAAAATCTTTCTTGCCGTCAGTTCACCAGCAAAATGCCCACCGCAAGGTTCGTCATGCAAAGCCCTCAACACTAGGTTTGCTTCTTCTTCCTCGAGACACCTCCGATAAATGCTCTCATGAACAAAATATCGATAGAGTTGCCCCCCAATGATGCTATGGTGCTTCGCCAATGCTAACAGTTTTTGCTTCTCTCTCTTGCTTGCTCCTGGCGGATATTTAGTAGTGCACAAGAAGTTCACCAAGTCGGCATACCAAGGTATTTTAGCTTCAACCTGGAATAGATGACCATCAGGAGCATCGTCGGGCACACCAAAGATTGGCTCCTCATTAACAATTCGAGATAAATGGTCTGCCAATATATGTGCTTTGCCTGGTCTGGTCACCACTGTGAACTGAAATTCTTGGAGAAGTAGCATCCACCTCATCAGTCGCCTTGATAGATCGGGTTTATTAATGATGTACTTAAGGGCTTCATGATCCACATAAAACATGAAATGCTTTCCCATCAAGTAATGCCGATACTTGTTCACCGCAAAGATCATCGAGAGGCATTCCTTTTCTGTAGTCGTGTAGTTCCTCTCAGTGCTATTCAAATTGCAACTTGCGTAATAAATAGGATGGTCCAACTTCTTTTCATCGGCTTGGCATAGTACTGCTCCAACCGCAGTATGAGAAGCGTCGGTATGCACATGGAATTCTTTCGTCCAGTTGGGTGCTACCAAAATCGGTGCATTTATCAATCTCTCTTTGATCGAGTCGAATGCAACTTGACACTCTCCAGTCCATTGGTATTGTTGGTCCTTCCTCAAAAGATTTGTCAATGGTGCCGCTATGGATGCAAAATTTAATATAAATCGTCGATAATAATTCGCATGGCCCAAGAATCCTCTGAGTTGTCGCAAGTTTTGAGGAGGTGGAAGTTGTCCGATCTTTTCCACCTTATCCTCGTCAACCGCGATCCCTTTTTCGGAAATAACATGTCCCAAAAGCAGTCCTTTTCGTACTCCAAATGTGCACTTTTCAGGATTCAATGTGATGCCTTTTTCAATGCTTCTTCTTAAAATCGCTTCGATCCTCTCCATCATGTTTTCGTCGTCGCCTCTGATCGCAAAGTCATCGAGAAATATCTCCATCCAATCCTGCAAATAGTCTTGATATGCAGCTATCATTGCCCTCTGGAATGTGGCCGGCACATTGCATAATCCAAATGGCATCACACGATATGCATACGTACCGCATTCTGTGGTGAAAGTAGTTTTTGATTGATCCTCTTCATGGATTTGGATCTGGTTGTACCCACTAAAACCATCCAATCTATGCACTAGCTCATATGTTTCCCGGCAAACGCACCAAAATGTTAGGTCTCTAAACCCAAGGGAAAGTGCACATATACGATGACAACTTGTTCACCCTACTGGTGTTAAGTCAACTTTTCATATTCTAAGTCTTTGATTGTATCCGAATGTATTTGTGTAAACGAGAGGAATGGGAATCGAAGCACGGTCATATATGGATTCTTGACTTTGATTATCGACCCTTGCAATCTCGCCTTTTCCTTACTTACCTTCTCTCGATGTCTCTTGCTCTTCTTCTATTGCTATTTCTTTCTCTCACTCGCTCTCTCATACTACTTCACTTGCTCTTCCTGCCTTTTCCACTTATACCCACTTCTCTCGGACACCCCCTAGTACATATGCCTGCACTCCCAATCCCCTTTCTTTCTCACACACTTCCCCCCCTCCTGCTGCACGCAACTCTCAGCCTGCTGGATCCTTCTAAAGAGACAACTGCTCGTAATACACACAAATAGACTACAACAGAGGGATTACAACAGTCCAGCACATAGGATTCGCCAGAGGGACTTGTCCACCTAAAATAGATACACACTAGCAACTAAAGTGTACAACAACTGCAGATTCTTGGAGCAACGGCAGATTCTTGGAGCACCGCCCACCAAGCAAGAAATGAACAGTTAGAGGAGCCTTCTGTGTGCTGCAGCATCAATGCAATATCATAGCCCTTTGAAGAAGCGGTGAGGCTTTTTAAGCTAAGGTGATGCCTCCATCAACTGTTGTTTGAGGCAGAGTCAGGAAGGAACGCGGAGCTTACCCATGTCGAGCTTCCACAGCAGGTTCATAGGGGGAAGCAATAAATCCACGAAGGGAGTCTCCAAGCTCATTTTTGTAATTATTGAAGTTTGGACAGAGAATTTTAGGCCTCATACCTTAGTTTTGCATACATAGGAGAGCAAGGGGCACCACAACTCAATCCCAGGACAGAGGAGAACAAGGAGTGCATCAACTCTTGATCACTGTGTGCAGATCTTCGACCTTCAAACCGTTACTCGAGTTGAACAGGAGCAAGGAAAAGTAGTTCTCATTCGCATGGAGTGGACAATCACGCCACCACCCTACTTCTTGAAGGGTACAACGATGTCCAGCACTGATGTCACTTGAAGCCCCATCATCCGCACTGTGTGAGGCATCCAGCCTCTCGAAGCCTCAGGTGGCGCATTACAAATTCGTTCCCATCATGGAGATGATAGGGAGGACGATCATGAGGTCGCCCAATCCAAGGAAGAAACACCACAAAGTGCATATCCTCAATATCCAAGAATGCGGAGCAGGAGAAGTGTAGTCTCCACAAGAGGAGCCATAGGGGAGCATGAGGCTCGACCCCCCAAAATAATTGTTTGCCTAATGCATTATGATTGAATTTCAAAACTCTGTCAGCAATCTTGATGCTCTCTGTATCAGTTGAAGTTGGATTCTTCCAATTCCATACATGGCTGTTCCCTATCGCACTACCTTTCTTCTTTCCAAGATGCTAATCCCGAGTGGACCTGCTACAGATGGCTGAAGTTCTCTTCATCCTAGATATCCTGTTCTGATGTGCTCATCCAAACCCCCCCCCTTGTCGTTCTCTGCGTATTTCCCCCTCTACGATCAACACACCAGGAGCAATACGTGCCCCCTTTTGGGTTAATTGCCACCCATGATCGAGAAGCCATTTCTGCGAGCATGCGACTCATATCATTGTACTTTGCCCTTCATGCACACTTCATAATAGACCTTGGCAGTAGTTTGCGCAACCACATCCACCTCCAGGACCTGGTTATGGCAGATCGCCCCCCTCTGAGTCCTTGAATGATGCTTGTCATCCTCCCCAGGCCCAACTGTAATCACTTCCAAAGTGCTTCCCCAATCGAAGATGCTGGAGCGACTCCCCCTCTCAGATCAATGCTTCAAGATGATGAGACTGTTGGGATCAGGACCCGCCCTCCGTAAATAGAAGAGCCCCCTTCGCTTCTCCCTACTCCCTTCGAATATCTGCACAAAAAAAAAAAACCACAAAAAACCCAAAACCATCCCCCTTATCTGTTCGTGAAACAACGAGAGGGCGAGAGCCCTTGAGCATCCCCCCTTATCTGTTCCTCGGCGCTTTTCAAGCCACAAACAAGAGTGCTAAAAATCTGGATTGACACCTTCTATCTGCATTTGTGCAAGGCAGTTAAGTGCTTTAATGCCATACTCATATTTGACATAACCAGACATGAGAGCATTACAGGAAATAACATCCCTCTTGGGAAGAATGTCAAACACTTCTAATGCTCTTTTAAGAAAACCACAGTTCGCATACATGTCCACTAAGCATTGCCAAGAGCAAGGGTCTCTAATAAGCCCTTGCTAACAATCTCTTCATGCATTTCTTTCCCCTTTTCCACGTCTCCACTTCTTCCACATGCTATCAAGCAGCAAACATAAGTGACGGCATTCGGGGCCACACCTTTGAGTTGCATTTCATCAAGACAATTGAGAGCAAACATGGCATCCCCATGTTTGGCATATCCTGCAATTAAGGTAGTCCATGACACAGCATCTTGATTCGGAAGCCTATTGAAGACTTCGTGTGCTTTTCTGATCAAGCCACACTTGACATACATGTCTATCAATGCATTTCCAACAGCAGTACCAAGTTCCCAATCCATTCTGATCATGATGGTGTCATGTAGTTGCAAATACTTCCCTTCAAACATTTGATCACTCTTCAAGTACCTGTAATCAAACATCTTCTTCTGCCAAATACAAACATATTAGTGCACCAAAGCCGACCATTTATTGAGCTAACAATGTTCCTAATCACAACTTGATAAACAAGGTAGTTTACCATAGTTGTTGAATCTTCTACTTTGTATTGCAGATTTGATTTTGAATCTACTACTCTGTATTGCAAATTTTTTATTTTCCGCTCTATTTAATTTTGAGGGGCATGATTCCATGATCTAGAAAAAGGACATATTTTATATCATGAGTAGTTTTCTACCAATTCTGGGATAGGTGGTATGTATACCATGGGAATTGATGGTTTTACTAGAATTTTCTAGATCAAAAGTATTGAAGGGTTCCTCTTCTTCAAGTAAAAACAGCTTTGAATTGAGAAAAGCTTCTTCTATGCCCTCAGAAGGTTCTCCTATATCCAATCTAAAAACATGGTATGCTATTTCATGAGATATCCTTGGTATATGCTTAACTCAAAATCAATTTCTTAAAAAAGCAAGACCCATCTTCCCAATAGCCAAACCAAAGACTACTAATTTATTAAATAGAGAACTATAGAGTGGTCAACAAGTACCACAAATTTTTTATCGAATAAATTAATCCTAAACATTCTCAGTAATTGAATAATTATTTTCTTCAAGAGACAACCTTTGGTTGCATAATATATTGGTCCATACCATCTTTCATCACTATCCTACATAAGTACACTTCTAATAGATAATTTTGATGCATCAAAAAATACATGGAAGGACTTATCCCAATTAGGAGCTTTGAGTAATAGTTCTTAGGCAAGTAATTGTTTTTATATTTTGTCTATTTGAATTGGTTAGGGGACACATGAGCCAATCGATCAATGAGAACTCGAATATGAGCCAGGTGTCTCATATATCGGCAATGCCATCGAATTTAAATGGGGAACCATTGAACTTCTTTGGTGGATTTGGTGGAGGAGTTCTTTAATAATTTTTACTTTATCTAGATCGACAACAATTATTTGCTTGTATATCACATACCCTCATAACTTACCATAATTGATAGTAAAGACTAACTTTGTAGGGTGTAGACAAAGGTGGACTAATATACATTATTCACAACATAGTTGCAAATATCCTAAATGGGCATCTTTGAGACCAGCGATAGAAAAATCATCTAAAAAATAATTTTAAGAAGTTGACGAGATAAGGAGAAAAGATTGTTTGCATGCATCACTGGAATGTAGTGAGTGCCCACATAACCTTTGAAGTGAACCACATAACCTTGGAAGTGTATGTGCCCACAATTGGTGATGAAGGTCATTTTTGGCACATCACACTCTACCATTTTAACTTTTTTGTACTCACTAAATCAATCCACGGAGGAATACATTTCCCTTCTTGCTACTTGATCAAGCATGCTGTCTAAGAAAGGTACAACAGGATATGGTATGGTTGTTTCATTGAGATTTTAGTAATTTACACAAATGCATAACTAATTGTTCTTTTTGAGAAATATTGCAAATGGAGACAAAAATTCAAGATTCTTTATGGGAACACTTTAATTCAACTTTTAAGATCTCATGTTTCACTAGTCGAGCATAGTTTGGGATCATTTTGTATCCCTCATGTCAAACTAGAAGGGCTTTAGGTTTATACAAGATTTTGTGCTGATAAAAGTGGGAGTCTAGTCCTTACATGTCCTTGTAATTCTAGGCAAACATATCCTTGAATTTTGTAAGAAGGTAAATCAGCTTGGTCCTAAAGAGTTCAAGTAATATGGCATAAATTTTTACCATTTTTAGGTTGGATTCCATTCCTAAGTTATAGATTTCTACTTGGTCTTTGACGATAATGATTCACCTTGGTAGTTCCTTTGATTAAGTGAGTAGTTCACTTGCATCTTCTGTTGTATTTAGATCAATAGCAATGGTGGGTGAAAGATTGATATTAGATCATAAATACCGTGTGGCAATTGTGTAGACATTAATAATGACAGTTGTTATGAGATCTTGATTTGCCTTTAGGAAAGCATGTTCTTAGTTAAACTACCAATGAGGTGCATTGGTTTGGCAAGCTCAGGGTCTAACACTAATTTTCATTTCATCAAACATAATCACATATGTGTTCATGCCTTGATTAAGAGATAAATGATAAATGGACCGATCATATATGATGCTTGCCTTCTTAAACCATGGTCATCCTATAAGAAAATGGTAACTAGCTTTTGCTCTGGTGAGATCGAGTACTACAAAAATCATTTTGAAAGCTGATCCTTACATAGAAATTGGTAGATTTTGAATCATGCCCATGGTCCACACATGATTGATCTTCTATTTTGACAAAGAAGAAAGCAGGCTTGATATTTTCTAGTCCTAATTGATTATAAATCTTTAGCATAGAAATGTTAACTCCTAAGCCACCATTTATTAGCACTTTGTTAACTAGTTGATTCTTATACAAGACTATAATAAGAGGTACTTTATGATCCACAAAGGGTGCTTTAATGATTGTATACTATGTATTGGGGTAGGAGCCAGACTTTCCTCTAAATGTCATAGGAATTCTTGATTAAATGTTGGGCATTTCTAATGAATCTTGCCATACATGTGCACATGAATGTCAACAGACCTATGTGTAGGTAGACAAAATGAGACATGACGAGTCTCACATTGCACATAAGGTTGAACTCCCACTGAGACGAGACTGTCTCTCACATGAAGTACTTGCAATGGATACATGTGCCCAATCCTAGCACCTTTGACAAGCATAATCTATCCCAACTGCAACTTAAAATGATGCTCACCAAGAAATGCATAACATCTGCTCTCCTGTAACTAGCTAACTGAAATCAAGCTCATAGGGAATGAAGGCACATAATGTATATGTTTGAATAAAGTGATGCTTTACTAGGTAGCATAAGACATATATCTCCTGCACCCTCAATGTCATATGCCCTACCATTAGGCATGTGCACATCCATGACTCTCACTTGAGAACCAATGAAATCACTCACAAGGTGGAATAACATGAAAATTGGCTAATGCATCAAGCAACCAAGTTTTATGTGTGGTCTCCAATGAACAAGCAGAATCCTGAGATGATTCATCAGAGAAAAACATATCACCATCACTAGCGTAATCAAATTCCATAGACTCTCTTGAAACCACTACCTGATCTACATCACGTGCATATCTTTGATGTCGTCATCGCATCCGCCTGAAGCAATGCCATCGAATATGACCCTCATGACCACAGTGCTAATGTCAAAGCTATCGATGTGATCTATGTCTCACATGAGTCAATGGACTTGCATTCATATCATGTAGTCTATGCCATAATGCACTACTTGTCTCCTCATACATAACATACTCATATATAGAATCCACAAGTTGTAATCGGATAGTGGAGCTGGCCAATGCACCCATATCCATCCATACATGGATGGGCATGTCACGAGGCCTTTGTGCATCTCTTTGCACATACATGTGTAACCCTGCACAAACCAATGTATACCACATCTGAGCTTTCCATCTTAGAAATTCAGTGCCATCAAACCAAGAAGATACCATACTGGCAATCCAAGAGACTATAAATATAACAAGAGACTAGAAATAATACTCTATCACCAATAGGATCACACCTGCATATCCATATGCATAACTCACATCATATATGTCTCACTAGAGAAGAAACCATGTGAACCATCTATCACATAACCATGCATCTAGCATGCATATAAAACCATGAGCATAAGCTTCCTCACAAAGTCTCCAAACTGATCAAGTAGATGTGAAAGAATCCTGGGAAAAATTCGATAGAGTATCCCCTGCAAACCGAGCAATGAAGCAAGATAACCAGTAGTAAAAGAACAATGAGTAACCTGTCACCACCTATCACTGATCCAATCAAACATAATGGCAAATATATATGCATAAAAATTGATAGCGATATATGCCAATACAATGGCGATACACCTCCCACTCAATAATGAATTCTGTAAGATGGTCCAACCTATGACGGATAACCTGTGACCAAGTCCAAGTGAATGGAGATAGCAATGATCCAAAGCTATTGCACAAGCTTCAAGATCTACTAGAGCTCTCTTCTAGCATAAAAGTCGTCAAAATTTTGACAACATCTCCTCTATAAAATGAACTCTAAACCAAAATAACCATGTGGGAATTACCATCCACATATGCCAAGAATCACAATGGCAAATAGATATAAAATCAATGAGCATATGCTAAAAACAGCCAATCGAGGTGACAAATAGATGTGCAACTGAGACTCCAATCTGGATCATGTACCTGCATAAAAACAAAGATAAAAGTACCAACTAAGATCCAAAATCAAATCTCATAGAATTATGTGCAATTGCCAAGTAAATCCATAACCAAGTGGCATAAGTAAGATATAGGCCACAATGCCACTATACATCCATCCACTAACAATGCTATGATCAAGCTCATGATGACATTAACCTCAAAAAAGGTTGTTGGCATACAAAGCAACAGAGGAGTCATGCACAATACGGCAACAAGGCCAAATCATTTCTTCCATGGACTATTTACAACTCAAGTGATTTTAATCACTACACAAACATTGTAAATCCCGTTTTTGGTAGAATAGACTCCATTTTGTGCAAGCCGAGGAGTCCTCGAGCTTGAGGAGTATTAGAACTAGCGACATATCAATTTTCATAATTTTTAGACTCTGTTTGAGCCCTCAAATAGACTCTAGAACCTAATTTTTAACTAGGCCAGACACTAGGTCTGGACAAGACCAAAGCTAGTTAGAAAACTATAAAAAGAGCTAGAGAGCTCATTTTTGGGGTTAGATTGTTTGTGAATTGAGCTTATGTAAGAGACCTTTTGATTAATGCAAAGAACTCCATTGTTCCTCTCCTTGTTCTTGCCTTGTGTGCGCGTGTGTGTGTATGTGTGTGCATGCTTGTGTGCTTCTCACTCACGCACTTGTGCCTTCACTTGCTCATAGTCTTCATACTAGTCCTCACATCTCCACGGATTGACAATTATGAGGTGAATCTTCTCACGTTGGTACTCACCATTGTGCTAGAGTGACACCAAATTTGGCGCCGTTGCCGGGGAGAGAGCTTCGAGGATGAGCGTGTGATGGTAAGATGTCGAGTTGAGACATTGGAGTTATAGGTAATATCCTTCTTTCTCTTGATTTTTATTCATTTTTTCCTTACTTTTGCATCACCATCATCACCATCATCATCTCCACCATCTTCCATCTCCATCTCCATCTCCACAAAAAATTTCAGTTTTTGGTCATATTACACCCCCCACCTCATTTCCCTCATTTCATTGTGTGAGAGAGCTAGAGAGAGCTTGCATGCAATCTGTTTTTGGTGTGTTTTTGAGCTTTTGTTGCAGGAACTTGCTGTACCACCTCCTCCAGCAGTGTGCGCAGGTACGACAGACTCTGCACAGGTCCCGGGACGACGACCTCTGTCTGTCGCGACAGACAGAAAAACTTAATGTTTTGTGAATGCGTGTTTGGCACGGTAACCTACACCATTAGAGCACTCTAAATCACTAGAAGTTTCTCAAAAAGTTGCGTTTTTTCAGTCTATCACGACAGACACCGTCTATCGCGACAGACACTGTCTATCGCGACAGACACCGTCTATCGCGACAGACAGAAATCCACGATAGACCCCGTCTATCGCGACAGATCAAAATTCCACGACAGACAGCGTCTATCGCGACAGACACCGTCTATCGCGACAAACCAAAATTCCATGATAGACCCCGTCTATCGCGACAGACCAAAATTCCACGACAGACAGCGTCTATCGCGACAGACACCGTCTATCGCGACAGACAGAAATCCACGATAGACCCCGTCTATCGCGACAGACATCGTCTATCGCGATAGACCAAAATTCCACGACAGACAGCGTCTATCGCGACAGACCAAAATTCCACGATAGACACCGTCTATCGCGACAGACCAAAATTCCACGATAGACACCGTCTATCGCGACAGACCAAAATTCCACGATAGACACCGTCTATCGCGACAGACCAAAATTCCACGATAGACAGCGTCTATCGCGACAGACACCATCTATCGCGATAGACAGCCCCCACGATAGTTTGTGTCTATCGCGACAGACACCGTCTATCGCGACAGACAAACATTTTCGGCAAAAATTAAGGGGTAAATTTTTGGAAATTTAGGCTAAATTTTGGGCATATTTGCACTCTCAAATACTCATACACTTACAAAGGCCCTAGAAAAATGCATTAAAACCCCTGAAAGGTTCTGTTTGTCTAGTTAACCCCCTAAACCCTGAACGGTCATAACTTTTTCATACGAAATCCATTTTTTGAGCTCTAGGGCTTGTCGGAAAGCTCGTGGATATTTGGAAGTTGGCACACTGAGGGGTAGGAACACCAAGGGAGTTCTAGAGGAAATTTCTAGCAATACAAAAGGGGGAACAAGGGTCATTAAAATAAAAAAAAAAGTGTCTGAAATAAATTGTCTGTCAATTAAAAGGTCAACTTGGAGCTAATCTTGGGACTGATGCAGGTCTTTTGAGAAGCAATTGAGAGCGTCCAAGCAAGGGTTTTGCGCAAGCTTGAGAATCAATTTCTCGAGCACTAAAGAGCAAGGATCAGCAAGAAAGGTCGGAATACTCTCAACTCCGCTTCGTCAATTCCTAGCTTAGGCTAAGAACGATTAGAAGTAGGAGTAAGTCAGGGCGACGATAGGCAACTATCAAGTTGAAGCATACCTAAACTTTCAAGCTCAAGCTAAGGGCATAATCCTTGTACTGTCGAGAATTTTAAAGGGAAAGAACTTAACGTGGAACGATCAACTGTAAGTGCGAAACAACATTCAACTATTCCTGACGACGTGATATCAGACAAGACCTTAAACACGATAAAATAACTAAAAAGAACCAAGCGACTAACATAAAGTAACCAGCAACGAGGTTGTACTCTAGGCAAAGAATCGGGCTACTTAGATAGGCATATGAACCTTAGATCAGGACGACATCTAGTAAGGGAGAGACAAAGCCTTAGATCTTCAGAGGCTAGTGTTAACCACACTGCTAGGTCTTGGGCCCAACAGTTGAGCCATCACTCGTACTACCCTAGCTCTGAGACCAGTGAGTTAGTGATGTCTCAAGGCATGGACAGACCTACGGGGAGTTCAGGTGTGCCATACTTGTACAGGGTAGAGGGCTCTTACAAAACACAGTTGGAATACCTTAGGACCAACCGATTAGGTGCTAGCATCTATGAGGACGGCCTAGGAAGATCCGTGGTCCAGATTAAAAACCCTGACCAATCCATAGGACTAGAGCACCCAGCTGTCAAGTTTGAAAACGGTGCATACCTGGACAAAGAAGGAACCATATACGTAGTCACTAGTCACCCAGATAGGACAGATGAATTTGGAAATGTAATCTCAGAAGCGGACTTAGGTGACTTGGAACAAGGAAACATGGGAGTAGAACCTAGAACACCCCGAGGCAAATCTGTTCTCACTAGGATTATCACACCTGATTGGGTTCCCCAAGACAACAAGTGCATAGATTTGCTCCTGAATCGAGAAACTGACGAAGCCTTTTGGAGGTATAAACCTGATCAACCAACTGATATAGGAACAATCATGATCTATGAGTTTAAGGATCCTGATAGCCCAGGCAGAGTGACCTACTTAGATCACGCTTCGGAGAGGATCTTTGTGGTGACAGAACATGATAGGCATGCTTACACTTGGAAGGGTGAATTCGTTTTCCCCCAACCAAGATCGAATGTATCCTATGGTCACCCTGGTGCTGGAACATCCCAAGCTCATGGAATGCAAAGAGATAGAAGTAGAGATAGACCAGAGGTAAGCTTTGCCAACCCGGTGGGCAGAGAAAGAACGAGGACGGAAACAAATAGAGTAGAACCTGAGATACTTAGAGCTCACAGGAATCAAAGAAACGCGGATGAGTTCCCTCTACCACGACCTAGAGAGCACACAAGAACCTTGAGACCGACTCAGCTAGTCAAGTCCATGAAGAACTACTTCGATGGCACTGGAGATCCATACGATCATGTGGCTGAGTTTAGGCAGGTCCTGAGAGCTAAACAAGTGGAGGATCTATTCACGCAATACAATGCCTTTGGTCTGACCCTTAGGAACACTGCCCTGACATGGTTTCAGCCACTAAATGAGAGGCAGTTCAGGAGCATTGACCAACTCCTAGAGGCTTTCATTATTGAATTCTCTAAGAGTGGCATAAGGCATAATACCTCCTCGCTGATTCACAGCTTCAAGCAAACCCCTCAAGAAACCGTGAGACTTGCAGGAAGAAGATTTAGGCAATACTTAGAAAGATGCCCTGTCTCGGAGCTACCCACACCAGCTAAACAAGTGGCTTTATTCCTGGATGGATTGCTAAGTACTAAATTGAGATCTTATGTGTACTTGAAGGACCCTAGGACCATAGAAGAGTGTGTGCGCATGTGCATTGACATCGAGGATAACCTAGGGGAGGAGTTAGAGCTTTCCAAGATATACAAAGATTCGGATAGTGCCTCTAACATCTCTTCCACGCAATCCACATCAATCGAGGAACTTGCGGAAAAAGTAGCTCAAAAATTAGGCGTCTCTAGTAAACAAATTCCTAGATTTGCCCCAGTGAAAAGATGCTATACTTGTGGTGGTGACCACATGGCGAATGTATGTCCCATTATGGCTCAACCTCGGGTTAATCCTAGTAGCTAGTACTGCACCATAGAACGGAAGTACACCAATCACACTGCGCAAGATTGTCCATACAACAAGCAGGCAGTTAGGCAACCCTACCCTCAGCCATACCCTCAACAGGGAATATACCAGAACCAGTACCCTCCACAGCCATATGGCAGGCCACAACAAAATTATCAACCACAATATCAAAACCAACAAAGGCCTCAGCCGGTGCTAGCACAACAACCCCCAACCCCAGCTAATGTGATTCCGGTAAAGTATGCTGTTGCAGAAGAAAACCTGAATAGAGCCATAGTCCCTGTAACCCCACTGCTTTCCGAAAGTGACCCCAGTGACCATAGCTTTGATTCTACACATGTCGATAGTCCCCAGGCTTACTACATGCAGTCTCCAGAACATGGTGAGTCCTATTACAGCGAAGAGCCAAATGAACCTAGTTGGGAGTCAGATTACACAAACGTCATGTATGCAAACCCCAACCCTAGGCCTCAACCTAGGCAGGTAAGACCCCCATTCCCTAGAGGACCATGCTACCGATGTCAAGGAGATCACCTCATTCGTGATTGTCCCTTACCTCCACCTACACAAACTCAGTCAGTGACGATCCAAGGCTTTTGCCAAGATTGTGGAAAAGAGCATCTCTTACGAGATTGCCCAAAGAACCCCAATAATATGCCAAAAATCACTCCTATCAACGTTATTGGGTTAGTGGTAGATTCCGCAGGAAGTGTCACTTCCACTGCACCCGTACAGGTAGTCACGAGAGCTCAAGCAGTGCAGCAAAACCAAGGGGTAGGAAAGGAAAAGAGCCCAGATGCTAGCGATACTGAGAGCCAAAATAAGAAAAGGACTAGAGCTTGGAGAGATAGCCGCGAACGTATGAAAAGGCAATGGGCAAAGAAGATGAGTGAACTTGAGGAAAGTCTACGAGAAACCAAGGCTAAAATCGTAGAGATCACATCTCAACCGCACTCTCACACATTCCCACCGCTACCATCCCCATCACCCTCCATCCCTCCACCCTCTAAGATACCCCACGTAACCCACCCACCACCCCAAGCAGGATCAGTATTAGCTGATCCCACTCCTGAAGACATAGACATGATGCTTAAAGCATATCAGGCCAGAATCCAAGAAGGGCCAAACGTCACGGATCATGACAAGTGCTATCCTAGAGCTGACCTAGAGATAGAAAGAACCAAGCTGTGCGTGAAAATGGTCGCATTGGCTCAGACTATGTTTGAAGCCAGTCGCCTTTTCAATTACTCGGGCTCAGCCAAGATGCAATTACACTTGGATGGACTTCTAGAGAAGTTAGAGGGCATTATTGCAAGATCTGCCAAGGAAGAAAAAAATCAAGAAAGAGATAAAGCAAGCAAAAACATGACCCATCCCCCATCGGAAGTTTATGTGGCCAATTCCACTGAACCAGACAACTTCCCCTCCTTAGAAAGAATAGAGAGGCTAATTGCACAATCAGAAAAGGAACCTGCCCCTCAAAGAAAGGAAAGGGCAAGAGAACGGATAAGCCAGCCTCTTCAGGAAGCCCATGTGCCTCCTCAAGAAGCTTATCTTTCCCCCCAAAAGGCAGATGAGCCTCCCTCGAAAGCTTACGTACCTCCACAAGTTGCCTACATTCCTTCTCAGGGAGCGTATGAGCCTGTTCGGAAAAGTAATAGAATAAGTAATCCTCCCCAGGAAGCTTGTGCTCCAGCCATCTATGAGAACAAGGAGAGAGCCAACGATAGAATAAGCCCTCCTTCCGAGGTTGCTTATGTGCCTAATTCTACGGAGCCAGACACTTCTTCTTCTATGAATCGGTTTGCACCAGACTTCCTACGAGAGATTCAAGAAGACAAATGGGATAACGAAAGTGAAGTCGCCCCTCCCTTTGAACTTGTGGATGATGCACATGACCAATTCCCACAAGACATCCCATCTATTTACGGGGAACATGAGAGTACTCAGTCTCATGAGAGATTAGACTTCGAGTCTAATTCTTTACAAGAACTACCCCATTTCACAGGCCCATGGGAGGCAAAGTCCACATGTATGAGAGCACCTACAATCATGGTAAGAAACGAAGATTCAGTCATACCTAGGAACACAGAGGTAGTGAAGAACACTAACGTGCAGTGCAATCTCAAGTTAGAAGAGCTACTCAAGGTTAGACCTGAATTATGGAAACATGTCGCCAAACAAGTACCAGAAATAGCCAAACCTCGTTCCCAGGTAGGATCCTATAGGACAGTGCCAGAAATTCCCTTGGATAAGATAGGAGATATGTGTGAAGGTGAAGAAGGGAACACCTATCTTCCCATCACCTACCAGGAGTACACCACCAAGGCAATTTTGGACTCAGGCGCAGGAGTTGCAATTGCCACCACTTCCCTATGGAAGCGTTGGGGCAAGCCAGCACTCAGGCCAACGAGAATGAAATTGCAGATGACCGATGGTCACATAGAGAGACCCCTAGGATTGCTAGAAGGAATAACTCTCACCACTTGTGGTGTCGAGTTTGAGCATACGTTTGCTATATGTGACTTTAGCAAAAATCATGCCTATGAGATGATTTTGGGAAGACCATTCATGCGACAGTTGCAAGTGGTACAGGATTGGGGAACTAATTCCTTGTACCTGCAACACTTAGGTGTTACGACCAAAGTCAATCTCAAGGATTACTCTCATAGAGATGTCCCTCCTATCCAATGGAATCCCATCCATAGAACCAAAGATGATACAGAATCGGTGCATTCCATAGGGTCTGGATCCTCATGGATGCATGAAGACACTCACTTATGGATGTGCAAGGTAGCAGTAGAAGAAGAGAAGAGAGAGAAAGCCAGAGAGGTAGGTGCAAAAGAAACACATAGATCAATTCAAGACCCAGCCTATGCACCTGTAGTTTTTCCTGATGAGGAATTTGAACCCCATGGCTGGGCAGAAGTTTTAGCAACAATGGATGTAGCCATCAATGAAGAACAATGGACACCTCACTGTGATGAGGATGGCTATGACATTTCAGTCTTCTCCATGGAGCCAATCATGGGAGACGCAGTTCTAGAAGAATGCGAACCTAGCCCTGATGCATTTGAGGATGCAAGCGACTCCGATCTAAAGTCAATCATTATGGACCCACCATTTGCATCAGATGAAGAATACTTCCATGAAGTAGAATTTCAACCCGAGAGGCATGGAGAGATTACAAATGATGTAAGATTAGCAACACACGTGACCCCGAAGGAAGAAGGGAAGAAACGAAAGGAGAAAGAAGCCTCACCAGAAGAGGAAGAATCTTTGTTTGAGGTCCCAGAAAATTTTAAGAAGTATGAGATAGATGACAAGAGAGTCATGATAAGGATGCCTAAACGAGAGGCACAATCAGGAGAGGCCTATGATAACAAAGAAACCACCAAGAAAATAGTAGTGGCCCTAGAAGAAGGAGAGGAGAGATGCACGTACATAGGCCATGACCTAACAGAAGAAGAAGAGCATACATTAATTGCCTTGCTAAGAGAATACAGAGATGTATTCGCTTGGAGTTACAAGGATTTGAAAGGTGTTGATCCGGACATATGCTCACACACCATCCCCATGACCTCAGAGGCCAAACCCTCTAAGCAAAAGCCCTATACTTATAATGATAATTACGCTGCTAAGATCAAAGAAGAGATAGATAGACTGGTTGAAGCTGGATTTATCTATGAAATTGAGCACACTGAATGGGTATCCCCCATCGTAGTGGTGCCCAAGAAGAATGGCAAGCTGCGTGTGTGCATTAATTTGAAAAAGGTTAATGCAGCCACGATTCGAAATAACTATCCGCTTCCCATCACAGAACATCTCTTAGAAAGAGTGGCAGGCAAGGAAGTGTACAGCTTCCTTGATGGATTTTCGGGCTACAATCAAGTAGCCATAGCTCCAGAGGATCAGCATAAGACAGCCTTTGCCACAGAATGGGGCATTTTTGCCTTTAGAGTAATGCCATTTGGGCTTACCAATGCACCAGCTACCTTCCAGAGGCTGATGTGCCATGTGTTTAAGGAGTTCCTGAGGAAGAATTTAGAGGTCTATGTTGATGATCTTTGTGCTCATTCCAACATTAGACAAACCCATATCCTTGAGCTCAGACAAATCTTTGACAAATCTAGAGAATATCAAGTTTGCCTGAACCCAGAAAAGTGCGTGTTTATGGTAAGGCAAGGCAAGATTCTAGGACACATAGTGTCAAAGAATGGCATATCTACTGACGAAGAGAAAGTGAGAGCCATAGCAGAGCTACCTAGGCCAAAGAATGTCAAGGAAGTACAAGCTTTCATGGGGCATTGTGGTTATTACCGAAGATTCATTCACATGTATGCTGTAATTGCAAAGCCCATGTACGGACTTCTGACAAACTTCGAGTGGACGGATGAATGTGAGAATTCCTTCCAGGAGCTTAAACGAAGATTGTGTTCAGCACCAATCTTGACCACACCAGATTGGAATAAGCCTTTCCATGTTCATGTGGATGCATCCAATTATGCTATTGGATGTGTGCTTGCACAACCTACTGGTGAAGGTAATATGGATCTTCCAATTGCCTATGCCAGTAGACAATTGAATGCGGCTGAACGGAATTACACCACTACAGAGCGAGAAGGATTAGGCATGGTATATGCAGTTAAGAAATTTAGACACTATTTGCTTGCAAATAAGTTTAAATTTTTTACTGATCATCAGGCATTGCTGTACCTCGTAAACAAACCATGCAATACAGGAAGATTAGTGAGATGGTTTCTCTTGCTCATGGAATATGACTTTGAAGTTGTGGTAAGGAAAGGTAGAACACATTTAAGAGCAGATCACCTCTCTAGGCTCACATCGGGAGAAGCCCCACAAGGAGTATCAGATGACCTTCCTGATGCTTACTTGTTTAATTTGGAAGTGGTGCCGCAGTGGGCTAAGCCATTGGTACCAGTATTGACATACGGGCCTAACCATCCAGTGGTAAACACACGGAATAGAGAGGTTGTAAAAGCCCAAAAGTACCACATCATGGCAGGAAGTATGTACAAGCACACAGATCAAGGGATCTTGGCTTGTTGCGTAGAAGAGGATGAGTACGCTAAATGGTTGCAATTAGCACATGTAGGTGCGTTGGAGCAACACTACTCAAAGCAACGAACTTTACAGACCCTAAAGAGACTCGGAGTGCATTGGCCGACTATGGAAGCGGATGTCCAAAAGTGGTGCAAGGAATGCCCAATCTGTTGCACTAAACCACCAGTGGAACACGCCACTCTTTATCAAGTATCCATTGTGCCAGATTGGAGCGAACCTCTAGTATCCTTCCTGAGGACAAACACATTCCCTCCAGACATGACTCTGGCTAGGAAAAGGAGTTTAGAACAAGAAGCCTTGGATTACTCACTCATTGGTGATAATCTATATAAGCGTGGTAAAGATGGTTACCTGAGGCTATGTGTCCATGAAAGTGAATATCTTAAGATCTTAGAAACTGCTCACCAAGGTGTAGCAGGAGGACACTTTGGACCAGATCGGGTGATCAAGGCCATACTATTTGCGGGCTTCTGGTGGCCTACCCTTCACATGGATGCACATACCTATGTGAAACGGTGTGATGTCTGTCAGAGGACTCAGTATCCTATACGCAAAGATGAGATGCCACTGAAACCTATGATGGGTGGACGTGCGTTCTCTAAGTGGGGAATAGACTTCGTAGGTCCTATTAATCCCCCAGCTAAGGGTTCTCATGCAGAATACATCATTGTTGCAACAGACTATCTAACTAAGTGGGTGGAGGTAAAGGCTACGACAAAGAACGATGCTCAAACAACTGCTAAATTCTTGTTTGAGAATGTGTTCACAAGATATGGGCTACCTATAGAGCTTGTCAGTGATAGAGGCACTCATTTCCTGAACGAAGTGATTGAAAATCTACTCCAAGAATTCTTGGTAATACACAAGAAGTCTGCCCCCTATCACCCTCAAGCTAATGGACAGGCTGAGAGCACTAATAAGATCTTATGCAATGTACTGACAAAATTAGTGAACACTAAACGCTCTGATTGGGACAAACAGCTACACCATGCTGTTTGGGCATACCGAGTCGCCTACAAAATGGTACTCCAAGCCACCCCCTTTCAGATGGTATTTGGCCAAAACGCTGTGCTACCCTTGGACTTCTTGATTCCTACATTGAGAGTAGCACAAGAGCACGAATGGACAGGTCATGAGCTCTCCTCTAGGATCTTTGACCTTGAACGATTAGGAGAAACAAGACTGAGAGCAGCTGCAGGAATATATGCAGCTAAGAAGAGACAGAAGGCATACTTTGATGCCCATGTGAAGGATAAGGGCTTGAAAGCAGGAGATCTAGTTTTAGTCTATACATTGAAACAACACGCAAGGAAGCTAGAAAAGAGAGGCTACGGACCTATGATCATCAATAGGATCGCCACGAGTGGAGCAGTACAACTAGCCACGTTAGAGGGTGATATTCTCCCAAACTATATTAGCGGTTGCAGAGTCAAGTTGTATCAGGAACCCCTCACGGAGGAAATGCTCAGCCGACTCAACACTGCTAAGAAACGCAAAGAGGAAGAAAAGCGAGTTCGAGAAGAAGCTCAAGCAGAAGCTTTAGAACGCATCAGAAGGATGAAGTTACGAAGGCAAGGTAGAGATCAGCCTAGAACGAATGACTATGCAGATCAAGGATATCCTATGGCCATGTGTGAAGTCGCAGGAACAAGCTCGCATAGGATAATTGATCGACGTCCTTTCATAACCCTAGATATAGGACAAGGAAAGAGTGCAAGGACCGTAAGAGCCTTGATTGACTCAGGTGCAGCCACTAGTGCTGTTAAATTGTCTTACTGTCAAGAGTTGCAGTTAACTGTCAATCCTGTGGAAGCATATCTCATAGGATTGGGAGGCGTGGAAACCCCTTGCATGGGCGAGGTGGAACTTCCCCTCTACATTCATGATGAGGCAATGACAGTTAAAGTACTAGTGTGTCAAGATGAGGATCTCACTGAACCTCTTGTCTTGGGTCAAGACTGGATCTATGACCAAGCAGTCAACTTAAACCTAAGAAGTGGACTTCTTCAAGTATGGGTCAATCATAGTCGAATTACAGTAGAGTTAGATAATGGAGCACTCAAGGAACTAGGAAAGGCACAGACTCCTGGTCCCTCCAGGGGTGCACATGAAGTTGACCATGCTGTTCTTGTCCAAAACTATGTGTTGCAGAGGAATGATATTCTCAAAAAAGGAGTCAGGGATGCAACGGAACTCCCTTCTTTTCCAAAGGCCAGAAGGAGGCAGCAACCAAAGGTGGATCAAAGGCAGAAGAAGCAGAATACTACCTATGCCGGAAATCAAAAGTACCTGCACAGCAAAATGTCTCAGCAAGTAAACCAAGTGTGGGTGCGGAAAGGCGAACACCCGGTTGCACTCACGCCAACCACACGGGCAAAGCCTCTTATTAATCACCAACAACACGACACTAATAAGAAGTCTTTCAGAAATTCTTCTGCTTACGTGAAATCTATTTGGGTGCCCAAGAAGTCGATGAAGGCTAGCCCACAATCAAGAAAAATTTGGGTGCCTAAGGCTTGTTTGCGGGCGCAAATAGCTACGCCGAGGCCACAACCTATACAGCGTAACCCATTCACTCGCACAACCAGCATTCACTCGTTTTCAACACTCATGAACACACCAAGGCCCATGAGCACGAACATAATCGCTTACAAATGGGTCCCTAAAAAGCCTCATTCTCAAGCCGATACACCTATAAAGCTCTCTAGCGTCTCTACGAAACCAAGAGCAAAACCCATCCACTGCATTTGGCAGCCTAAGACCTGTAATAAACCCCCCGACCCCGATTTGTAAATTCATCCCCACTTACTAACGGCATTAGTCTCCTAGGACTACCCAAGTATTAACTACACACACTGTCTTCGTGCACTTACTAACCACTAACTCACCATCTACCTCATGTTAATGTTGTAACGGGGACAACAACGGATTTATTCTGTCCATTACGATGTTAACACGTGGTTCTATATTCTCACAGAATCAGAGGGCAAGAAGTAAAATGGCAGAAGCGACAGGTCCGAGCTCACAAGTAGGAATGCTTACTGCAGGAATCGATGTGGATAGTCTCCCTGTGGATGTGCCACCAACTGAACGACCTGTGGAGCTGCAACACCTTCAGCAAATCCCGGTGCCGGATCCACCCACAGGGATCACAGAAAGAGTCCATGCCAATTCTCATTGGTTCAATGGCATGCCAGGTCCATTAGGAGAGGCCAAGTATATATGGGAGTCTAAGTGCGAGTATGACAGATCATGGGTTCGATTCCAATTTTTCTCCAAGGAGTTCGAGACTTTACAGAACACCGAGGATCTCCAGACCATATGGCAACGAGCAGGGCTAGCAGAATACTTTGAAGCCCCACTACCTAAACCAGATCTCCTCCGATGCTACTATCTGGTCTCCACATTACAAGCTAATGAAGAAAAGGACAAACCCGGATCATTTGTTCTTCCCTCCTTGCTGGGCAACAACGAGTTGAAGAGGTTTGAACTTACTGTGGAGTTGGTGAGCGACGCTTTGAATATGCACGGCACACATGTACCCTCTGAAAAGGATGCTCTTGTTCCCACTAACATGAAGGATAGGAAACTATTGAAGCTTAAAGACATGGCAGCACTCACACCAAACGTGTCCATCCCTCTCCGTATGTGCATGCAACATTTTGCTTTTCCCGGCCAAGACCGCTTCACACAACCACACAAGAGAATCTGGTTCGCTCTCTACTTAGCAGAAGCAGGTGCGTTACCAATTAAGCTACCGGTATGGATTATAGATCAATTGTATGAAGCAAATAAAAGGTCTTCTAGGAAATTAGTGGTGAACGGTTGCTGTGCAATCACACACATTATTTACCGGTGCCTGGCATACGATGTTCCCATTGAACGTGCCTTAACTTGGGCACAATTACAAATGTTTAAGAAGCTCAAGACGTCCACACATCAATCCAAGCGCATGAGAGGTGCGATCCCTTGTGTCCAGACAAGGGAAGTTTTGACTACTCCTGAGGTATCGCCACGAAGGGAGACCACTGTACCTCCCTTTACCATTAGGATACCCAGGTCGGGATCTGAAACTACGACACAAGCTACCCCATTAGCTCCTCCTGCTCCACCTGAATTTGAATTTGCTGCAACTGGAGATGCTGAAGGAATGGATCCCTAGGACTTCGAAGCATTCTTACAAAGTACACAATTCTCTGATGTAGAGTTTTATTCAGATGCAGAAGAACAAGGCACATCGTCACGAAGAAGAAGAAAATCTACAGACGGCCGACATGTACATTGGAGTGACGCTCAGCAAGGTCAACAACAAGGACACCTAGAAGAAGAAGGAGCGTATGAAGAGGAGACCACTGAAGCCCCAGCCTATACAGCAGAACTCCGAAGGCTGTATCAAATTATGGAAAGAGTGCGGTCGCAACAAACTGCTCACCGAGCAGAGCAGTAGAGTACTCATGACTCAGCTGTTGGAAGAAGCAGGAGTTGACTCAGAATATAGGGAAGGTCTCTTATTGATGGCAGAAACATATGGGGTAGTGGAAGCAGTGCGCACTGCCATTCGGAGGTCTCCAGTTCATTATGATCCACGAAGGTTCCAGACACGACCACGCTCAGGTAAGGATATCCAGATTCCCATTACAACTGCAGAAGAGCCAACTATTACATCTGAACCTATCAGGACAACCTCCCAAGCAACCGAAACGGCTAGCCAAGAGCACCCAGTCACCCATGAGGAGTCCACCGAGCCACTACCACCCACACCCCCACCATCGCCTCCTAGAGCAGAAACAGTGGAAATCACCTCGACCACTCAACCCACCGAACCAACCTTCATCTTCCGTACTCCCATCTCTAGTTCCACCCTATTCTCTACCTCTGATAACCCAATCTTTGAAGCAACCCCCATCACTACACAATCCACCGAACCACTCATAGAGCCTGCCCTAGGGCAACCATCCCCCATGCCCTCAGCCATAGGTCATCCTGACCCTAGATCCACATTCATGGGTTTCCCTGCTACCACGCAACCCTTCACGCCCTCCTCAAATCTACGACCTCAACCCCCGACCTCGATCTCTCCATTTCTACAATCCCTCCATGACCTCCTTGCTAGAACTTTTCAACCCAGGTCTCAACCATTTCCTTTCTTTTCAGCTCCCCACCCCACTTCTCATCTATTCACCACTTCCACACACACACCACCTACCATTCCAATGTATATGGCAGACCCCACACTCACACCCACTTCTGAAGGTATGGACATTTCACCACCCACGGCACCTCCCCCCACGATTCCACCTCCTCCCATTCCCCCTCCACCAATTTCACTCACACACACGACTTCAATAGACACATCATTCACTCTTCCCCTTCCCCAATTCCCTTCCCATGCATCTTCCACTGTAAACACCACCCACTCATCTATAGGAAATGCATTGGACACCATGCTAGCTTGTATATCAAACTTAAGGATAGATTACATTCAGCTCCAGCAACAGAATGAACGCCTGCACGAGCACTCAGAGACACTACAGCACCGCCTCGCGGCACTAGAGGAGGAAAATGCTCGCCTCCACACACAGTTCCAAACTCTCCAAGAAGCTCATGGCGTATTGGAGGTACAGTTACAGAACACAGATCAGGAAGCGATACAGGTGGTAGAAGGTCACCTACGGACACAGCTGGAACGCAACTCAAAACTTCAGCAAAATATGGCTCTACTCAAACGCCATCTTGCGGCCGCTCAGGAAGAGAATCGACGCTTGCAAGTACAAAATCAAGAGAACCTGGAAGCAGTTATTGAGAGCACACCGGGGGCACCCATCAGCCCATCAAAGTTTCAAGCAGTGACCCCCGATAATATCAAGATCATATTGGAAGACTATGCCATGCTGCTTGAAGCACATGACCAGCTATCGGAGGAACTGGGCCAACTGAAGCAGAAACACCAAAAAGAAACAACAGCAGCCGCTCCAACCACCCCCTCCGCGGCTTCACTTCTCACAGACTCAGAGGCCTTAAAAGATCTCCAGAAACAGGTCACCGAATTGCAAACACGTCTACTACAATATGAGAGACCACCTTCCCCTCCAGAGACTCCCACTGACGAAGAAGTAGTACAAATTCCTGTGGAACAAACGTTTGAAGAAGAATACGACCCACAACCATTCCTAGGAGGCCAACAAACAGAAGAAGCTCAGGACACATTCGAGGCACCACGGCCTCCATGGCTATGTCAAGTAGAGGAAATCGGGAGTTCTCACAAAGAGCGCACAGTAGTGCAAAATCAGGCCATGAGGGTCATAGAGGAAACTGTGCTACAATCGGCTTACTTCAAGAACCTGTCATCGAGACGCCTCATCCTCTCATCTGAACTCCAATACCGGCCTTATTATATTATCTTGGCTGATTATAATGTAGAAATACAGAGAGTCACGGGTCAGATTCCTACCTTTGCTACCCAATTTCAACCCGAAGACCTTCCTCCAGAGGTGCAAAAAGGCAAAATTCGTCAACCCACCTGGCGGCAGAAACTTCTAGAGACATATCCAGAAATGCTACGCACGTGGAACAACGCGCCTTTACACCTCCTATACAATCCATGCTACGGTCCAGTTCCATGCCGCAGGTCTTGGAAGGCATTCAATATCAAAGTGCAGAACAATGCGCAATGCAAGGAATGGCTAAACTACCCGTACATTGCGCCACCACAGGGACCACCGTCGGTAGCATACATGATGGGAACAATTCACCACTGGATGCCGCGCTTGAAGCCCATGCAAGATGTAGCAGCGCAAATGATGCTTAAAATCTTAGATATGATGCAGGTAGTCCTGAAAACTTTTAGAAATGCAGCCGCACCACAGGTACGTCTCCCGGGGTTTAGCAATGGAAATTATGACTTGGTGTATGACATGAGCACCACCCCCAGTATTCGTGTGGCTTACGCCTGGCATGCACGCATCAAATACCTCCCTGCATGTTACAAACAGACCTTCGAAGAAATGTTCAGATCAGGTTTCTGGGAGTATCACTCGGAGATTTTCGCACCGAAGCCAACACACCTGCTCCATCTTTTTGCTTGTGAACAAGCAATGTACTCTGAGTACTACACCACCCCGCAACCAGAGGCCCCTGGTGCAATGAATTGGGATGCATTGGAAGCTGATCTAGCAAGAGGCTTAAGGATAGGAGAACATGAACTTGCCACCAATGTCATCCAATACTATATCGACCACCCGAGAGAACAAAGGTCTATCAGGGGCGACAGACGCTAGGAAGGGGGGCGTGTTGGCATACAAAGCAACAGAGGAGTCATGCACAATACGGCAACAAGGCCAAATCATTTCTTCCATGGACTATTTACAACTCAAGTGATTTTAATCACTACACAAACATTGTAAATCCCGTTTTTGGTAGAATAGACTCCATTTTGTGCAAGCCAAGGAGTCCTCGAGCTTGAGGAGTATTAGAACTAGCGACATATCAATTTTCATAATTTTTAGACTCTGTTTGAGCCCTCAAATAGACTCTAGAACCTAATTTTTAACTAGGCCGGACACTAGGTCTGGACAAGACCAAAGCTAGTTAGAAAACTATAAAAAGAGCTAGAGAGCTCATTTTTGGGGTTAGATTGTTTGTGAATTGAGCTTATGTAAGAGACCTTTTGATTAATGCAAAGAACTCCATTGTTCCTCTCCTTGTTCTTGCCTTGTGTGCGCGTGTGTGTGTATGTGTGTGCATGCTTGTGTGCTTCTCACTCACGCACTTGTGCCTTCACTTGCTCATAGTCTTCATACTAGTCCTCACGTCTCCACGGATTGACAATTATGAGGTGAATCTTCTCATGTTGGTACTCACCATTGTGCTAGAGTGACAAAGGTATACCACAATGTCATCTCACATGCTAAACACGTGACAAGATCATGCTCTACTCTCACATGGAGGAGCTACCACAGTGATCATACATGGATAATGCCTTCCAGCTCTGAAAATAAGAGCGCCCACACCAAAAATATCTCTCAAAGAAGTTCCACAACAAAAAAAACCTCCAAAAGCAACTAGGGTTCTTGTGGTGAATATATGCTGCTCTGTCTTTTCCTCTTTCAGAGATGATAACCTCTGAATTTGAACTATTTCTTTTTAGAAAACTTCAAAAACTCTTTCTTGACTATGTAAGGATATGTAGAACACCTCAATCAGAGGTGTGTAGCTCAAGATATACACAAAACAAGCATCCGCTATTAATTTTAGCTTTACATGTAACACTACTGCTCTGTATTTTGCAATTTGGGCAACCTATCACTCAGAATCTGGATCTATGATCTTCTACAAAGTTGTAACTTCCTTTCCAACCTAGGCATAGCAAGTTGAATCACATTAATTGGAGATTTGTCTTCTACATCACTGTTCTACACAGTCAGTGTTTTTTAAATTTTTGGCAATTTAGAACCCCAAATGAAGTTCTGCACTCTTCTATGAAGTTGTAGTCCTCTGTGTTCGCTACACATAGAACTTTAAAATGCACTAATCCAAGCGTTCTAGCTTGAGTTATGGCTGAAACACTGAACAACTATTGAGAGATGCTAACCTGCACTTTCACCTCTTGTGACCTAAGCTTCCATTGAAGCTTCTTGCACAACAACTTTCAGCATGCTCTGATACCAATGAAGGACTTTGGTGTGTAGAACAAGAGGATCAAGGAGGAGATGGAGGGAGAGAGAAGAGAAGAGAGACGTGCACATATGCATGAGAGCCTCAAAGCCCACATAAAGATCTCCATTGAGGCAATGCTCTATAAATGATGTATATATATGAGCATAGGGGTAAGGTCACATGATCCTTACATCCCCAACAATGTTAAGGCATTTGAATTGCCTTTAATCATCAATCAAAGAGTAGAAGAAAAACTCTGATATGAATCTGAAAGATCATTAAGAATAGACTACACAAGTGAACTATCTAGAAAGACTTCATCTACAAAAACCAAGTGCTCCTTCAAATATTTGATCTTTATCAAAAAATTATCCATAGGATCTCCTTCATTCATATGCTCACTCTTCAATTGTTTTTGGAGGTAAGCAACACGAGCCACATATCTTGCCTTGTACAAAGTGTTAAGTGTATCCCAAACATCCTTTGTTGTTTTGCAAGAGCGAATATGAGGGATAATGGCATGTTTGATAAACAAAGCTATCAATGCATGTGCGTGAGCATCTCTACCATCCCAAAAAAGTTTCTCTATAGTAGGTGTAGTAGGAACATAAGCACAAATAGAAATTTTAAGATCGTCATCTTCAACACCATTTGCATCACCTTCAATAATTTTATTTACATGTGTAATCGATCTTTTTTCAACACCCTACACAATATTCCACAGTCCTTTTGTGACCAATACATGATGCATCCTATATGCCCATAATGGGTAATTGATACCATCCAACTTGTCCTCAACAACCAACATACAGAATACATGGCTGCATTTCAGCCATGGCCATTGAATAAATACTCTAATGTAGAAAAATGATTGTTGCAAACCAAAACCTATATATATGTTTGGCACAAAAGGACAAAACTACCTGCATATGCACTATGATAGTGCATTTGGAGGTTGAAACGAGCTCAGATCCAACTTTTGACACCACAAAATGAAACTATTTTGAACTACTATTTGCCTTAAGTATGCTGAACAACTTTTGTGTGATTCTGAGACTAGGACTAGAGGTGTGTTGATGATGCCCTAGATGAAGCCGCGACCTGCCCTGATACCAATTGTTAGAGTTTGAGGTCTATGGACACTCGCGAATAGCACAAGGAAGAAGAAGAAGAAGCTTGGAACACAACACACAATACTAAATGTATTACCAAGAGAATGTACAAAGATTAGTAAAGTATTAGGATTATAGGGATATATACAAGCCAGGGGAAAAAAACCTTCTAAAGAGGGAAAAAAAGTGTCTCGACGGTCCTAAGTGTGTTCACACACATCACTACCAAAATATATCAACAATAGTGGTCACATCTATTAGGCAACCTATTTGCGATATGAATGATTAAATTGTTACACACAATCATGATAGCTTGCAGGTCACGAAATCAAATGGTTTCTAGAGCATATATGCATCTTGATAAAGCTAGAACACATTGACAAAGAAAATTACAATATAATTTTGGTGGTAGAGAAGGGGGTTCGAATTCATTTCAGTACCATCTTATTCAATCACATCAAATGAAGCTCTATGGTAAAAAGAAACCTGATAAGGCAAATAAGATGGGTATTTATTTACTTTCACTCTTCCAATATGCAAAAAATAATACTATTTCAAAGACACTCTCAAAATCAACCAAAACTCCTGATATGTAGTCGATGAACGTCCAAAAGATGACACCAAGAGTGAAGAATCTTGTTAGTTGTTCTTCTAAGGTAGGCAAAAGTATGGAAGATGATTTTACCCCTCTTAACTCACCAGAATTACAACCTTGGTAGGGACTTCTATGTAAGTATAGTCTAAAAAACAGGTCTATAAGATTAAGAAGAGAATTACACATGTGGTGATAGTAGAGCCTACTTCATCTATGATACTTGTGGAGTTTAAACTTGCATATGAATTTTACCAAACGTGATATTCAAAGGTTACTACACTAATTAGTGAGTTGCAATCGTCATTCATAGAAAGTATGATATCAATATCTTTGTTGAAGAGGGAGATACATCAAGTAATAGGTGAACTTGACAATTTTAAACATGATGAAATAGAAAATAATCGACATAAACAAGAAATTGAGGAGATTACAACACAATTACAAGAAAATAAGATAAAGTTGAAGGAGGCATTAGTAAAAAACGTTATAGGTATGTAGCAAAAGAATTTTTGTTCAAACCTTGCAAAAATGGCAAATTTAATGATAGGATCAATGTTCCAAAGAGTGGACAATATTATAATTGATTATGTAGTAGTAGTGGCAAAAAATACCCTTTTGAGATAAAGAATTGCAAGATGTAGGGAGATTGAGCAAAGACTAGTGGATATGACTAAAGCCCTTGACTACAACAGTAGTTTCACTTCCAAGTTGAGGATTAGATATAGACACAATTGAGAAGGCAAGGATGCAAGGGTATGTGGTGTGAGGAGATGGTATGGTTGATTCCAAAGATGAACTGGTGCTGCACAAAACCTGCTTTACACCTACCAATCTAACTTCAAGAATGCATAATAGACTCCTTTAGCTTCACAATGATATATTTGGAAACACCAAGTCCTTTCGAGCATCATCCTCGATTGTTTGCATAAAAAAAAATAACTAGATTATGCAAGAAATGTGAAGAACCTTCTATTTTCAAACTAGAAGGTCTTTGCATCATGAAAATACGACTCATTGGTAGTGGTGAAAGATTTTTCATGTAAATCATTTGAAAATTTTGGACTTGATCAATGATACTTTTAGATGTGGGAAAATTCTTATGTAAGGTCCATATGTGAGCATTGACATGAGTGTCTCACCTAGCGAGAAACTACTTCAAGGTTGAATAGGTATGTATCAAGGGGGTTATCAACCACTCTTCTTGGTGGTTCACCATATGTCAATTGTGATTATTGGTGTGCCCTAATGTGCATGGTTACTTTATTGAATACTACTTCAAAATTAGATTCCATCAAAAGAAGAAACCAACAAATCAATTATGCAACAGGGAGTTAGACGTTTGCTGAAGCATGTGAACAACACAAGGAAGAAGAAGAAGCGTGGATCACAACACACAATACTAAATGTATTACTAGAGAATGTACAAAGATAAGTAGTCCATTAGGGCAATAGGCGTATATACAAGCCGGGGGAAAAAAACCTCCTAAAGAGGGAAAAAAGTGCCCCGGCGGTCCTAGTGTGTTCACACACATCACTACCTAAATATATCAACACTCAATATCAGCTCTCTCATCAACAAGTGCATCATGTAAATCTGCATCAGAAATAGAATGATCTGCATCATCACATGAAACCTCAAAAGGCTGAGAAGTAGCCTCATTAGGACCAGCACTAGATTGTCCACCTATAAAAAGAGGCAGCAAAGTATCATACATGTCTTTGGAGCTAACAAATGTCTCTTTCGTACATGAAAGTAAAGGTTGAATAGCATCTTCCATAAAAATAACATCACAGCTAACCAAAATGCATTTAGTTTGTGGATGATACAGATGATAGCCTTTGCTTTCAGAACTGTACCCAACAAAAATACATTTTACTACTTTATCATTCGATTTCTTGTGATGTTGTTCAGGCACTAATGCATATGCTCAATGTAATAAAGTAAGTCTATGATCTAGGGATCCGATGGCTTCAGACAGATCTGAAATCGGATACCATTTGGTCACTCATATGTAGGACCAAAGATCTCAACTAGGGATCCGATGGCTTTAGACAGATCTGAAATCGGATACCATTTGGTCACTCATATGTAGGACCAAAGATCTCAAGAGTAGACTCAAACATAAGTTCATGTGCTCTCATATTCAAGTGATCCACTTAGCCTAGTGGTTAAGTATCATGGTTGTGAAGGAGGAGGTCTTGGGTTCAATCCCCATGGGGAGCATGGGGAGAGAGTTTTGCCCAAAGAGCTCTAGAGCCTTCTAACTCAAGTTAACTCACGTTAACTTGAGTCTAGTGGACTTAACTCAAGAGGCGAGTACACCAACCACTAGTGGACTCTAGTGGAAGGTATGAAAGGAGTGGTGGAGATCGCACATGCACTTGTGGACTCTAGTCACATTTGTGGTCCTCGTTGATTCAAGAAGCTATATATACATGCATAAGGTTGGGAGGAGAGTCATCTCTCAAGCATGTGGTGGTCGTAATCCTTGTTCTCTTACATTGGTATCAGAGCTTCCATGGTGACCTTGGAGTGGGCTTCATCATCTTTCTCTCCATTAGCTTCTTGCTTATTATTTTTGCTCTCTCCATAGCTTCTTGCTCGTCAATCGCTGCTCGCGGCTATTTCGAAACATCCTCCCGAATGGACGTAATCTTGGCAGGCTATCTGGAGGAGGAGGTTACAAAAAACACAATTAAGCCTTATTTCCTGTCGGTTGCGCACGGGGTTTGATCCTGTGACCTCACGGGCGTGGCTTCTCTCCCTTATCAAAGAGAATATAGGTCTTGTGCGAAAACATGCATAACAGAAAAGCATGTAGATCTGTGTTTTGCGCAATACGAGATTACAAAAGTAGTTTCAATCTGCATATGGTGGCGCTAGGACCCAAACTCGTGACCATCCGTGTGCAGTACTTCGTTGTATCCACAATATCCAGTCGGCTTCGTGTTGCAAGGATTCATTGGTTTACAATTACTGTTTGTAATGAACAACAAAACAAGTCCCGCATGTGGTGTGCCACCATGGTGCAAACGTTGCCATCGATGCATCGAAGATTTAGCTCACCTGTTCTTCGATTGCCCCAAGTCCCGCATTGTCTGCCATCACGTGACACGGGTTTTGAGGCTCACACACCAAATCAGGGTGAGGCGGTCGGTTGTTCATCGAGGCTGTGGAATGCCATTAGGGGTGAGACTCTTTGGAAGATTTGGAGGGAGCGATGTGCTGTCAATTTTGACCAAACTCCTAAGGAATGGTCGATCGAGAAATCATTGTTTCTTCTAGGTAAAAGAATCTCCCAAGATAAGAGATCTCCACCGTTTAGACATCATTGTATTTATCTCCTTGAAAACAACAAGTTGAAACCCAAATGGGTCCCACATGAGGGTGATAATAGATTTATCCACCTCATTTGTAATGCCCTCTAGCTTGCCACACTCGTCCCCTGCATTGAGGGATTTGGGGGGTCCCATGGGCACTAGTCCCACTCAATTGTAACTTTTCTTCTTTACTTTAATTAAAGTCCGGGAGAATAGGTTAAGGCCTGTTGGAGAAACAATCACTAATTGGACATATATTTGAAGGTCAAATCTTAGGAATAAAACCACATGCCTATGTGAAGGGAAAAATTCACAAGTGTATTATATTTGTAAAGTTAGTTCACTTTAGTTCTAGAAGTTTTTTTTTTTTAATCACGAGGATAATAAAATCTATATGAGTTAGTTTGTATCAACTGATGCGATGAGGAAGACAATGAGAGAGTGAGTTAGAACTCATTTTGTATGACTGAGAATAGTCAGGCTTCTCTGCGTGAGAAAGCACCTGTGCATTTCTGAGTTTTCATAGTTATGGAAAGAGTTTATTAATTTCTGTGTATAAGTCTTCTTCTTCCATCTCCAGAGTTTGTCTTGTGTGAAATGAAATCAGAAGTTGAAGTTTTCCAAGCAAGTCGATGCCTGGCATTGATTTTGTGTTGATAAGTCTGTATTTTATTCTCTGAGTGTTATGTACTGCTAGAACTTCTTAAAAACATGAGGTTTGTGGAGCAACTCGATGCCTCGCATCGAGTTTCAGCATAAAGTCGATGCCTGGCATCGACTTCCTACATACAAGTGGTCTTCTTCATGTGTGTGTTCAAGAGGCTATTTCTGGTGCAGAAAAAGAAGCTGAAAAAGCTCAAAGTCGATGGCCGGCATCGACTTTGGTTGCAATTCGATGCTAGGCACCGAATTTTTATTTTTAGACAACGAAATTTACTAAAACAGGTAAAATTTCCAGTTTTGGAAGGTCATATAGGGTCATCTTGTGAGGGCCATAACTTGAGTTCTAGAGATCCGTTTCATGCATATGATAGCTTGTTAGAAAGCTCTACTCTTCTAGTTTTAGCCTATAAAGATGGAGAAATAATACTTGGGCTAAGAGAAATTAGCAAAATACTGAAGGTATGTCATTTCAGTGACTAGAAAAATCTAAAGAAGCAAAGTTCTTGGTTTCGGCTATTATTTCTCAAAGTTTGGAGTGGCAAGAGTTAATGGTGACCATAGAGGTGTTCTAGTGTCACATTAATTCATTTCTTGTGGTGTTTTACACATCAACAAGTGGTATCAGAGCAGAAAGGTCCTAAAGAGCAGAAGGCGGCAAAGGTACGAGAAGTTTTGGAAAGTTTTCCATTAAAGTTTGAAAGGTGAAGCATTTGAAGACACAAGGCATCAGAAGATTACTTTCGAAGTATCCTCATACACAAAGAACTTCAAAAGGTATTATCCTTTATCCTTTAAGCTCACAGGTTGAAGCAGAAGGGAAGGAGTATGGCAGATCATATCTCCATTGACAAACTGGACAGAGATAATTATCCCGCATGGATAATGGGAATGGAAGCCTTACTTATGAGCAAGGATCTCATGATATATGTTACAGGTGAAGAAGAGAAGCCAGTATTTGAAGATGAAAGCTGACCAAAGAAAGAAGAACTTGATGCTTTAAAGCATTGGCAAAAGAAGGATGCAAGTGCAAAAGCCTACATCTACAATACAATCTCTGATCATTTGCTACCACACATCAGAGGATTGGAATCATCTGAAGATATATGGAATGCATTGGAGTATCATTTCCAAAGCACTACTAAAGCAAGGAAAGCAAGTCTATGGTCAGAGTTTACAACATTCAAGAAGAAGCCAAGTCAAAGTATTAGTGATTATGTCACTAAGATGAAGGATCTAGCAAATAGTCTTGGATCCATAGATGAAGATGTTGAAGATCACAAATTGATTGCTCAACTACTTGCAAGATTGAGAGTGGATGAAAGGTGGAAACCTTTTGTCTTATCAACAGAACTTTCATTAAATCATTATGTTCCAGATTTGAATCAATTACTTGGTTTGATGCTCACATATGAGCAAGAATTGAAGGGAGATGGAGATAAAGGACAAAGTTCTGCAATGTACATGAAGAACAAGCAGAAAGGAGATAAAGGTAAAGCAAAGGATGAAGAAGAGTCAAGTTCTCAAGTTTATTATGCAAGAGGTAAAGGCACAGACAGAGGAAGAGCAAGAGGTTTTGGAAGAGGAAGAGGTAATCAAAATAACAACAAGAAGGCTTGTTGGATCTGTGGATTGAGTAATCATTTGGCTCATGACTGTTGGCACAACCAACAAGGATCAAACCAAAATCAAAACAACAATAACAGAGGCTAAGGTGGAAGATATCAAAGTAATTTCCAAAGAGGTAGACAAAATCAAAGAGGAGGCTATGGTAGAGGTGTAGGAAGAAGTTGGGGACAGAATCAATCCTACAACACCACCTACAACAATTATGCAAATGACACACAGAATGAAAGTCATACATCATTGATGATGAATTCAATCAGCACATCAGATAAAGAAGATCTAAAGGTATTTTACATTGACTCTGGATGTTCTAATCATTTGTCAGGAAACATAGAATTAATGTCAGAATTGGAAAAAGGTATTTCTAGTCATACAGTTCAAACAGGTGATAATACAAGACATAGTGTACATTCAATTGGAAAAGTGAAATGCAAGAGTGGAGCAGATTTGCTAACCAATGTTTTGTATATTCCCACAATACCTAAAAACTTGATTAGTGTGGGACAGATAGTTGAAAAAGGTTTTCAAGTCAGGTTTACAAATGAAGGCGTATTTGTTGAAGATCCAGAGAATGGATATAACCAGATTGTCTCTGGTAAGAAAGAAGGTAGACTCTTTACTTTAAGAGTGCAGGGAAACATTGGTCAAGCTTTGCTCACACATGGTGAAGGAGTGATTACGGAACTTGATCTCTGGCATAAGAGATTAGGTCACTTCAATGAAAGAGGAATTAAAGATATGGTTGCTAATCAGTCTGTACTAGGATTACCAAATGTGCAAAGTCAACATATGGTTTATAAATGTGAAGCATGTCAAATGGGTAAAGCACACAGGTTACCATTTCAGAAGAAAGGATTCAAACATGATGGAGTACTTGAGCTCATTCATACGGATGTATGGGGACCAACAAAAGAAGGATCTATCAGTGGCTCAAGGTATTATGTTCTTTTCATTGATGATGCTACAAGATGGATAACTTTATATGTTTTGAAGGAAATATCAGACGTGTTTGGAGCTTTCAAGCATTTTCATGCATATGCAGAGAGAGTAACAGGTCAAAAGCTTAAAAGACTGAGGTCTGATGGAGGGTGAGAATACTTCTCCCAAGAGTTCAATGATTATCTTTGGAATGCAGGTATTAAGAGAGAAATAACCTGCAGGTATACACCACAACAAAATGGTGTAGCAGAAAGAAGGAACAGGACTTTGGTTGAGTTTGCTAGAGCTATGCTAAAGGAGAAAAATTGTCCAAATTATCTTTGGGCTGAGGCTGTAAATACAGCTACATATCTTGTGAATAGATTACCATGTGCAGCTCTAAATGGAATGACTCCATATGAAGCTTGGTGGGGTAAGAAACCAACACTAGATCATTGTAGAGTGTTTGGATCAATTGCATATGCTTATGTGCCATCACAACTAAGACATAAACTTGAACCAAAGGCAGAAAAATATGTGTTCATTGGTTATGATGAAAAGTAGATGGGTTACAGGTTGTGGAATCCTCTAACCAAACAATTTCTTGTTTCTAGAGATGTTACATTTGATGAACAAAAATGGTATGCAGATCAAAGTCATACAGCTGAAGAATTTGAAGAAGAGGTAAGAAGATGTGAGAAAGGAAAATCAATTGTGCAGGTGAATAGAGATGAAGACTATATGCAAACAAGTACATCCAGAAGTGGATTAACAAGAAGGAATGAAGAAGCTCCTATATTTGATGAAGAGGTGTATCCAGACACATATGAAGAATGTGAACCAAGGAGGTCAAGTAGGACAAGAAGACAACCAGAAAGGTATTCTTATGACACTTCTTACATAACTCAGAAGAACTATGCATATATGGTCAAAGATGATGAAGAACCTCAGAACTATCATGAAGCTAAAGGTAAGAAGCAATGGGAAGAAGCAATGAAGGAAGAGTTTAATGCACTCGAGGAGAACAAGACATGGGAACTTGTTCCTAAACCAAATGGTAAGAAAGTAATTGGAAATAAATGGGTTTATAAAGTGAAGAAGCTTGCAGATGGAAGTATAGCCAGATGCAAAGCTAGACTGGTGATGAAAGGCTATGCCCAAATTTATGGCATAGATTATGATGAGACATTCAATCCTGTAGCTAAGATGTCAACTATAAGGACAATCATTGCTATTGCAGCTTCAAAAGGATGGACCCTAAGTCAATTGGATATAAAGAATGCATTCTTGAATGGATACATATCAGATGAGGTATACATGGAACAACCTCAAAGGTTTATAGATTCTAGGTATCCAAATTTTGTTTGCAGGTTGAGAAGAGCATTGTATGGATTGAAGCAAGCTCCAAGAGCATGGAACTATAGATTGGTGAAGTATCTTAATGATCTTGGATATCAAAGTTCAAAAGCAGATGCAAGTCTACTTATCAAAAGAACAGAGGAAGGTACAATCTACATTTGTATTTATGTAGATGACATTATAATCACAGGTACTTCAGATGAAGGAATCAAGGAGGTAAAGAGATTACTTGAAAAAGAATTCAAGATCAGTGATCTAGGAAAGTTGTCATACTTTCTTGGAATGGAAGTCACTTATACATATCATGGCATATATGTTTCACAAGAAAGGTATCTTCTGAATCTATTGAAGAAGTTTGATATGGAAAATTGCAGAGAAGCTTCAACTCCACTTGAAGTTAATCACAAGCTTAGTAAATATGATGGTGCAGAATACAAAGTTATGAGGAAGTATCAATCTCTTGTGGGTAGTTTGATTTATGCTACACTAACAAGACCTGATCTTAGTTATGCAGTGGGAGTTTTGTCACAATTCATGCATTGTCCACAGGACCCACATTGGATTGCAGGTCAAAGAGTTCTCAGATATATCAAAGGAACTATAAAGGAAGGATTATATTATCCTTTTACATCAGATTTGAAGTTGAGAGCCTACAACGACTCAGAATGGGCAGGTAATCAAGATGACAGGAGATCAACTCATGGTTACATGATATACATTGGTGATAAGCTTGTAAGTTGGTGTTCAAAGAAACAACATACAATAGCATTATCATCAACTGAAGCTGAGTACAAAGGACTTGTGGAAGCAGCTAAGGAGGTCATATGGATGCAGACATTGTTCAAAAGCTTGGGCATTGATCAAGGTACACCTACAATACATGGAGATAATATGAGTTCACTTTATCTTGCAACAAATCCAGTTTTTCATGCAAGGACAAAGCACATAGAGATACAGTATCATTTTCTCAGAGAAAAGGTAATGGAGAAGGAGATTGAAGTGGAGTACATTTCTACTAAAGATCAGATAGCAGACATAATGACAAAGAGCTTGGATGGTGCGAAGACCAGCAGATTCAAAAGCATGGCAGGAGTAAAAGAAAAGAAGATGATATGAAGAAATAGAGAATGTCAAATAGTGATTGAGGGGGAGCTGTTGGAGAAACAATCACTAATTGGACATATATTTGAAGGTCAAATCTTAGGAATAAAACCACATGCCTATGTGAAGGGACAAATTCACAAGTGTATTATATTTGTAAAGTTAGTTCACTTTAGTTCTAGAAGTTTTTTTTTAAATCACGAGGATAAGAAAATCTATATAAGTTAGTTTGTATCAACTGATGCGATGAAGAAGACAATGAGAGAGTGAGTTAGAACTCATTTTGTATGGCTGAGAATAGTCAGGCTTCTCTGCGTGAGAAAGCACCTGTGCATTTCTGAGTTTTCATAGTTATGGAAAGAGTTTATTAATTTTTGTGTATAAGTCTTCTTCTTCCATCTCCAGAGTTTGTCTTGTGTGAAATGAAATCAAAAGTCGAAGTTTTCCAAGCAAGTCGATGCCTGGCATCGAGTTTGTGTTGATAAGTCCATATTTTATTTTCTGATTGTTATGTACTGCTAGAACTTCTTAAAAACATGAGGTTTGTGGAGCAACTCGATGCCTGGCATCGAGTTTCAGCATAAAGTCGATGCCTGGCATCGACTTCCTACATACAAGTGGTCTTCTTCATGTGTGTGTTCAAGAGGCTATTTCTGGTGCAGAAAAAGAGGCTGAAAAAGCTCAAAGTCAATGCCCGACATCGACTTTGGTTGCAATTTGATGCTAAGCATCGAATTTTTATTTTTAGACAGCGAAATTTACTAAAATAGGTAAAATTTCCAGTTTTGGAAGGTCATACAGGGTCATCTTGTGAGGGCCATAACTTGAGTTCTAGAGATCCGTTTCATGCATATGATAGCTTGTTGGAAAGCTCTAGTCTTCTAGTTTCAGCCTATAAAATATCTTGGAGAAATAATATTTGACCTAAGAGCAATTAGCAAAATACTTAAGGTATGTCATTTTAGTGACTAGAAAAATCTGAAGAAGCAAAGTTCTTGGTTTCGGCTATCATTTCTCAAAGTTTGGAGTGGCAATGAGTTAATGGTGACCATAGAGGTGTTCTAGTGTCACATTAATTCATTTCTTGTGGTGTTTTACACATCAACAAGGCCAAACTTCCTTTTATTGAAAAAAAAAGTCTTATGTACAGCAGGTCGCACACGGGAGTTGATCTCGTGACCTCCCTCAATTAGCGCATCTACCTTATCCACAAAATCACACATCTGGTATCCTCCAATCTCAAGGGAAAAACTTATAAGCTATTGTTTGTGCACTGTAGCAGGCTGCAAAAAGCAATTTTCAATCAACAGACGGCTATGAGTGGAATTCGAACCCGCCATCTTCTTCTGCAGATCGCGCGTCTTCCGAACTTCCAGAGGACGACAAAAGTGAGAGGTAACCTGCATCGGGCACACGGTGATTAAACCCATGACCTATATGTGCAGGAGGCTGAGTTCACCGTCAAGTCGTCTCTTTTGGATTCGGCATAGGTACAACAAACAAGCAGGCTATCCGACGAGGCACAACAAACTTCTCATCCGAGTTTGTTTGTCGATGAGCTGGAGGGAAGGCGAATGTATCTACAACATGAGTCGGACAGCTTTAGATTGGATCCAAGCCATTGGGTACCAATAGGATATATTCGAAATTCAAGCCCGAGTGAAGCCAACTACTCTTTGTCAATTTGACCTCCAAAGAACTTTGCCTTTTAAGCTCTTTGCTGCATTTCATATCTCCTTCAAGTGAAGCATGATCCGATGGCAAAAGATGGCCCTCTTCAAGATTTTGGAGAGATGTGAGCATGACTATGAAAGTTGGCTCTTCTCTGCATAGAAAGATTTTTCTTGATGTCAAAGGAAAGAAAATGAATCACTCTTCCAAAGGATCAAGGGAAGGACGTAGCTCTATGTGGAGTTAAGTATTTTCCAAATTATGTTTTCATTTTGATATTTGTTTGCTCGAATGCTTTCATTTAGGATGCATTAATTAGGACTAAAAGCATAGTCCAATTATGATTATCTCAACATGAAAGATTTTAGAGAACTAAACGGTACTGAAATGACACAAAAGTATACAAAGTACTTTTTCAGTTTTAGGCATGCAAATAAAATTTCTATTTCCATTCATGCACAAAAAAATGAAAAGATTATTTGTGCATAAAAGAATGTTTTATGCACATCAAGTTCGCACTTGCTTGGGAAAGGTAGTTAATTCTCCAGTTCATGCACTTGAATAATTACCTTTTGCTAGAATAGCAAGCAGGTTGTTTTTGCATGGATGATTGTTTGCATACCTAATAAGCTTGAGATTTGCTTAAGTTCATTATAGTTGCATGTACTCACATGCATTTGCACCCAAGAATGGGCATTTGCATACATGAACATGCATTTGCATGCAAGTAGATGCATGAGCATACGCATGATCTTTTGGTAAGTAGCTGAACACATATACTTTCATTTCTTTCTTTTTCTAACTTGACTTAGCTAGGTGGAAAAAATAGAAAATTACCTAGTTGCAAGGATCTTGACCATCATGCAACTAAGTATCTAGTCTATTTTTCCCCAGAAAAGTGATACATAGGTACCACTTAGTAGGAGTCTTTTTGAGGAAAAGAAAGTATGTTGAAAGTAAGTATTCATTTTTTCTTGTCATTTAGATGCCAAGAAAATAGAGCTACTTTCCAATATGCATGCTCAATCTAAGTTTGGGAAGAAACCTAGACATTCTTAGCAAGTAACGAGGATTTAGTTGTTTTTGGATGTTCATGTTCATGCACCCAAGTAGGGAAGTTTCTATTGAAACACAAACCAATTGAACTTGTAAGTTCAATAAATTTTGGAAGGTTTAATACTTTAATATTCATCAAACATTGATGAAAATAAGTAGAAGTATTGAACTTCTAGAATCCCTAGAACTCTAGTGTTCATAGATGTTAGTTTCCAGAAATGCATCTCGAGGCATGATGCAAGGTCTTCAATTGACGCGAAAAATTTTGAAGGAAACTTGCTTGATTCTATTTAAGCTAACTTAAGGCTTAAGAAAAAAGAAACCAAGACAAATATTAATTGATCTTTAGGAATCAAGTAATTTCCTAAAGTCATGAAAATTAATGAAATGATTCAAATTATTTTCATTTTTGAAACAGATATCTTAGGAAATCACGATATTTCCTAAAGATAATTTAGGAAACAAGTTCTTTCCTAAAAGATTAGCTTCAAGTGGTAAAGCCTTGAAGAGACCCAAGCAAAGTAATCTTTGGAAAATAAGTTATTTCCTAAAGATAAGCTAATGAAAGAGTCCAATTAACTATTTCATTGGTTAAAAGAGAATATCTTTTGGACAAGCAAAGCCTTAAGTCTTGGTCTTATCCAAAAGTCTAGAATTCCATTTGAAGATCTTTCCAGTAAAGGAGAAGATTCCAAGATGAATCATTGACTGGAAAGCAAAAGATTCCAAGATGAATAATTAGCTTAGTATTACTTGATTCCTTGGTAGGAATCAAAAAAGTTCTTGAAAGAAAAATCTCCCAAGATGTGAGACTAGTATCTTTCAAGAGAAGTTTTATAGCAAGTAGTTCCTAGTAAATCCCTAACCACCAGTTTTGGTATTTAAGTCCAAATAAGGAATATAACCTAAAGGTATATCAGAGATTCTTAGTTTTGGAATATGAAAAGCATTAGAAAATGCTTGGACTTAACTTGAGGGAAAGATCTCTAAAATCCTGCAGGTAAGCAAAGAAGCTTAAGATAGTTTAAGAGATTTTAAAGATAAAGACTAAGTCTTTATTTTTGTCACAAGTATCAACCAGACTTGATCAAACTTGGCCATGATTGTCCAAGAACTACTCATGTGCGATTAGAACTACTTTGTAGATTGCCCAAGTATTGGCAGTAAAAATTCCATTAGGAATTATTCACTCAAGTTCCATTTATCGAATGGAAAATTGTGAAAAAAGTAAGCTGTTCCAAGTATGAACAGAGTGAAGGAATTCCAAAAATGTAGTCTGCAACCGTGAAGACGGTACTTCAGTCTGTGGAGGGTTAAACATAAACGTTTACCTATCCTTAAAGGGATTTTGGTACAAAACTAGAAAGCATGAGCGGATGCTTCGACTTAAGCAGTAGAGAGATTCCTATAAAATCCTGGCCAGGATAGGTACCTAAAAAGCATCAGGTAAGAAAGGAATCTAAAGACAAGAAGCTAAAAGCTCTTGTCACTACAAAATTGGTCAAGGATAAACCAATTGAACTTGAATTCGAGAAAATTCAAGTACTTGGAATTCTGATTGGTTTTCATTTGAAAATCCTAGAAAAAAGGATTGGAGATATTCTATTAAAGGTTTTCAAGTTCCCAAGGTTAAGCACATGATCGTTTAAGGGATTAAAACTTAGAATATCAAGATAGAGATAGTGCCTAAAACTGCGAAATTCTTGTCAAGAATTAAAGCTAGAAGGTTCTCTATCAAAAGATGTTGTAGACTTTAGGATAAAATTTACTCACATGTCAATGTGAGTATAAAATAGGGTGGTATGGGACACCAGATTTTATACTCAGATTGATGTAGGAAAGATGGTATGGGACATCGGACCGTGAGATGATGATTATCTTTTAGTCCTCGTTTGGATCTTGAAGATAGGTTTGATCTTCAAGGGAATTAATACTTCAAAGAAGGAGTTTTAATTCAAGAAGGATCTCAAGATACTTCAAGATGACTTCAAGATCAAGGAAACTGAAGATATGAAGTAAGTAACTTCCAAGATCTTCTTAGAACACTTCAAGCTTAAGTGTTATTAATAAAAAATATCTGATAATTTTCTAAAAGAAGTAGGACTTTGATTTTGAGTTGATCTTTTCAAACCAAGGACTTGATTGACTAAGTCAAGCATCAAGTTCCTAGTGAAACTTAGTAAATTCACTCTTTTGACTCAAAGAAATGCACAATAATTGCATTCCCAGTAAGGAGTCAGAAAGACTGAATCGGATCTGAACTTAGTCTCAAGTGAAGCATTATTTGAATACAAAACTCATCAACAGAACCTCAGTGGGTCGACACACTGATGTTGGTTTCCACACGAGTATCTTGTGGTTGGATGATGTTTTTGATTTTCTTTGCATCTTTTTGAGAACCTAGCTTATTTCTCTTAAATATAAAGAAAATGCTTCAAAATCCCTATTGAAATAGATCTTGGAGAAGTTAAAGTCCTTGGTCATCTAGACTTTGACTCATAGCAAAATTACATATCTTCAAAGTATGAATTGGTTGTACAGAGTTTTAGTTTTTTCTTTCCACTTTCAGAATCTTTTGGAATTCACTCAGATATGGTATCTGATTCTTTTTATAAAAGTCAAGGGTTAGTTGGTTAGAACCAAGAAACTAAATTAAACATCCTAGATAGATGTTATGTCCAAGAACCTTTTCAAATATTCAAAAGAAAATAAGTCTAAGTGGACTTATTTATTTGAATTTGCTTCAAGTTATAGCATAAATGATTTCTTAGATTCCAATAGACTCTAGAATAGACAAGTTAGGAGTTGCTCAACAGATTGACAATTCCCAAGAATTTTTAGCTCAAGTCTTTGAGAAAATATCCTAAGTTGGATAGTTTTCATTTTGAAGTTGTATTGGTCAAGCTGGTATGGTTGACTCCACCGAAATGGTAAACTTTCTCCTACAGTTTACAAAGGATTTTTAAACTCATTAGGACAAAGTAGTCCTATAGTCGAGTGAAAAAATCACGTAACTATTGGATCAAAGTAAACCATTGTACAAACATCTAAGTTAGATGTTTGAGACCACCAAGCTTCAAGTTCTCCAAAACAAATTCAAGTGAATCAAGAATTCTCAAAGTCTTGCAAAGGATAAGAATCCCACCTTTGTTACTAAGTCTATGCACCAGTTATGCCTAGAAATGGACTAGTAATTTGAATCCACCTAATTCACATTTTTGTGCCTAGATCGCACATCAGGAAACTGTGAATTAGTCAGGGATGTGTTTAGATCCACCCTCATTATTCTTCACTAGTTTGTACTTTGTCCCGTTCATCAAAGTGCAAAACCAGATAGTGTTGTGAATCATTTGGGCAGGGATGCCACCACAGAGATGAGACATGTTCTTCTAGTTATAGAACATGACCATGTTCTTCCAGTTTTAGAACATGAGGCTCGGGGGTTGCCTACAGTTGTATGTATAGCTTTATTTTTGAGGACAAAAATCTTTCCCAAGGGGGGAAGAATGTAATAAAGTAAGTCTATGATCTAGGGATCCGATGGCTTCAGACAGATCTGAAATCGGATACCATTTGGTCACTCATATGTAGGACCAAAGATCTCAAGTAGGGATCCAATGGCTTCAGACAGATCTGAAATCGGATACCATTTGGTAACTCATATGTAGGACCAAAGATCTCAAGAGTAGACTCAAGCATAAGTTCATGTGCTCTCATATTCAAGTGATCCACTTAGCCTAGTGGTTAAGTCTCATGGTTGTGAAGGAGGAGGTCTTGGGTTCAATCCCCATGGGGAGCATGGGGAGAGAGTTTTGCCCAAAGAGCTCTAGAGCCTTCTAACTCAAGTTAACTCACGTTAACTTGAGTCCAGTGGAATTAACTCAAGAGGCGAGTACACCAACCACTAGTGGACTCTAGTGGAAGGTATGAAAGGAGTGGTGTGTTGGAGGATAAACACTCCTATGTGCACAACAAAAGCAAATGAACCCTCCTAGGATCCTGAAATTTTTCAGACATAGGTTCTGTATTTTCTGCGTTTCTCAGAGTATATGCAGAGACTTAAAATGAAAATTTTGCAGGCATAAACGAGACTTTAAGAGCTTTCAAATGAGAGTAAAATCACTCCATTTGGATACTGGATGATGCCTCAACCAGCTGCAACAAAACAAATAACTTGATCTCTTCACAGAGTATGAGCTAACTAGACAGACAATGTTCTGGACATTTCTCTGCACATGTGTAGGCACTGAACCTGAGACTTATACAAGACAAATTAGAACTTATAAGCTTTCCAACAAGACAAAAATCATTGCAAATGGATTCCGGATGAAGGAGAAACAACAATTACAAGACTGGGGGGTCTACCAAAAACATCTAGATAGATAGAGTGTGTAAAAGTGAAATTTCTGCAAAATATGCAAAGAACAGCTAGTAGGGGGTGTGCTTAAGCAAGGGGGCAGCTTGGGCATGTATTTCCACGACTCTAAGTCATAATACAACTCATTAGAGGTTTTAAAGACCACATACTAACCTCTTTAACCAATCAAAAGCATATACATGTCAAAAGTGAGGTCCAATCACATCAAGAGGTGAGCTAAATCTTCTCTAATCAGCTTCTTTCCATTATGGGCATAATTGGATGCCTCCAACTCGTGGAAATCAGCCTCCTTTGATTGTGGATGATTCTTGGAAGGTTCAATTTGGGGCATGTTCCCACACTCTTGAGCTTGAAAAACTTTCAACACTCCCCCTCAAGCTCAAGTCTTTTCCTTTCGTTGCTTTAGCCTATGTCTCTTATGTTGATAGCTTCCTTGAATCCTCCAAGCTTTCTACCTTCAAGAAACTTTGTCATCATGTCTGCAACCTGCATTTTAGTGTTCACATACCTTATATCTAGCTCTTTTGCCATCACCTTTTCTCTAACGAAGTGGTAATGAACCTCTATGTGCTTGCTCCTTGCATGAAACATGGGATTGTTAGCTAGATAGATGCTTGAAATGTTGTCTCCATAAAGAGGAAACTCCTCCACTTCTACTTCCAAGTCCTTAAGTAGCTTCTTAAGCCATAATAGCTCACATGTAGCCAATGCTAAACCTCTGTACTCAGCCTCTGTGGATGAAAGAGCAACAGTGGGTTGCTTCTTAGAGCTCCAAGAGATCACTTTTGTACCTATCATGAAAACATAACCCGATGTACTCCTTCGATCATCCTTGCTACTTGCCCAATCAGCATCACTATATCCTTTGACACTTAGATCAGCATCATATGAGTAAAATAGACCTTGGTTGATGGTGTGCTTGATGTAACGAAGCACCTTTCTAGCCGCCATAAGATGATCATGAGTAGGTGCATGCAAAAATTGAGAGAGAACACCTACTACATATGCAAGATCAGGTCTAGTGAATGTAGCATAAATTAATGAACCAATTATGCTTCTATATAGTGTAATATCTTGTATAGCCTCTCCTTGACCTGCAACCAACTTTGTATTGGGCTCCATGGTCTGAGAAAGTGGCTTACAACCACTCATACCAAACCTATATAGCACATCCAACAAGTATTTTCTTTGAATCAAGAAGATGCCATTGTGTGCATAGATTACCTCTATTCCCAAGAAGTACTTTAGTGTTCCAAGATCAGATATCTTGAACTTCTTCCCTAGCTTTGATTTGATATCTTTAATACCTGCAAGATCACTTCCTGTGATGATCAAATCGTCCACATAGATGCATATGTATACCGTCTTGTCTCCTTGCTTCTTCATGTAAAGTGATGGATCTGCAACACTTTCTTTGTATCCACAACTTGATAAATAATCCACTAACCTCTGATTCGAGGCCCTTGGGGCTTGCTTTAGTCCATATAGTGCTTTCCTTAGCTTGCAAACATGATTTGGGTACCTCATACTAGCAAATCCTTGAGGTTGGCTCATGTAGACTACTTCTTCAAGCTCTCCATTAAGGAAGGCATTCTTCATATCCAACTGATATAAGCTCCATTTCCTTGATGTGGCCACTGCAATCAAAGTCCTAATTGTTGGCATCTTGGCTACGGGGCTGAAAGTTTCATCATAATCTATCACGTAGCTTTGGGAGAAGCCTTTCGCCACCAACCTTGCTTTGTACCTAGCAATGGAACCATCTGAATTTCTTTTAATTTTGTAAACCCACTTATTACCTATCACCTTCATGCCTTCTTGAGCTGGTACCAAGCTCCAAGTATGGTTCTCATCAAGTTCTTTGAGCTCTTCCTTCATTGCCTCTTACCATTCCTTGCAATCCTTAGCTTCTTCATGACTAGTTGGTTCTTTGTCCTTGATTACCTGAGTCATGTATGCATAATGCTTTGCAATGAAATTATCATATGTTAACCTTTGTACTGGATATCTTACTCTTGAAGACCTTCTTTCACTTCCTTTTGGTGTGGTTGCCATCTTCTTTCTTTGTTTTGCCACTCCTGGGGTTTGAATTTCTTCTATCTCTTCATCTTCCAACATGCTCTCGTCGACATAGCTTCCTTCTTCAACTAAAATCTTCTCTTTGCCTTTGACTTTGCTTTCTTCAGAGCTGGTCTCTCTTTCCCTAAGCCTTCCACTCCATGGTGAGGGTGTCCTTGTGTTGCATGAGTTGCTTGGACCACTTAAATCCATGCTTTCTTGAACTCTATCATCATTCTTCAAATCTGTCTCACCTATGTCTTCAACCTGCAATGGACTCGTGCATGCATACCAAGGCTTCAACTCATCAAAGACAACATCCCTACTTACCTTCAGCTCCTTGGTGATGGGGTTATAGCATTTATACCCCTTTTGTTCCATAGAATATCCCAAAAAAATACATCTTTCAGATTTGGCATCTAACTTTGACCTCAACTCTTGAGGTACATGTACATAGCATATACAACCAAAGACTCTAAGATGTGAAATGCAAGGTTTTCGTTCACTCCATGCTTCGTCAGGGGTTAGATAATGTATACCTGATGTAGGACATCTATTCATGATGTATGTGGCTGTATATGTAGCCTCTCCCCAATAACAATGCGGCATATTCATTTCGTTGAGCATACACCTTGCTACCTCTGCTATGTGTCTGTTCTTTCTCTTTGCTACCCCATTTTGTTGAGGGGTATACCTGCATATAAATTGTCTTTTGATGCCATTGACTTGCAAAAATTCAGAAAATTCATGGGAGAAGTACTCTCCCCCTCCATCGGATCTCAAAGTTTTGATATACTTGCCATATTCCTTCTCCACGTGTGCTTTGAATTTCTTGAAGTAGTGGAACACATCTGATTTGTTTCTAATGCAATACAACCACACTTTTCTTGAAAAGTCATCAATGAAGGTTACAAAATACCTATTTCCAGCAAGGGATGCTTCTCTTGTTGGACCCCAAACATCCGTGTGAATGAGGTCTAAAACATTTGCACTTAAATAGGTACTCTTCTTGAAGGACAGCCTTGATTGTTTTCCTTGTTGGCAAGCTACACAAATTTCATGCAACATTTTAGATGTAAAATTTGGTAGGCCTCTTACCAAGCTCCTCCTTTGCATGTCCTTGAGCTTTTGTAGGTTGATGTGACCTATTCGTTTATGCCATAGATCCAAATCTGCTATCCTCTTGTCTCCATATGTGACATATATTGAATGGTGTGGCTGATTTATGTCCATTGTGAACATTCTCCCTTGCTTTTTTCCTTTTGCTATGAGCTTGAAACCTGCCCTTGGATCCTCAACAAAACATCCTCTTTCATTGAACCTAACTTGATAGCCTTTTTCTACCATTTGGCCTACCGAAATCAAGTTTTTGGTAATAGTAGGGACATGTAATACCTCTGATAAGCACTTTGCTCTTTGATTTCCTTCCAAACTGATATCTCCCACATGTTGAATGATATGCTCTGAGTTATCACCTGTTTCCACATGCCCTTGATGCTTTGGGACCTACAAATTACTAGAAAACTCCTTTCGACATGACATATGATTGCTACATCCACTGCCTACATACCATACATCTTCACTAGCTTGAGTTGTATCTTCACCATACCTCATGGCAAGTAAATAATCATTCCCTTGGCTGGATGATGTGTTTGCATAATTACCTTGCCCTCTGTAATTGTTGTTGTTGATTTGATTCCCTTGTCTTTGAGCTCTATGATAGCATTCATTTGCAAAATGACCAGGCTTACCGCATACAAAGCATCCATTTGAAGTGGCTTGTCCTCTTCCACCAAATCTTCCACCTCTTCCTCTATTTGTGGCTCTTCCACCTCTTTGACCTGCATTTTCTTGTTGTCCTTGACCTCCTTGGTTGCTTTGATATCTTCCTCTTCCTCTTGTAGCACCTCGGTTGTGTCTTCCTCTTCCTCTACCTGCATACAACAATTGCCCTTGGCTATCCTTGGCATTATGACCACCAAGGTTCATCTCCTCTGTCACCATGAGAGTGATTAGTTGATCAAAATCAGGAAGAGAGTCCCTTACATACACTGAAGTTGTGAAAGCCCTCCATTTTTCATCATCCCTAAGTCCATTTAGGGTGTGAGCGACAAGATCGCCATCATCTAGGGCACAACCGATTGACCCTAGTGCATCTGCAAGCTCTTTAACCTTTAATATGTAATCATTAGCACCTTGAGAGGGGATTTTCCTAAGATTATTTAGCTCATTCTTGAGCTAAATTTTTCTAGCTTTTGTGGAGGTTGAATACAATCTCTCCAAGCACTCCCACACCTTCTTCGATGTATCCAAATCTTGAATATGCCCTACCATAGAGTTGCTAATATGCTGAGATAAAATGAAAATGACCCTTTTGTCCCTTTCATCCCACTCTCTTACTGCTCTTCTCTGGTCATTGGTTGGATTTACCTCATCTATGTAGGGTTTTTGCTCTCCACCACTCACAAGTCCCCACAAACCTTTCCCCATTAAAAAATTGCTTATTCTAAATCGCCACGGTTGGTAGTTTCCTTTTTCGAACTTCTCAATCTGAGAATTGAGATCAGCCATGGTGCCTCCTAACTCTTTTGAACCTCCCCCTTGATGCAATGAAGTTGAAAAGGATGGCTTTTACCTCAAAAAATAGAGCTACTTCTCTTGATGAAGCTTCATCTTTGATTTGATGATGTATTTGCTTCCCCTTGTTGTTGACGTGCCCGTTCTTTGCTTCCTTCCTTCAAACTTTGATGAAGTCTTTACTTCAATTTAGTAGCTCCTTCTTCTCTCTTTGATACTCCACTTATAGCTCTGATACCACTATTGGAGGATAAACACTCCTATGTGCACAACAAAAGCAAATGAACCCTCCTAGGATTTTTCAGACATAGGTTCTGTATTTTCTGCGTTTCTCTGAGTATATGCAGAGACTGAAAATGAAAATTTTGCAGGCATAAACTAGACTTTAAGAGCTTTCAAATGAAAGTAAAATCACTCCATTTGGATACTGGATGATGCCTCAACCAGCTGCAACAAAACAGATAACTTGATCTCTTCACAGAGTATGAGTTAACTAGACAGACACTGTTCTGGAAATTTCTCTACACATGTGCAGGCACTGAACTTGAGACCTATACCAGAAAAAGTAGAACTTATAAGCTTTCCAACAAGACAAAAATCATTGAAAATGGATTCCGGATGAAGGAGAAACAACAATTACAAGACCGGGGGGTCTGCCAAAAACATCTAGATAGATAGAGTGTGTAAAAGTGAAATTTCTGCAAAATATGCAAAGAACAGCTAGTAGGGGGTGTGCTTAAGCAAGGGGGCAGCTTGGGCACGTATTTCCATGACTCTAAGTCATAATACAACTCATTAGAGGTTTTAAAGACCACATACTAACCTCTTTAACCAATCAAAAGCATATACATGTCAAAAGTGAGGTCCAATCACATCAAGAGGTGAGCTAAATCTTCTCTAATCAGCTTCTTTCCATTATGGGCATAATTGGATGCCTCCAACTCGTGGAAATCAGCCTCCTTTGATTGTGGATGATGTGGAAGGTTCAATTTGGGGCATGTTCCCACACTCTTGAGCTTGAAAAACTTTCAACATGGTGGAGATCGCACATGCACTTGTGGACTCTAGTTACATTTGTGGTCCTCGTTGATTCAAAAGCAGCTATATATACAGGCATAAGGTTGGGAGGAGAGTCATCTCTCAAGCATGTGGTGGTCGTAATCCTTGTTCTCTTACACTCAACAACCAAAAACATGCAAATGAGCAACAGATGGCTTGCAACCATGCCAATCCTCATATGGAGTGATAGATTGTAGTGCTTTAGTGGGACACCTGTTAAGAACATATGTTGCACACATAACAGCCTCAAGCCAGAAACTATGTGGTAAAGCTTGACTCTTGACCATACACCGCACCATCTCCATGAGTGACCTATTCTTCCATTCAACAACTCCATTCTATTGAGGTGTATATGGCATTGTATGCTGATGTTTTATCCCACATTCAGCCAAAAATGCATTAAAGTCAGAAGACATATATTCCTCCCCTTGATCAGAACGGAAGGTGCCTGTAAGTGTATCCCAAGCATCCTTAGCTGTTTTGCAAGAGCGAATGTGAGGAATAATGGCACGTTTGATAGAAAAGGCTATCAATGCATGTGCTTGAGCATCTCTGCCATCCCAACAAATTTGCTCTGCACTAGGTGCAGTAGAAACTATAGCATGAACAGGAACATGAAGAATATCATCATCTTCAATGCCGTCTACATAAGCTTCAGTACTTGTATTTCTAGGTGTAATGCAACATTTTTCAGCACCTTCCTCATTGCCAAAAGTATGCATCTTATCACACACAAGCCAGTAGTCAAGTGAAAATCTCTAACAAAGTACTATGCATTATGCTAATTAAGATTATGAATAATGCTCATAAAATCGGGTCAAATAACTACATCACATAATTTGGGGTTATCAAGTTGCTTATAGAAATACATTAGATGCAATCTAATTCAACCTATTCTATGGTCAAATTGCAACCTTGCCCATTGACTTCTTGGTGTTCATATTCAAAGTGGCCAAAACACATAACTGGATATGTTAAAAGGACAAACTTCCGTCAAGTCCGCCTTTTAATCTCTGTTTGGGTTCTTGGGGATGGTAGGGGTCTGATACTTCAGAGGCCCTTTATCTATTTTTCCCACTTAACTAACAAATTTAAGCAATACACTATTGCTCAGTATCAATTCTTCTACACAGTCTCACTACTCGCATTCTAGTTATTCGTTACGCCATAAGTAACACAGAAGTTAATGATCACCATAGCGCAGATTGATCATCGTCACCGTACATTACTATGTTAACCAGAAATTAATGTAATTCAAGAAAGTAAAGTAACAGTACTCAGAGTTACTGGAATCTACACTCCGATGTCTCCACAGGGTCGTAAATCGCCCAAACAGACAGTCTGGCGATCCCGTCTCCTCTCTCTTTGGAGAACACTGTAATGTCTCTTCATTAATAGAAAACGGGTTACAACACTTCGCTACGACCTTTTGGTACGTGCGGTATAGATAAAATATAATATTACATGATGCCAATTCGGTGGCCTAACACTGGCACGCACGGTGAACTTGAACCCGCAAGGAAAACAAAATTAAGGCTCATCTACGATGCCTTGGATATACATGGTTCTTGCTAATTTGAAGGTTCTGGCGATTTTCTGTTTTAATGAATCCAACATTAGTTTTAATGTTTCCGGCTCCACCAGCTGTGCGTCAGTTCAGACTGAACTTGCCGCAATGACCTGACTCACCAGAACTTTAGTCTGGGTCTGCAAAAATGCTTCTTGCAAGTAAAAGTCATTTGCAAGGGCTGCATCGCGACTCAATCTCATATCATTAATTTGTCCATCTATTCTGGATAGTCGCTCTGCTTGAAAGCCTAGCTGCTTTTCTCTTCGTTCCAGCTCTTGAGCTTGATATTGAATGGTTTGATAATAAGCATCTCTTTCTTTCTTAATCCCTGCTATCTCCTTCTGAAGTTGAATGGTTAAACCCGTCTAGGCTTTGAGAGCAGAATTCGCCTGAAACAAATCGGCAGTTGCGGTATGAAGTTCTGCAGTAGTGTGCTTAGCTAAAGTAGCCATCTCCTGTCCTCTCTGCACCACCTCATCAAGCTGTATTCGAGTTTCCTCCAACCAATTGCCAATCGCCACTCGAGCATCTTCTTTATCCTATACCAACTGATTTAACTGCTTGATCTCTTCATCACGAGCAGTTAACAAAACATCCTTGGCTTTTAACTCTGCGAATGCTGCATCGCGTTGTGCAATCAATGTGTCTTGCTTTGCAATCCTAGCTTGAAGTTGCTGAAGTTGCATCTGCAAAGCATGGTTGTTTGCCTTAATGGCATCGGCTTCTTCCTGTAATGGGGCAATATCAGCCTCTAAAACATCAACTTTGTGCTGCAACTCCTGTCTGATATTGTCGGTTGCCATCTTCATTTGCATCGGTAACTGCTACGAGAATTGGATCAAAAGTCGACCCATAGATTCGAGTTCATGAAACATCGGGATTGGAGAAGGAAGAGTAGGAAGGGATTAGGATATAGAAGTGGAAAATAGATGAGGGGAAGATGGTGGAGAATAGGCAGGAGAAGAAGATGGAGAATTGGGTACGTCGGGAACAACAGGCTGGACTGGGATAATGGGCTCAACAATGTTCATGGTGGAAGAAAGTGGGATAAGAATGTTAGGCACCAACACTATTCTGGTGGTCTGCTGCTTTGTTGCTTCCATTCGGTCAATCACAGCATCAACCAGAGAAATCACTTCATTGAGAATCTCTACAATAATTGGTTGAACAGCATCTTGATTCTGCTGATGAGAATCGTCTGGAGAAGAAACTTCTTCAGAGTCGACGGTGGAAGCACTTTGTTCCTGCTGCTGGATTGGAGAAGAATGGGTGAAAGAATCAACATGAATGGAGGTAGCGGTGTCGTGGAAGACCTCTTCTCCATGTCCAGCGTTGGATCCTTGTACTTGGCTCTCAGAGGGACTTATACGTTTGCATTTTCAGCAAAGAAGTTGAAAAAGATATGCATCATCATCATCCTCATCTTCGATCATCCGAGTAGAGTCTTCATGCAACAGGAAGGGAGCGTTTGCCGGGGGTTGCGTGGCTTGAATGGCTGGAAAAAGAAAAGTGAGGATATGGGGTAGACGCGAATGCGTAAGGTCACCCTTATTGACATGTTTGATAACCGTAACACATTCACGGTGAATGCGCTAGAAATAAAAAGATGCAAAATTAACAAACTTGCGAGAAGCCATATCTATCATTGAGTAGAATGGGCGCGAGATACCGTAGGTGCTTTTTTGCAAGTTCAAAATCACGACTAAAAACTGTAAAGCGGTACGCTCTGGGTCAGGTCGACACAGAATGGCATACTCATTAGATGAGTGCCGTGGAAATAACATGGTCATGGTGGCTACAGGAAGGAGTGGGCCATTCTCCAATCTATCCCGAGGAAGTCGAAAGGCATCGGCAAACGAAGCCAAAGTGATCACGACTTGTGATGGTAAACAAAGGATAGGCCAACTCTGCTCCGTAGCAGGTGTGGCAACGATAGCGAAAATAATCTGCGCATAAAATGGTTGACACTCCACTGAATGCCAAGGCAATTCAGCGAAGTTCAAAAGGCCCCGAATACGCAAATACTCACTCACTTCAGGGGTGAGTCCTTCACGAAAGGTAGCGACATTGGCTAATGCTTCCATGATGCGCACGCGAAAGCACAAGAACACTGAGAACACAAAAAACAAAGAACACAGAAACAGACAGACACAATAGCGATTATCAGTAAAAGGAACAAGATTAAGTAGACGCACGAGCAACATGAGGTGATCGAAAACCCTAATCATCGCGCGGTATTGAAATGATAACCTTCATAATTACGGCGTGCATGCATGAGCAGACACAGTAACACAGGGCGGCAATTAATCATATTTAGATATCAAAACGAGGAGACTGACGGTCTATATTCAGCCGAAACAAGGAAATAAAAAGAAAATAAGTGACACGCGGAAAATCGAAGAACACGTCAGCGGTGATCAGTCGGTTGGTGATATGGGCATAGCTTTGAACCATTAATTGCTTTGGGAAGGGAAACTCCGGTCAATGTAATCAACCAAAAAGTAGCGGGTCCCACTTGTCACTAATCCGATAAGAACCGAACCACCGTAATTTAAATTTTCCAGCAGATCGATTTGCTTTAGCATTATAAAATAACATAAGTTGGCCCACCGTAAACACAGGAGTCTTAAGGAACCGATCATGGGTACGGGCTTGACGAAGCTGAACTTCTTGAAGAGTCATGAAGCTTTCCCAGCGCTGTTCATCCAATGCCCTGAGTGCATCCAACCGAAATGGCAAAGAGTCTTCTGGCAGCAATTTTTGAGCTAAGGCAACGCGTAAACTCGGCACTACTACTTCCATCGGTTCAATGGCTTGCAATCCATAAGCAAGCTTGAATGGGGTCATGCCAATAGCAACTTTGTAGGTAGTCCGGTAAGCCCACAAAACTGCAGGTAGTAATTGGTCCCAACGTTTTGGACATTCCAAAAGCAATTTTCGGAGCATAGCCAACAAAGTCATATTGGTACTTTCAGCCAAACCATTAGCACGTGGATAATACGGTGAGCTTAATTTATGGACAATTTGAAAAGTCTCAGTCAGTACTTGCATTAAGCAGTTTGCAAAGTGTGTTCCTTGATCTGTCACTATTTCCAGAGGTAATCCATAACGCGGGAAGACGTCATTCATCAGGCATTTTGCCACCGAAACAGCTGTGGCCGACCGTAATGCCCAAGCTTCCACCCATCGAGTGGTGTAATCGGTACAAGTCAAGATATAGCGATTGTTGGTGAGAGTAGCTGGAGGTTTTATGGGACCAATAAAATCTAGATCCCACTTCTGAAAGGGTTCCAGTGGTAATATAGGGTGAAGGGGAAAGAGGTGCCGATGTAATGGCTGTCCAGACCGTTGACAGGTATCGCACTGCTGCACAAACTGAGTCACATCTTTGTACATGGTAGGCCACCAAAGCCCACTTTGCAGAATTTTACGGTGAGTAAGTTCAATTGTGAAATGTCCACCCAAGGGTAATGAATGAGCCATAGCAATAACCGATTCTGCTTCATGTGGTGGAATACATCGAAGTAAAACACCAGTATGATCCATGTAGTATAGTTGGCCTACAATCAACCGGAATCTGCGACTGTAAACTGCAAATTTCCGCCACAAAGCAGGGGGAGTATGAGGAGGAAGACACCCATCAGTTAGAAAAGTGAGTAACGTATCATAGTATGTAGGAAAAACAAGAGGTTCGGTAGATTCTTCAATAGTTGACTCCATAGTGTAAATTGCCGGTGTAGTGTCATCAACCCCCACCGGAGCTTCACTGGAATCTAACCGAGATAGAAAATCCGCCAATGCATGTGTTGTGCCAGGTCGATGAATAACTTCATAATCGAATTCGTGTAATAATAAAACCCATCAAGCCAAGTGACCACCTAAATGTTGTTGTCGGACCAAATACACAAGTGCGGCATGATCCACGTGGAAGTTGAATGTTCGGCCCAACAAATAATGTCGGAATTTCTTCACAGAGTACACCAACCCGAGACATTCTCGTTTGGTCATTGAATAGTTCCTTTCAGCAGGGGCTAATCGACGACTTGCATAATATACAGGCCAAAACCATTTGTCAATTTGCTACATTAGAATGCGGTCAATAGCTATGTCCGATGCATCCACAAAGACATGGAACAGACGGTCCCAATTAGGTGGTTGCAAAATGGTGGCCTACGTCAATAACACCTTTAAACGATCAAATGCATTTTGGCACTCTGGAGTCCATTCGTATTGCCGTGGAGGACTAGTCATGAGCCGATTAAGTGGTGTTGCTAAATGAGCTAACCACCGTAAATGTCTGCCATGCCACCGAATCTGGCCCAGAAAGCGCATAACTTCTTTCAGTGTTGTGGGGACTGGTGCCTCCAACACGGCGGCAACTTTATCCGGATCAACTTGTATTCCTTGTGCAGAGATAATATGTTCGAGTAGTTTGCCACAAGAGACCGCAAAAACTGACTTTGTCATATTCAAGCATAATCGGTATTCGCGACATTTTTCAAAGCAGCACCGTAAATGATACAGGTGCGCCGCAATCTTTCCAAATAAGGAAAAGTCGTCCAAATATACTTGCATAAAAGTAGTCAGGTAGGGTGAAAAGACTTCTTGCATACATCGTTGAAACGTACTTGGAGCATTCCTTAACCCAAAACACATTACCGTACAAGCATAAACACCCCAGTTTGTGATAAAGGTTGTTTTAGGTATGTCTTGTTCGGCCATCCTCACCTAGTTATAACCACTGTAACCATCCAAAAATGAATACATCTCGTGCCCTGCCACCCGGTCGAGCAGTGTGTCTAGAAAGGGGAGAGGAAATGGATCCGGTATAGTAGCAGCATTCAGTTTCCGGTAATCAACACAGATGTGCAGCTGTTTATTTTTCTTCAGGACGATCACGATTGGAGATATCCATTCAGCATGCTCGATTGGTACGATGAATCCCACCTTCAGTAACCGATCGAGTTCTTCTTTGACCTGTGCTACATAATTGGGGTTCATTCGATAACTGGACTGTTTGATGGGCTTCGCTTTTGGTTTGAGCACTACTCGATGTTGATAGATCCGCGGGTCCAGACCTTTCATATCTCGATAGTCCCAAGCCAAAACATCGGAGAACTCACGCAGGAGTCGTACCAAATCATCTTGAAGTGTCTCTGACAATCCTGCCTTAATCTTAACGGGTCACGGGTTGACCGCATCACCTAAATTATATGTTACTAACTGATCTTCCGGTACATAAAATTATCGAGGTTTTACCAGATCATCAGCTGACTGCAAAAGTTGATGTAAGGTGGCTCCATCCATAGCGACACTATCATCTGCAGCTGCATCTCCGGTCACTGGTACCACTATGCAAGCGGCCGGACTCCACTTGTCTGTGACCAACTGGAGATCTATAGTACCTAATGAAATCAGATCCTTATTGGTCTTCAGAAACGCCTCTTCCTCGTCGTCAGATAAGCCATCCAACATGTGGATCGGCTCCGCGACATATGGTCTTGCATGAAGCTCGCAGGGTTGCATGGCATCCAATTTAACTACATATTTACGGTGGTTATCTTTGAAAGTTAACTCCTGTGCGGACCAATCCTGTACCACTTTGGCTTGTTTCAACCATGGTCGACTGAAAAGTAGATTGTAGTCGAGGCTGGATTCTGGTAGTTTGAGAACTACAACAGTCATTTTAAACGTGATACCCTGCAAGGTAATCGGAATATTTCGTACTAGTCCCGTCGGATGGACTCGGGATTGGTCTGCCATTCGTACAAAAAATTGTACGGGCTCGATTTGGGTCCACCCCAATTGCTTGCAGAGTGCTGCCATTGCTATATTCACACCTGAACTGCCATCAATTAGCACTTGAGTAATCTTGTGATTTTTATGCCAGACAGTGATCAATGGGACTGAATGATCCACCGTAGAATCAGCTTCGGGTTGTATTGTGGCAGTCACCGGCGTATAGGAATATCCAGGACTAACCTGTTGTTGGAATTGCTGCCTGACTCCTGGCACTAAGGCGAGCAACTGTCCCAAAGGGAGTGTAATTGAAGCCTTGGTTAGAATATCCCATACCTGATCTGTTTAGATCGTACTTCTCACCGATTCTGATGACGATTCTACTGTTGCTGGGGCAGCAGTTTGTTCATTCGCTCTTGCCTTAGGCAGGGGAACCTGTGTTACCGGAATTGGATCAAGAAACACCATTGGTTCTTTGGTTGTCCATTGACTAGCCCTTGTATACATTCGCTGCTGCTCGCGGATACCAGGCTCAAACACCTCAGCGGTGGGTTGTAACTGCTTACCCGATCTAGTCTGAACCGCTGCTGCTTGTGATTCAACTGGTGAAATATATACCATGTTGGTCATTGGATTCTGTCACTCCTTCTTCCTTTTGTCGTACTTTGCTGCATCCTTGCATAATCTATGAATGTGGCCAATCTCCTGCAAAAATGACATCGAGGTGGTGGAAGAGAAGTACCTTCCACTGATGTACCTGCCTGCCATCGATTTGAATTAAAATTGATGTTCCGTTGATCCCTATAATTCCGATATCCTTGCGACTGATTGTTTCGCATTTGTGGTGGCACCTAGTGGGCTCCTGGCTCACTTGGTTCCTGTATGATGGCATTATACGTGCAATTTTCCGTTGAGTGTCCTGTTGTGTTGCAGATGGCACAATACATCTGGTTAATGGCACATGTAGCACTGGTGTGCCCTGGATTTTTGCACTTGGTGCAATACATCTGTTTAGCCGGATCATCTGTTACGTTCTTACTAGCCTTCAGCCACTCCAAGTCTTCGGTGAATCCCCCAACTTTATGCTCTAGTTGCAGGGCCATCGCAATAACAGCATCTAGTGTCATAGCCCCCACACGGCGGATGATCATAATTTGTCTTAACTGTGGGGTCAAACCGTTAATGAACCACTGGGTTATAACATCATCCGGTAGATTAGCATGTGCCGGAGGCAGTTGTCTTAAGTGGGTTCTAAACAATGTTGCATATTCCTGAACAGTCTGGTGCAACTTCTACCGATTGTTCTGCAAATAGTCGAAGATTTCGGCAGGATTCTTCTTCAACCGGAACCTCTGTAAAAACGAGTCTCTCACATCATCATAGTTAGCGAAATGGTTGATATCATACTCTATTAGCCACCTCGCTGCTTCATTGACCAATGTAGCCTGAAATATGATGGCCTTGTATGTCAAGTCAGGTGGGTGGTTTAATACTGCATAACTGATCTCAAACGTGCACACATGTGCATCAGGATCGTCCACTAGAAATCCACCGAACTTTGTGTACGTCACCCCTGTTGGAACCGACCGAAGTGGAATGATTGGATGTGGCTGTTGTTGTTGTTGTTGTTGTTGACCACTCATGGTGCTCATATTGGTACCATTGTTGTTTCCTGAGTCTTGAGGGGGTGTGCCTTGTCCTTCGGAATCTGTATTATCAGACTGCTCACCTTTCGGCTCGAAAATAGCGTTGAATCTCTTATGTATCTCCAAATCAAATAGCCTATCCTCAGCTGTAGTATCAAAAGGAGGCAAGTTTGCCCCAAACAATGGTGTACGTAATAAGGATCCACCAGGGATTACCACACTGTCACCGAAAAACTGTAAATTCCCACCAACTGGTACCGAACTTTCACCGGAACTTGTCGAACTTTCACCAAAACAGGGTATACTTCCACCGGCAACGATCTATCTAGGTAACACAACTTTATCCCCAGAAAGATTCAAATTCTGACCAGATGGTGTCGACTCAGCTGCGCACTGCATCCCTGTACACTCAGCAGTTACTGTACCTTCTTCAGAATGTACCGGAGTCATACCGGAACCTACCCCAATGCTTTGCTGCTTTCTTCAATTGATCATGAATGTAGGGAGTTACATCCATTACTGCGAATGGTTTGGTACTGTCCTTATTATTGAACATAATCAGTGTCACTAGCTTATGTGGCATGGTATATCTAGGCAGCTTTGGGAAACACAAATATTGAAGAAACATCCTGATAGCATATCTTCATTCTCTTTCCCTTTGAAATCCACAAATTTGGAATATCCAGCATAGGTTGCTTTATTCTTTTTGACAAAACTATTATCCAATTTAGTTCCCATGGTATAAAATTGGAGAGTTGCCCTCATGTGCTCTGCTTTTATAGTAATATGCACCTCTTTGTTCTCTTTTTCCTTGACTGAACATCTGAAATATGCTTCATTGCCTTTGCCAACTTCCAACAGATTATTCATAACCTGTGATACTCTCTCAAAATCTATAAAGAATAGAGGTTCATCCAGTAGTCTGTGTAATCCCACTGCTTTCCATCTTTTATAGATGACTGCAATTTTTTGAAATTTACAGAATTCCTGACACAGCATTGTATACTTATGACCTCCAACTCCTACTATAAAAATGTCTTGACCAATGATACTGAGGGTTTCCTTCAGTTCTTTAGCTATCTTTTCTGCCTCTGGAATATCTTGTTCTTCATCAGACTCTAGCTCCACCTTTTCCACTGCTGCTTCACTGTCTAAGAATCAATGTCCTCTTGACAAAGTTACGGAGTCAGCTTTGAAGTCATGAATAGGCAGTTCCTTTGGATTCACCATTCTCGAAAAATGTATCATAAACAAAAGAAAACTCCACCCACATGAGTCATAAGAAACATAACAAAAATTCACATTTGTCTTGAGATGTAATGGAAAAGAAAAATTTAACTCAATTGAAGTGATCATCACATGTGTTAGCAAGATATCTAGTGCTCTCCCCTTCCTCTCTCTTTTTTTTTTTTTAATATAAGAAAATAATGAAAGGAAATTTTACAAAAATTTAGACAGATATAAAAAAAAAACAGAAAATATAAATAATTACTACTTATTTTTGCTAACTTATAACCTAAATCTTGTTGGTGCTTTATAACTTATGAAAGAAAAAATTCTTTAATGATTTTCTCCAATTTCCAATAATTTTTTCTCTTTCATCTTCTTCCTCTCTTTTCTTTTTATTTTCTTTTTTTTTGTTTTTTATAATAATTTCCTCTTTACTCTCTTCCCCTCCTATTTCTTTTCCTAGAAAAAGGATGAGGTGAAGTATATGGAAATAATTTCCAGGATGTCATAATTCCTTTCTGATGAAATTCTGAATTCATTAATAAGAATCCAAAGTGTGTGTCTGATGACCATTTTGCCCTTTCCTTTATTTGTGATTCATCGTGCTTTTGCATTGTTTTTGTATCTTGATCCTTATTTTCTTTCCATTGAAGCATATCTGATTTTTTTTACCCAGAAATACTTAATTCCTGTTGATTCCTTTTTTGGAGTATAAAAATCTTCTTTTGATACACAGTACTTGGATGTTCTCCACATCCACTTAGTATTGCTGCATTTTGTTGATAAGTAGTGCTTGAACTTTTTAGGTCTCCACATCCTTTCAGTCTTGATGTCTAGATGCTTCTGATTATTCCACAGCTTCCACCTTTCTTTTGTCTTTTCAACATCTTTGGTTCCTTTAATTAGAAACATTTTGTCATTTAGTGTCAACTTAAGCTTCATATTTTCAAAATCCAAAATTACTTTACCTTGCCTGAGCCATGGTTGTCCCAAAATCAATTTCTCAGTCATCATATGATCAGGCCATTCTTCACAAACTATTTTCATATATTCTTCATTGAACTTAACTTTAATAGATGGTGAAGACAAGCTTTGTATTATTTGTCCTTCCAGTGTTTTGATAAATGTTTTACTTTCAGTCCTTTTTAAGTTAAACTTGTCCAACAAAACTGAACTGATCAAATTAACTTATGCACCTGAATCTATCAAAATCTTGATTTTCTCATTATGAAGATTCATTGTTATAACATGCAAATGTTCTCTCACTCTTAAAGGTATTTCACACAAGAGAACTTCTCTAAGCTCCTTGACCTTTCTTATTCTTTCCTTTGCCTCCTGTTGAGCCTCATACCTAATTTTTTCCTCTTCTTTTTCCTATTTTGAGCTTGATGTATTCTTCTCCATTCAGAAACAGTTAATGGAAGATCATACCTTTTTACCCTACATCCACTTATGAAATTTGGCATGATTTCTCCATCTGTATTAGCTAATTGGATAGCTCCACTGTTACTGATTTGATTGATAATATAAGACCCATGTCCTTTCTTCTGAAATTTTTTCTGATGTTCTTTTATTGTATATGCCAAAACTAAATCCCCTTCCTGCAAATCTTTTTCTTTAATATGAACATCATGATAAGCTTTCTGCCTTCTCTTATCTGCATATATGCTCATGATTGCTTGAAGTCTGGAAGCTCCAAATTTTTCCAATTCCACCACTCTCTTAGATAACTCATGTCCAGTCCACTTGTATTGATTACCCACCTTTAGTGTTGGAATAAGGAATTCTAAAGGCAGAACTGCATTTTGTCCAGATACCAAATTAAATGATGTGGTTCCAAGTGTAGTTTTGTATGCCACTCTATAAGCCCATAAGACATGATTAAGTTGCAAATCCCAATCATTCCTATTTGTATTTACCAATTTTGACAAAACATTGCAAAGTACCTTATTAGTGCTTTCTGCTAATCCATTGGCTTGTGGATGATAAGGGGCTGACTTTTTATGACTGATCATGAAATACTCAGTTATGTTTTCTATTATTTGGTTCAAAAAATGAGCCCCCTATCACTTACCAATTCAATTGGTAATCCAAATCTGGTGATAATATGTTCATAAAGAAATCTTGCACTAGTCTTAGCATCATTCCTTTTTGTAGCCCTAGCCTCTACCCATTTGGTCAAGTAATCTGTGGCTACAAGTATATATTCAGCATGGGATTGTTTTGCTGGAGGATGTATAGGTCCAATGAAATCCAACCCCCATTTACTAAATGCTCTGGCCAAAATAAGTGGTACTAATGGCATATTATCTCTTTTATTTGGTTGACTCACACTTTGACAAATGTCACATCTTCTCACATATGTTCTTGCATTAGGAAATAGAGTTGGCCACCAAAAACTAGAATATAATATGCGTTTAGCAGTCCTTTCACTTGAAAAATGTCCTCCTTCCACTCCAGAATGTGCCATCTCTAACATTTCCATATACTTATTTTCAGGAACACAGATTCTTAAATATCCATCCATCCCTTTCTTGTACAATTGATCTCTTATTAGTTGATATTCTTCAGAAATCATTTGTAAATTCCTTGAGTCTTCACTAGCTCTTACGGGCTCTCCTTTTTTATTTCTTCTCAACTCCTCAATTATGTTTGTACTCCAATCTGGATTTTTCTGAAACCAATATAAAGTTGTAATTTCTGAATTTTGCAAGGATTGGCATTCCCAACAGTTGGAAACATATTTTTTTACATCTTGAATCTTATTAGGCCAATGTACTCCCATCCTATTGAGATTATTTAAGGTGACTATCATGGAAGCATGAGCACAAGGATTCCAACAATGAGCTCTTCTTAAATACTCATGTTGCTCATCTTCTGGAGTACAATATTCCAATATACCCATATGATTGAGATGATACAAATGTCCAGCTAGTAGTACAAAATTCCTACTTTGTAATACCAGATGTGTGTTGTTTCCAGGTGTTCTACAAAGCCCCATGGTTAGCAAAGGTACTAAAGTCATGGCCCATTCAGGAATACTTTCTATTTTGAATAGATATGCATCTGGTAAGTCATCATCTAAAGGTGAACTTGGCTCTCTGGTTTGGATTTTGGACAAATGGTATGCTCTTAAATGAGTTTTTCCTTGTCTGACCACTACCTCAAATTCAAATTCCATCAGTAGGAGAAACCATCTGACCATCCTACCTGTATGGCATGGTTTGTTTACCAAATAGAGTAAAGCTTGGTGAACCACAAAGAATTTAAACTTGTTGGCTAAAAGATAATGTCTATATTTTTTCACAGCAAATATCATTCCCAACCCTTCCCTCTCAGTGGTTGTACAATTTTTTTCTGTTGAATTCAATTGCCTACTAGCATAAGCAATTGGAAAGTCTAATTTGCTCCCTTCTATTGGTTGTGCTAACACACATCCCAAAGCATAATTTGAAGCATCCACATGAACATGAAAAATTTTATTCTATTGTGGAGTTTTTAGAATTGGTACTGTTACCAAAAAAGTTTTTAAAGTCTCAAAAGCTTGGTCACACTCTTTGGTCCACTCAAATTTTGTGATCAAAGCATACAAGGGTTTTGCAATGTCTGCAAACTTGTGTACAAATTTTCTATAATACCCACAATGTCCCATTAAAGTTTGAAGTTCTTTTACATTTGTTGGTCTTGGAAGTTCCACTATGGCCTTAATTTTTCTTTCATCTGTTGAAATTCCATTTCTGGAAACTATGTGACCTAACATTCTCCCTTGCCTCACAAAGAACACACATTTCTCTGGATTTAAACATACTCTGTATGTTCTACATTTTTTGAATATATTTTCCAGATCCCTCAAATGATCTTGTCTTTTTAATTAAGAAGTGCAAAGATCATCCACATAAATTTCCCTTATATTTCTAAGGAATTCCTTGAATATGTGACACATCAATCTTTGAAAAGTTGCTCGGGCATTAATTAAACCAAAGGGCATAACCCTAAAGGCATAGATTCCCCATTCTGTGGAAAAAGTAGTTTTATGTTGGTCTTCCAAAGCTATTGGTACTTGATTATATCTTGAAAAACCATCCAAAAAGCTATAGACCTCTTTTCCTGCAACTCTTTCCAAAAGATGGTCTATTATGGGTAATGGATAGCTATCCCTTATAGTTGCAGCATTAACTTTTTTCAAGTTAATACATACCCTGAGTTTCCCATTTTTTTTAGGTACCACAACTATAGGAGAGATCCACCCTGTATAATCAATCTCATAGATGAAATTGGCAGCCAACAGCTTGTCAATTTCTTCCTTTATTTTAGCAGAGTATTTGTCATTAAATGTATAGTGTCTTTGTTTGCTAGGTTTTGCATCGGGAGTAATAGGAATCTTATGTTCACAAATGTTTGGATCAATTCCTTTCAAATGCTTCCTCCTCTTTATTTGTCATGTCATCAGCTATTACAATATGTCTTTCTTCCCCCTCTTCTTGAGTGATCATCACCTTCTTAGTTTGTTCCTCATTGTCATATGCCTCCCCCTTTTTCTTTTCTCTTTTTGGTTTCATTTTTAGAAGTAATCTGTCTTCTACTTCATAGGTCTTGAAATTTGAAGGTACATCAAATTGTTGATCTTCTTTTGTTATTTTTTTGTTTTTTTCAACTTCTTGTTCTTTTTCTATTTCTTTCTGTTTATTTTTTATATATGTTCCTGAGATTTTGTCTTTTATAGCATCTGTAGCTTCCACTTCTTCCAGATATTGTGTTTTCCCATTTTTTAACATTATTCCTTCCTCCTGGTCTTCTTATGTTTTTGACACTTTTATCATTTGTATTCCTATGTGGAAGATATCATATCCTTCTTCATTTTGGAATTTTACTCCCACATACTCATCATTAGCTAGATCCATGGTGGTCAAAATCTGATTCCAACCATAAGGCTCAAATTCTTCATCTTTAAATTCTTGTGGTATGTAACTTTCATCTTGTGATTTCCTTTCTCCTAGACATTCTCCTTTTTTTAACATCCTTTTATCTGTGAGATCCTTATCACATTACATTTCCAAATTGATGGTTCTGTCTCATTCTGATCTTCACTCCCTGATTCTTCACTTAATTCCTGATTTTGATGTACTTTGAACCATTCCTGAGGGGACATATCACAATATTGACCATTTCTTAAATTTACTCTAGTTATCCTTCCTTTGCTTTGAAGATATAGACAATCATTACCCCAATCCTGCACAATTTGCATTTGTCTCATAAATGGTCTTCCTAGTATGATTTCATATGAAGTGGATTGTGGGAATTCAATTATGGCAAAAGTATTCTCTATCTCTATTCCACATATTTCCACAATCATTTTCCCATATTCCTAGGGGTTTTTCTATATGTCCATCTGCAAGTTGTAATCTCATTTTAGTGGGTATTAACTCATTTTTCCCCATTTCTCCCAAGTTTGTTTAGTCATGATAGCCACTCCTGATCCACTGTCTAATATGGCCTTAGCATGATTAATACCAAATTGTATTTTCAAGGTTGAGCTCCCTTCTTCTCTTTCACAGTATCCTCCTATTTTATCAATAGGTATGTACAACAACTCTTCCAATTCTTGTTGCTGTGGATCTAGGTTCTTTGACTTTGTTCCCCACTTTTTCATATTGTGTTGTAAGTGAGGATTTTGTTTTACTATCTTTCCATTGTGGCGTGGTATAAAATTGTACAGTGTTTGTCTAGATTGATTTGGAAGGTTATTTGTGAAATATCTTCCTGATCAAGATGTTTTTTAGTTTCTGTTGCATTTGCTCCTTCAACTATTGTTTGATAATTGTTTGGTTCCCCCATTTTGAGTTGTGCTTCATGTATGATTTGTTTACATCTTTGCATCCTTTCATCCTTTAAATCTGGCATAGGATGTGCCATCACATGATCTATAGGATTTGGTCCATCTTGAATTCTTCCTTTGTATGCTCTTATTAGAGTCTCCAGACTTTGTGAATTTTTTGCCTCTTCCTAAGTCTGTGTATTTTGTGGTTGATTGTTGTTCGAATGTTCCATAGTTTCTTCTTCCAAATTTTTACCCATTCTCATCTTTCTCTCCCATCTTCCTTTTTGTCTGTTTTTCTTTTCTTTTGGAAATGGAATTTTCTTATGTTCCTGTGTGTGTATCTCCTTTGTTGTTTCTTGTTGTTTAGCTTGTGCTCTTGTTATAGCATTTACAGTTACTTGATCATGGTCACTCAATTCTTCTTGCTCCATTATGTTAACTATTTTTAATGGTATGTTACTAGATGTGTTCTGTTGTTTTTGAGGGTTTCTTGGACAGTCCTTTATTAAGTGTTCCCTGCCACAATCCTTGCAATAGGCTCCTTCTATTCTTAGTGTAGGAGGTTGTGGGCAATCTCTAATGAAATGTTCTCCCCCACATCTATAACAAATTATCTTTTGATTTCCTTTGAATTGGGGTTTTTGATTGGACATGTAATTATTAGTTATGTACATAAATGTGGCTATGTCCATTTCAATTCTCCCGTTTCCCAAGTCCAAAGCTTGCAGTTCTGGTTCTCTCTGTTCATATCCTTCCCAATCTTCTTAATATCCTTCATTCCAATGATAATCCTCTCTGTAAGATGATCTAAGTCTTGAGCTTTCTTCTTCTATTGGTGTGTATTTTATTGGTACTACATTTGTTGGTAAAGGTGGTTGTTGTCCAAGTACAGGTCTTGGTTGCTCAACAAATCCAGATTCTCTTTGTAAGTTGTGTTGGTTCACATATTCTCTTTTTTTAATGGGTTGTTTATTGTAGAAGCATTCTTCTCTGGTATGGTTTGTCCATTTTCTTTCTAATGTACAGTATTTGAGTGTTTTTCTATCTTGCAAATGTTGTGGTTTTTGATAAGGACATTGTTGAACCAAATGATTTTCTCCACAATTATAGCATTTCTTATTGGTTGCTATCCTGGTGTTTGTCAAATTTGTCTTGGTGTTAACTTCTAGGGCTTTAGCAATGGCTTGTGTTAATTCTTCTGCTGGTGGAATTTTATCTTCATTTGTTCTTGGCTGGTCAAATGCTAATAAATCTTGTCCTCTGTTATCTTCTAAGTCTATTGCCTCTTTCACACATGCTCCTAGATCAGGACATCTCCTATAATACACCAAGGTTCTTAATTGTGCACTTCTCAGTCCTTCTATGAATAGAGATACTTGTCTTGCCATGGATGGTACCTCCTCTCTTGGACATCTATCAATGTATTGTTTGAATCTCCTAGCTGCCTCTCTGACATTCTCATCTTTTTGTTGTTTTTAATGTCTTGCCATGGATGGTACCTCCTCTCTTGGACATCTATCAATGTATTGTTTGAATCTGCTAGCTGCCTCTCTGACATTTTCATCTTTTTGTTGTTTAAAACTATGTATCAGGGTACTTGTACTATGTTTTATTCCAGTTTTTGAGAATTCCCCTATGAAGGCTTCAAGGAAAGATTCAATATCTGGATACATTTCCTTTCTCAATGGAATGAACCAAGATAATGTAGGTCTAGTTAAGGTTAGACCAAATGCTTCAAATTGTACTTTATAATCCTCTACTTCTTCTGCCCTAATTAATTGTCTGAATTCTGCCACATGGGCATGAGGATCAGAATATCCTTCATATTGATTCTTCATGCATTTTGCTACTTGATAGGGCCTAAGGATTCTCCCTTGGTTTTGTCTCCTTCTGATTGGAAAATCATCATTCCTTCTGCTTCTCTTTCAAAAGGATTTGGGGAAGTGTGTACTCTCCTACCTTGTTGTTGTTCAATATTAGTGTGAGTCTCATTTTGTCTTGGCAAGTCTGGTTGCCCTAGGTTTTGTTCCCAAGGTCTCTTGTCTGCACACTGGCCTAGATCATTAGAGTTTTCTGGATCTTGTGAGAATATGTATACACACCCCTGTCTATCCTCATATCTGCCATCCTCAAATTGTGCTATTAGTGTTATATTTAAGGGAACTTATAAGTTTCTCATCCTAATGAGAAACTTATGCATCCCATCTTGATACACATAGGTTCCAAACCTACTTGTATACATGTACTTGAGAATATTTCTATAATCACTAGTTTTAGAGGCTTCATTTATTTCATTTAGGTTTTCCATGTTATCTATCTGTCCTAAATCTTTTTCTTGGAAATCTCCTATCACTGGCTCTATCTCCTTCCTTTTTAACTCTTGTTTATCAGGTGTGAACAATTTATTACCAGATCTCAAATCATTCAACTAATTCACGATTCTATGAAGAGAATCGTGTTTTTCACGATTTTGTGAAGGGAATGGTGATTTCCACGATCTTGTGAATATCCCAGACTTTCCACGATTCTGTGAATAGAATCGTGTTTTTCACGATTCTGTGAATAGAATCGTGTTTTTCACGATCCTCTGAATAGAATCGTGTTTTTTCACGATCCTGTGAATAGAATCGTGTTTTTCATGATCATGTGAATAGAATTGTCTTTTTCACGATTCTGTGAATAGAATCGTCTTTTTCACGATCTTGTGAATAGAATCGTGTTTTTCACGATTCTATGAGTAGAATCATCTTTTTCATGATTCTGTGAATAGAATCGTGTTTTTCACGATTCTGTGAATAGAATCGTGTTTTTCACGATCCTGTGAATAGAATCATCTTTTTCACGATTCTGTGAATAGAATCGTCTTTTTCACAATTTTGTGAATAGAATCATGTTTCTCACGATCGTGTGAAGGAAAAGGTGATTTTCGCGATCCTGATCCCAGACAATCGTGATTGCTCACAATCGTTAAAAACACAATTTTCTTATGAAAATCGTATTCTGGGAATCGCGATTCTGTATGTTTGATTACAGAATCGTGATTCTGTCAACTTTTTGTAACTTTTTAGTTTTTGTTTTTCTTATTTATTCTTACTCTAATTGAAGCACCTTAGCAAACTAAGGACATGCAATAATGAACTTATGACAAAATAATGATTTTTTCTATCAAAAAATTCAAAAAACAGAAAATCGTGATTCCATGTTTTTTAACAATTTTCTGTGTTTTTTGTGCTTTTTTCAAAATGTTAAACTTGAAATTATACAAAAACTTGTTGTAGGAAAATTACGTTTCTGCCTGATCAAGAAATGTCCAAAAGGCTTTGTATTTGCAAAAGGTCGCCATTCTGTTAGCTCCTCTCACTCACTCTTTCACTCAAATGAATATTTTTCTGAGATTTCAGGCTTTTATAGCCTTCAGACAATCGCGATTGTGAGTGATTTTCACAAAATTTTAAATTCTCACTGTATGATTCTTGTCCTTATCAATTTTGTGGTTTTTAATTCACAAATCTTATCCCTTCCAACAAAATTTGCTCTCTTTATTCTATTGATGGAAATCGCGATTTTGTACCCAATTCTCCAATCTAATCACTTGATGCTCAATTCTTACTGAAATTTTGAAATTTTGATTTCCTTTACTCATGCAAATTATGAAACCTTTTAAAATCACTTACCTCAGTACCCAATAGTGTAACTAAGTCAAATTCTTTATCTTACTGAAAATTGCGATCCTGTGAAGAGAATCGTGTTTTTCTCTAAACTTCCTGCTTTTGCACTTTTTGACTTTTCTTTCCATCTGGTCTTCTTCAATGTTCTTCACCAACTCCAAATCAATTGTCACCTGCAATTATACACCACCAAACTCATTCAAAGAGTTTTTTTTTAAATTTAAACAACAACTTCTACTCTAGACATTTTTTTATTTTCTTTCAATTTCTAGATTTTTTTCTTTCACTTTTCCCCTTCCACTTCCCACAGCAATCCTCTTGTCCAACTTTCTAAGAAAAAAGAAATTTGTTTGAATTTTTAAAGGATTTTATGACTTTTTTTAGTATTTTAAACCCTAAATCAAGGTAAACACTTCACTTAGGGTTTTTTTGTTTCAAGATCCATTGATCTTTTGTTTCATGATTGGTTATACTCTTTTATGCTTGCAATCTAATAAATTTGGAAGTAGAGATTTTTCAAGAAAACATGTGCTTAAGAAGTACAATCATCAATTCATGCAAAGATAAACTCAAACACCTCTTTTTTCAAGATGCAAATAAATCTTTTCTCAAGATTATTGTTTTACCTTGGCTAAACATATAGATTTATCAATTTGCACATAGCTACTTTACTTGACTTTCCTCATTGCAATCATGTCATCTTTTCAAAGGTGAACAAATTTGCTTGGTACTTAGTAAAAAAGCACTCTACATATGCAAAGATAGTCACATTTTACCTTCCCTTCAACAATCTTGATTCAATTTTTTTCCACACACCTGCACTTTACTCTTAAAAGGTATGAGCAACTATCAATTTGCAAGAATTTCACAACTTCTTTATCCCAAAAGATTAACTCATGCTTTCTTTTCCCAAAAGACAAGCAAAGAAACCTACCTTTTCATTGTTTCTTTCTTGATTATAGAGTAGTACATTTTCAATGTGTTCAAATACCATCAACCATGGAAGATCCAGCAAGGTCCAAAACTTCAATGAAGCTTTTGTTTTGTTCCCCGGCAATGGCGCCAAAAAATGTTTGTTGTTACCCTTTGGAGTTGTCCTCTCCAATCATTATAGCACAAAGGATCAACTACACATCTTTAAATTATCAATCCGGGAAGTATGCAAAGACCATAGCCCCTTCTAGTTAATGGAATCCAAGAATAAAGGTTAAAATGACTGTTTTTCTGAGAAATTATGAAGAAGGAGAGAAATATCTAGGGTTTTGATTATCTTGAGTGCTACAACATCATTTTCAATGATCTTTGTGCCTAAAGTGTGTCATTTCCACAGTAGAATATAATTATGAAGTCAAATTTCAAAAATAGTACCTGTATCACACAGATGAGACAATCACGATTCTGTGAAAACTGAGAATTTCCATTTCCAGCTTTGTTCTTCTACACTTTCTCACTTAATACACTAAGAATCACCTCTCTTCATACATATTACTCAGAAATACACAACTGAAGCTCACAAATTCCATGGATTACACAAAGAATAGACTCAACAAATCAAAGGAAAGTACATGAAAGAGAGAAACACGATTTTCTATAGGAGAGCTCTTCACATTGCTTGGATAGCAAGAATAATACAACCAACCCTCTCAAAATAGAGGAAATTATCTTTTATACTTTTTCAAGTGTCCTTTTTCACACTTGAATTTTGGTCCTTTTCCCTTCTAATCTAAAAATATTCTATCAAAGAGCTTCCAAAAATTCTAGAAAAAATACATATGATTATAATTTACATGAGGAAGACTCTTCCTCATTTTTACATCATTTGTATAAATATTTCTACAAGTTTTTGACATTTTACAAATAATTTCCCTTCAAAAAATGCTTCTTCTAATAGTAGAGCATTTTTGAAAAGGTCTACAATGTTATCATGTATGGGCACATATGCCAAATTGATCTCTCCAATAGAGAACATCTCCCTTACATAATGATAATGCACCTCAATGAGCTTTGTGCAAGCATGGAACACAAGATTCCTCACAACTGCGAAGGCGCTCTGACTGTCAGTGAAGATGGTGGTGGCAAAAGACTGACCAACACCCAAATCAACCAAAAGGCATCTGATCCACACACACTCAACACTCTTTGAAAGCTTCCCTATACTCAACCTCACAACTAGAAGTGGCCATAGTAGGCTTCTTCTTGCTTAACCATGATATGCATGAGCTACCAAGCATGAAGCAAAAACCATTGGTGGACACATGAGTGTCATAGCAACTAGCCTAGTCTGAATAAAAAAAAACAAATAAATCTGGCACTAGTGATCCCCATTTGGGATAAAACAATCCAAGTAGCCAGGTACCACTCAAGTAGCAAAAGATACACTTAACCACCTGCCAATGCTTGACACATGGGCAATGCATAAACTGTTGAGATATCAAGCTCAACATGTGATGATTCAGGATAACACATATCACTTTTTCATTTCTCTAACATGTATAGTGGTCATGCCGATATATGTCAGGGACACTTCATTGAGCTTTATTAGATTTATCTATCAAGAGTGATGGCACATTTGGTTCTTGTCAACTCACTCATTCACGGACATTAGGTTTTTCCTTATGTACTGGTCTTTATATATTGCACTTGTTGTACTCTTGTTTTTAGGTCATTCTTGTACATTCCTTTTATGTAATAGAAGAAGAAGATCATTCTTCCTTGCCTCAATCTGTGTGTGTGCTCCTCTTTGATTGTGAGTGTGTGTGTGTGTGTGTGTCTGAGCTCTCCTCCTTATCTCCTTCCTCGTGACATGGTATCAAAGCCAGTGTGGTTGTAGAGAGCTCGTGGAGAAGGTCGACGGTGAAGAGTATGCAAGGGGTGGAGAAAGCACGATTCACAAACGACCTCAAATTGCAAAAAAAATTGGTGTGAAGTTAGAAGACCTCTGTTTTGAGCCCCCAAGGTGGGGCCCATAGAAAAACCAGGTGAGTTTGGAAAATTGTAACTTGCATCCTGTTCAGCAACACTCATATATTCTAGATCTAGAATTTCAAGTGATTATGTGTACTGTTGATACATGAAAACAGTGTTTTTCTGAGATCCAATTGTCATGTCATAGTGTGATAGTGTTCAAGAAGAAGTGTTGCTTGTAGTGTTTTGCAGTATTATGAATTGCTACAGAAATGGCAAGCGCAGATGGAATGAGTCAGATTATGAGCGATAAGTTGGACAAGAACAACTTCCATGCTTGGAGATTCAAAATGAAGAATTTTCTGATGGGAAAAGGCTATTAGAAGTACGTCAAAGGAGAGAATGAAAATGCTCCACAGTTACGAGAAAGGAATCGGACTACAAACTAGTTAAGAGCATATGAGGAATGGAATCAAGGAGCACGAAAGGTAATGTATTGGCTATCTATCAGCATACAAGATAGCATGATTGGACACATATAGGATGCCAAGACTCCAAAAGAGGCTTGGAAAAGTTTGGTCACTTTGTATGAGACCAATACAAAGGCACAGAAATTGCAACTCAAGAACGAGTTGCATACTTTGGAGAAGAAGAGCATGTCGATAAGTGACTACACCCTGAAAATCAAAAGCATATGTGAGTCACTTGCATCTATTGGCGTGAATGTAGATGATGATGATAAGGTGTAAGTGTTCCTTCGTGGTTTAGGAGCTTCATATAAGCAATTCAGAACTTCTATACAGACCAAGGAAAATATTCCAAATTTTGTTTATATGGTGTCCATGTTGATTATTGACAAAAAGAATCTTGGTGAGGAATCAAACTCCCAAGGAAAACCTAGTTTGAAGCGGGTATTCTACTCTAGAAGAGGAAGAGGCAGAGGTAGAGGCCTCCAAAGTGGAAGAGGAAACAGTAATCAAGAACAAAGTCAACATAAGAATCATGCAAGAGGTTTTCGAGGCACGGGGAGCTAAAGAGGCCACATAAATTTTCAAAGAAATGATCCAGGTAATGACAGTAAAGAATACTTGAATTGTGGTAAACATGGACACTTTGAACGTGATTGCAGGTTGAAGAATCAAAATAACAGAAGGCAGCAAAACAACTATGCATCCACAAGTGTAGATGATTTTGAGAAGCTATTCATGGTCCAACACCAGATGATGAATACAATGTGTAATGATGTTTTGAAATCAAATGGTAATGTCTAGCATGTTGATTCATGTGCTTCAAATCACGTAACCAATCATGTGGAATGGTTTAGTGGTTTGTAGAAATTGCTAGTTCTTAGATACGTTGAAACAGGTGACGACACATCATGCCCTATCGAGCATACAAGTTACATAGCACTATCTATGGAGGATGGAAAGGTAAAACATCTTGTTGATGTGCTGCATGTTCCAAATATAACAACGAATCTAGTTTTTGTAGAAGAGTAAAAACAGGGTGGATGATCGATTGCCAAAGGAAACAAAGTGGGTAGGATGTTCACCTTAAATGTGAAAATTCCTAAAATGAATGCAGCCATGTTTGCAAAAGGTGCAAGACTTATTGCAGATATAGAGATGTGGCACAAACAGATTTGACATGCAAACTTGCAAAGGCTGAAATTGATGCAGTCAAAGGAGATTGTCCATGGACTACCAAATTCAAGGTTGTAGAGATGCAAAAGATATGTGCAGCATGTCAATTAGGTAAACAATCAAGATCATCATTTTTGCATGACAAGCATGTTAGTGAGAATGTGCTAGAAATAGTACATACAAATGTTTGGGGTCTAGCAAAGACCACATCTATAGGTGGTTGTAGGTTTTATGTTACTTTCATTGATGACCATACATTAAAAGTGTGGGTATATTTCATGAAAGAGAGGGTGGACAAGCAGATAGGGAAGTATATTCAGACATTAAGATATGATGGTGGAGGTGATTACATGTCAAATGAGTTCAACAACTTACTAAAAATTCATGGAGTTTGATGTCAGTTTTCATGCAGGCACATGCCACAACAGAATGGCATTGCTGAATGCAAAAATAGACATATTGCAAAAATAGCAAGAGCCTTGATGGCTAAGAATATGCCTCATTCTTATTGTGCAGAAGTTGTGCATACAGCTGTATACATCATGAATAAAACTCCAAACGCTGTTGTACATCAAGCTACACCTGAAGAGAAGTTCATAGGTAAAAATCAAAACTTATCACATATGAAAGTTTTTTGTTGTATTGCATATGTACATGTTCCAGATGAGTTGAGGAGGAAGCTTGATCCAAAAGTAGAAAAATGTGTCTTCATTGGATACTCTCTTGAGCTAAATGTTATAACCCACTCACACGACAGGTGAAGGTGAGTAGAGATGTTGTGTTTGATGAAATGTCAAGCTTCTATGCAGATGCCAAAGATGGACTTAATCTTGAATCAAATGACAAAGAGAATGCTGAAAAATCAAGTGTAGAATCTCAAGTTTTGAGTGGACCGGATGCATCACCGAACAATAGTTCCAACTCAAATCCATGGAGTGGAAGATTGTGTGGAAATTTCAGTCCAGCAAATTCATCAACTACATCGAAGAAAGGTAAAGAAAAGCTTTTTGTTGGTAGTAAAACATCTACAAGTTTTGAAAACATTGATGGAGATTCAATCGGTTCAGAAAAGAGCCTTGATGAGGAGCTTGGATTGCCCTCTGTGAAGACTCCAGGAGTAAGAAAGGCACATGCAAATGATACAAGGAGAAGTGACCGAGGATGAAGATGATCTAGGAGGATGCAGAATTCAATGCAACGATTGACATATGATATTTATATGGCTCGTCATTGTGCCTACATGACCAAGATAATACAAGATGTTGAACCTTCTTTTTTTGAAGATGCAATTGGAAATGTGGATTGGGAAAAAGCTATGGGTGAGGAGATGGCTTCACTTTATGGAAATGATACATGGAAGTTGATCACATTGCCACAAGGAAAGAAACCCATAGGCTGCAAGAGGGTTTACAAGGTGAAGCACAATGCTGATGGTAGCATAAGCAGGTACAAAGCACAATTGGTAGCAAAAGGATATGCACAAACATATGGAATTGATTGTAAGGAAACCTCTAGCCCTATAGCTAAAATCTCTACTATCAAAACACTTATTGCAAGAGGTAAAGCAACTTCTTATGTAGGAATTTGACATGAAAGATCTTAGTGTGTTGCGCTATTTCTTGGGCATTGAGTTTATACATACAAAAACAGGTATATGGATGTTGCAAAGGCAATATGCCTTGAATATGCTGCAAAATTATGGTATGGCTGATTGTAAGCCAATTTCTATGCCATTATATCAAAATTTGAAGTTAGATACTACATCAGGTGAAGCATTGAAAAATGCTACAATGTACAAGAAAATTCTGGAAAGTTTGATATATCTCACAATTACAAGGCTTGATCTTAGCTATAGTGTTGAATTTGAAAGTCAATTTATGCAGGTTCCTAGAAAGCCACATTTAGATACTTTGAGGCGCACTCTTCATTATGTAAGTGCTACTTTGGATTATGCAATGTTTTATGAAGCTGGTGTAGAATTGCAGATTCATGGATACACAGATACAAATTGGGCTTGTAGCATTTCGAGATAGAAGATCTACTAGTGGCTTTCTATTCTCACTTGGGAGTGCAACTATTACATGGAGCAACAAAAAGCAACCCATTGTTGCTTTGTTGAGTACAGAGGTTGAGTATAGAAGTGCTTCAATGGCAACATGTGATGCATCATGGTTGGAGATGCTACTTGCAGATTTAGGTGTGGAAGTGCAAAAGCCTATCACCATCTATTGTGATAATCTTAGCAGTTTACAGTCAACACAAAACCCTCTTTTTCATGCTAGAACAAAGCATCTATAGGTACATTCTCACTTCATCAGAGAGAAGGTATTAGGAATTGATATTCATCTTGTTTATGTGAGAACAGATGAGTAGGTTGCTAATATTTTCACTAAAGCACTTGGAATGGAGAAGCTGAAGAAGTTTTGGAAGATGCTTGGATTAGAGGACATGGCGTTGAGCCTGAGGGGGAGTGTTGAGATATCAAGCTCAACATGTGATGATCCAGGATAACACGTATCACTTTTTCATTTCTCTGACATGTATAGCAATCACGCGGGTATATGTCAGGGACACTTCATTGAGCTTTATTAGATTTATCTACTAAGAGTGATGGCACATTTGGTTCTTGCCATCTCACTCATTTGTGGACATTAGGTTTTTCCTTATGTACTCGTCTTTATATATTGTACTTGTACTCTTGTTTTTAGGTCATTCTTGTACTTTCCTTTTATGCAATAGGTTTGCAATCTTCAAGGACAAAGTGTTGTAATAATGTGTCAATATATTTTGTTTGACACAAAGTTATTCCCCCACCAACTTGCATAAACTGAATACCCAAATAATGATGCAAATGCCCCAAATATGACATCTCAAACGAGGCATACAGATCAGCCTTAAATTTATTAATGTGTTTCTCATTAGGACAAGTGAGCAGCATTTCATAAAGGATTCTTATTATGGGTCTCAAATCCTTCTGACCATATAGTTGATTTCAAGCATGTCCTACCCATTGAACAAGTCACTGGTTTTTTTACTCAATACACAACATTTGTATTAACTCGAATTGGAACAACATTGTCATGGTTTCAACCATTGATAATAGGTTTGTTCAAAAACTTGAATGCTCTTATGGAAGATTTCACCGCACAATTTTCCAAAAAGGGAGTTAAGTATGATTCAACCTCTTTAATCTATAGCTTCAAGCAAACTAGCCTTGAATATGTTCAAGTAGTAGCAAGGATCTTCAAGAAATATGTAGCTAGATGTCAACCTATAGAAATTCCACTAGTGAAGCTACTTTCTATATTCCTAGAGGGACCGATTAATGGACAATTACACTCCTTACTATACATTCAAAGGCTCAACACTTTAAAAGAGAATGTATTAAAGAGTGTGCAGACTTCGAAGACAATTTAACTACAAAATCAAGGATTTCTCCATCTAATACAAAGAGTGAAGCATCTATTTCCTCTAATTCAATTAAATCTTTGATGCAAAGAGTGAGGCTTTAGATAGAACATGCAAAAGAGCTATTTAATGCACCATACAGTCAGAGATCACAACCTCTTTTGAGAATTCAACACTGTAATGGGAATTGTCCTACTCATATGTGAAATAGAGTGCAATGGTACACACCACCACTTTATATTACACCACCTCAACATCAATACTACCAACAACAATATCAATAAAGACCATAGCATGAAGATAGTCCTATATATCTCCTAGGGATGCATATGGAAATCCTCCTAGATATTTGCAACAATACTATAGAGAACCTTAGTATGAACAACCTAGGTATAATCAAGGAAACCATGAGCCCATGAGGCTAGTTTTGGATCAACAACTACCTCCACATCCTAGGGTGGTTCTAGTAAAGTATGCATAGAAAAACATAGAAATGTCTATCATCCTAGTAGAACTAGCTATGATGGAAACAAGCCCTAGATATACTGAAATGTACACTAGAGATACACTAAAGGTTAATGATATCAGGAAGAAACATATTATCTTGTGATCAATAGTGAAAACTCTAATTAGATGCGTCATTCTAGCACAAGTATTTATCATGTAGAAAAAGGATTTGTTCAAAGACAATAGTGCACAAAAGATGCATGTGATCCCAAAGGTCCATGCTACAAATACGGTGGAGACCACTTCCTAAAGAATTGTAGTAAAAATCTAGGATATTTACATGTAATATTGAAGGATTTTGTGAGGAATGTGGGAAAGATCACTTTGTTGGGCTTCAAGGTCTGTGGAAGCACACAAACAACAGAAGGAAGAAGAAAAATCTTGGAGCACAACACAAGACAGAATGTATTACCAAGTGAATGTACAAAGATAAGTGACATGTTAAAATTATAGACATATATACAAGCTAGGGAAAAAACATCTTGAACGTGGAAGAAAATGTCCCAATCTCCATGCTAAGTGTGTTCACACACATTAGTATCAAAATATATCAACAAATCCCCCTTGGGAGTGATGTAGTGAACAAGGAGGTGGCACTCATTTATAAGGAAGTCTCAAGCTACATGGAAAGAAATCAATCCACAAAACAAGGTAAGCCCAAAGATTTTTGGAAAGCTTCAAAACTTCTCCCTAGCCAAAGCCTTTGTGAAAAGGTCTACAACGTTATCCTGTGTGGGCACATAAGCCTTTGTGAAAAGGTCTACAACATTATCTCTCCAACAAAGAACCTCTCCCTACATAATGAAAGTGCACCTCAATGTGCTTTGTGCAAACACGGAACAAGGGTTCCTCGCAACTGCCAATGTGCTCTGACTGCTAGTAAAAATGGTGGTGGAAGAAGCCTAACCAACACCCACATAAGCCAAAAGGCATATGAGACACACACACACTCAATAGTCATTGTGAAAGCTGCCCTATACTCAGCCTCACAACTAGAAGTGTCCATAGTAGGCTGGTTCTTTCTTAACCAAGATATGCATGAGCTACCAAGCATGAAGAAAAAACCACCAGAGGACACATGAGTGTCATAGCAACTATTCCAATGTGAGTCAGAAAAAGTATGTAAATCTAGTAGTAATGATCCCCCTTAGCATAAAACAATCCAAGTACTCAAGTACCACTCAATTAGCGAAAGATGAGCTTAACTGCTTGCAAAGGTTGACACCTAGGCAATGCATAAACTTGCTCATCTGAGATTCAACAAATTGAACATCATGTCTAGTTATGCATAAGTAAATCAAGCATTCGATAGCTTGTTGATAGATAACAACACCAAATGCATCTCCAACACCATGAAGACTCAACTGTACAATTGTTTCCATGGGAGTGTCAATAGGTTTGCAATCTTTGAGGCCAAAACGTTGCAATAATGTCTCAAAATATTTTCTTTGACACAACGATATTCCTCCATCAAATTGCATAAATTGAATGCATAAATAATATTGCAAATGCCCAAAATATCACATCTCAAAAGATGCATGTAAATTAGCCTTAAATTCAACAATATGCTTCTCAATAGGACTAGTGAGGAGCATACCATCAACATATACAACAATAATTAGAAGTACATTATTTGCACAATATAAGGTGCTCTCATTTGGATTGTTCTCAAAACCATCTGCGAGCAAGTAGGCATGTATCTTCTCTTACCAAGCACGTGGTGCTTGTGTCAAACCATATAATGCCTTTTTCAACCTACATAATTTTTTTTATACCCTTTTTGTAGAAAAACACGAGGTTGAAATACATACACTTCTTCATGTAAGTCACCATTTAGAAATGCAATTTTAATGTCCAAATAATGTACATTACCACCAGGATGAGTTGCAAGTGCAAAAATGTTATGAATAGTGGTCATTTGACATGTGCAAGAAAAGCTCTCATCAAAATCAATGCCTCTCTCTTGAGCATAACCTTTGGCAATAAACCTAGCCTTATAGCTACCAATTTATCCATCAAGCTTATGTTTTACTTGTATACCCATTTAGTGCCAAAGGCCATTTTGCCTAGAGGTAAATCACATAAGACCAAGTCCCATTCATCATAATAGCACCATTTCTTGATTGCATAACATCCATCCAATTTTTTTAATTAAGTGTGTCATCAAAAGAAATAGGCTCATTCTCATCAAAAAGACCATAGACAATCATTGCATAACAATCTGATGCAAAGGAAGCACTATTAGAGCTAAATGAGTATGATTTGTCTAAAGTGTATCTACTTTGTTGTTTCTTAAAGTCTACACTAGACATTTAGGCATAGTTTTTGCCTCTTCTATGCTAGCCTCTCATCAACAAGTGCATCACATAAATTTGCATCAGAAATGGAATGGTCTACATCATCATTTGAAACCTATAAAGGCTAAGAAATTGCCTCATATGGACTAGCACCTGACTTTCCACCTGTAAAAAGAGGGAGAAAAGTGTCACACACATCCTTTGAGCTAATAGATGTCTTCTTGGTACATGAAAGGGCTAAATTGGATCTTTCACAAAAACAACATCGTGACTAGCATGAATGCATTTATTCTATGGATGATATAGTCAATAGCCTTTGCTTTCAGAACTGTGCCCAACAAAAATACATTAGAGTGTTTTATCACCCAATTTTTTGCATTGTCTTTTAGGCACTAATGGATATGGTAGCCAACCAAAGATAGGTAGATGATCAATATATGGCTTGCGACCATGCCAAGCTTCAACATGTGTTTACCTATATGACAATTGCTTTGAACAAATTCTATCTATATTTTCTGAGATGTTCTTGGCTACTGCACATATTGTTAGCTCACAAAATGGTTGGTTTTTATGAACTAATGCGGTTCTATTTGGCAGGAAAATATGTTTGATTTCAGGTACTTGAAGAGTGGATTTGATGATTGATGAGAAGTATTTGGAGTGTGCAGAGCCCCTCCTACGGTGCATTTGAATGGAGTTACTGATGCCAAGTTTGCAGGGGCTTTCGGCATGCAATGTCGCATTAAAATTGGATGCTTTGAAGCAGAACATGAGGCCTGGGAACCCTTTGGTGACAGAAGAGGAGCTTTTGGTGATAACCAGTTCCGATTCATATTACCGTGCCGTGCTGCATGTGAAGCACCTCTAGTATTACCCCTTGGAGGCTACACTTATGGAGAGAAATGTATATTTGTAGCCAATGACTGGCGTGCTGGACTTGTTCTCGTTTTATTGGTAGCTTTTCCGTTGTCAAAAAGAGGGCTCAAATTGAATGTATTTTGGATTGCCATCATAATAGCCTGAGGCATGGCTCAGTGGGCCTGGTATTCGATAGTGTTTTGGCACCTGTCATGGGACGTCCTTGGACCTTGATGCAGCAGTAGAGGCGGAATCACTTTTGAGAGCCTCTCTAAAGGGTGTGGAAGCACTCTGGTTGTCAGATAAAGAAGGCTTTTTGACAGGCAGTTTGCAGCCATCTATTGCAGACTTGAGCCTTGCCTGTGAGATGATGCAATTACTGCTTCTGGATAAAAGCAAGGTGTCAGATTTGCTAGATACAAGTCCGAAGGTAAAAAGGTTGCCTCGTACAGTTGAAAGAACATTGGAAAATGCATTTTTTTTCAGGTTCATGAGACATTATTGAAAGCGACAAACATGTACAACAAGAGAAGAGAACGAGAGGCAGCCTGGGGGCGAGGGAAATTCTTCTTGTTGTTTTTTTAATTATTTATCTAGTTGGTGGCAGCCTTTGAACGCGGGAGCACAGTGGATTTTATTTGGGAGAGGATAAAGACGAGGGGGATACAGCAGTGGGCTCCCCCGCTTGTCTACGGGGGGGGGGGGGGGGGGCATGTCCGTTTTTTTCCGTTGTTCTGACTGAGAAACACAAAAAGAGGGGGCTCTTGAGCTTTTGAAGGGGAAGTCGTCACTGGTTGTGCGAGAGTTGCTTAAGAGGGGGCAATAGTTTTGGGGGTGTACGGTGTGCATCAAATCAGAGACGGGGGATGGGGTTTGCGGCATCCTTGTTTTTTGGTCTATGCAGGTAACAAAAGAGAGAAGGGCATTCCAGTCGGAAGGGGAGGTCTCGAGCATCGCAACAGACTGTAGCTCCTGGGGGAAAGACTTTGATCGAAAACTAGAAAAGCAACGAGCCTCTATTTGGTGCATGTTCAGTGGGGATTGCATTCAGTTTGATTCGTGGCAAGATGGTGATGGCCACTTCATCATATACAACTTTTATGGCATGAAGTGACGGACTCTAATCAGCCTCAGGTTCATTTCGCAACCCGTTGTTTTTCTCTTCCATTGCTGAGCAGGAAAAGCATTTGGTTGGGTCATTTTGATGGCAATAAACTGATGCATCATTTGACTTTAGATAGCATGCCCAAAGCAAACTCTTGCGCCAGAATTTAGAGTAAGACACCATTAGGAAAGGGCACGTGAAGCCGATACTGTGCATATGGTTTATGGGATTCACCTTGAAGCAAGCTTCCAGAAAGGGGATTTCCATGCCTGTGTCATCCATCCAAGTTTTTCAGGCTTTAAGATCTCATGGTAACAACCCCAAGGTCACAGCATCGTTCCCGCATGGGCATATCAAGAAATTACTATACTGAAATTTTCTAATGAGCAGCAACAACGCAGTTGTTAGCATGGTACATTTAAGTGAACGGATACCCATTAAGGTCATGTCTCTGTATGTCTATTTCTTCATCGTATTCATCATACTCTCATCATCCCCAAATTGATGTATGTGCACTCAAGTCTCTTTTTCAATCACAGTGTGTGTGTAGTATGACAGGGCAAGTCACACGGACCGAAAATTTTTGCTACTATATGGCATGGCGACGATGATTTAAGTATTTGCGAATATCTTAATCCTTCCTCCTTTTCTTTAGGGCGTGATAGACATCAACATAATACCATTATCATGAGAGTTATGCAAACAAATACTCAATGTGTGCGGTGGTCATTTGGGGTTGCCACTAAGAGATGTTCCGACTAGTGCAGTTCCAAGGTCATAATGTCCATAGTCTCTTCGAGTGTTTTGGGACGTTATACCCATCCTCGTAGTTCTCCGGATCCCCTGAGGTAGTATAAGGGATTCAAAAGTGATCCAGCTCCTCCGATGTTGTAAGATGGGGAGCTAAGGCATGGCAGTATTAAGGGGTAATAAACATAAAGGCAAGTCAAATATCCCCTAGGTATATATTTCATCGGGCCTTGATTGCGGATGTGCATGGGATACATCAGGGCGAGTAAGAGGGGGAGAGTATGTGATGGTGTGCGAAAGAGAAAAACCAAGGGTGAAGATGATAGAAAGGAAGAGAAAGGGGGTGTGAAAGGGATAGGAGAAAGAGAGAGAGAGAGGTTGTGTGTGTGGTTGTATGTACAAGGTGTGTGAGAGCATATATGCTCATGTGTAGGAGGGTGTAAGAGTGTGTAGGGGTGTGCAAAAGCTAGTGAGAAGGTGAGGGTGTGTGTGCATATGGGTGCGAACGTACGGGAGTGAGTAAGAGAGGGTGCATGAGAGTTAGAGTGTATGAAGCGGAGTGAGGAAGAAAGAAAGTGAGCGGGGAAGTAAGGAGGGTAGTTTCGCAAAGCAATCCATGAGTCAGAGCCCCCCATTCACATACGCACTAGGGTGTCCGTTTTTGTGCTTTTACATATATGTTCGAGTGGAACCCTTGGATCTCAATGCATTTGGGCAACAAAAAATAGGCATCCATTCGCATTTTTCCTTGGACTAAGAGGCTTACCACATATCCATACATGTTATTTTCATGTTCATAAAATTGGAAGAGTTCATGATTTATAGAAGAGGATGTGAGTGTGTCCATAATTATTTATTTAGTCTATACTAAAATTTCTAGTGGTTTTACATCACATTGATGGGTTCCTTCATCTTTGATGGGTTCCTTCATCTTTGAGAAAATGCCAATTTGCTTTGTTCCTCAATCTTTTCAGAACGTCCTTGAGCATAAGGAATCCTTCCTCTTTTCGTGTCATTCTTTCTCTTAGCTTATGAGCTATGAGGATCATTTTGTTATGTTCTCCATGGAGAAGTCTCTGTAACCTTTTCAAAATCGTAGGATCTTTCATGGTATGATTTATGTTTTTTCTAAATGTTTCAGGCTTGGTTGGCTATCTAATGGGAACATATTTTGATGATTAGACATAAAACTTGTTTAATATATAATTAACTCCATATATTTAACATTATACTTACATGTATTAATAAGGCATTTTGGAAAAGCGTTGTGGAATTTTTTTTATATAATGATTCTATCCCAAGTTCTCGCCCACATATGTTTGATTCAATGTTATCTCACGTGGTGACCTCCAAACTTATCTCAAAAAAATCAGCCCTTCTCAACCAGAGCTACTAGTAACTGTCTCATGGATTATAGTAAATTAGAAATATGGATAAAGATATGATGGATAGAGAGCTTTATAAATTGAAGGAGATCCACAAAAAACATGCACAAAAATTACAACAGTGTATCTATCGAGGATGAAAAAAACTACCACGAGTGAATTGTTGCATTGAAGTGTTGAAACCAAGGAATGAATAATGAAAAATGACCAAAAGTGAAAAGAAAAAGACTCTTGCTTCCAAGAAAATATTTTCTTTTTTTTTTTTCCAAAATGGAAGTTCAGTAGTAGCCTCCTCTCCCAGACTTTAAGTAATAAAGGAAAAAATTGTACAGGTTAAAGGGCCTAGTACCCATTGGACCCCAAATCCCACAAAGCAGGGGAAGATCAAACAATTAGAGAGCTCTACAAAGAAGGTAGATCACCCTCTCGTCCCATTCATGTGGGGCCCACTTGCTTTTAATCTTATTATTCTCTAGGAAAAGCACTCTATGATGTCTGAAAGGCAGGGGTTTCTTATAGTTGGAAATTCTTTTGCCTAATAGGAAAAACGAATTTTCTAACGACCATTCTTTAGGAGGGCTTCCAAAATTGGTAGCACACCTCTCCTTTTAGATCTTCCAGAGGGTCTCACCTCTAATCGCATTCCACAAGGATGAGGAACATCTGACTGCTTCACCCAACAATGCTTGCTTCCAGAGGATTCATCCCTAAAATTGCAAGATATTCTCTACGGTATGCCAGACTGACATTGAATTGGGACATGAGAAGAAGAGGTGCCCTAAGTCCTCGTTGCCACTTAAGCATCTTTTGCACCATGGGGGTAATCCACAAATTTGATGTGATAATATTTTTGGAACTTTCAAAGCTTGATCAAGAAAATATTTTCTTGATCAAGCTTTGTAATTTACTTTTGATGTGATAATATTTTTGGAACTTTCAATTTTAATGTCCAACCTATGTTTGTTCCAACCATGATGAGCTGCAAGTGCACAGATGCTCTCTATGGGCCACCCATGGGGTAATGGTGGTGCTATGTTGGGATACAAAACCCATTGGTCCTCTTCCATTTTTTAGTCTTTTGTTTACCCACATCGCATATTGAATGTGACTTCTTTTGGTGGGTCACATCCCTTTACCATCACTTTTATCTAAACTGCCAACCAAATTTTTGGGAGAATAGACACTTGGAAATCTCCTGATTATCTACCCTCACATATATCTTGTGTGGTGACTTCAACATGGTGGAAGTGCTTTTTGATATATCGAAGCAAAAAGGCCATGTCATTGAAGGGATTTGAAAACATTGTTGGGATCTTATGAAACTTCATCATGATCTAGTTGAAACCAAGGATACTCGTGGGTTTTCTTGGTTGAATCCTCAATGTGGTATTAATCTTATCAAGGCTAGTCTTGACAAATGTCACATTTGACCTCACGCGAGGACATTGGTGGTCTCATTTATGAAGGCGCAAGACACTCTTTCAACGCCCGGTGGCACCCTCAAATCTGTGTCGAGGCTGACCTCAGTATGCCACTCCCATCGAAGATCAAACTGGACTTGGGCGAAGGGGATGTATGGGAGCAAGACATCAGCTACAAAAACCTTCCCAATGCATGCTTTCGCTGTGGCCAACAAGGCCACAGGATCAAAGATTGCCCTTTGAGATGAAAAAGCAAGCGAAATCAAGAAGCCCCCAAAAATGCTCAAGACAGCAATGGAGCATTGAATCACTCGACGAAAGTAGAGGAAATCAAGGGTCCCCGTAATCCAGAAGCTGATGCAGACGGGTTCATCGAAGTCAGAAGAAGAAGGAAAAGAAGCCCTAGGGCAACCTCTGAGCGAAACAACAAGTCTGTTTCCCCCTCCAGCAACTTGTATTGCAATCTGGAAAGGGAAATCAATGAGTTTGACTACCCAGGTGGGAACCAACTTGAGGAGGACACGGATGTCAAAGGCCTGGAGATCCCTGACAGTAAAGAAACCTTGCAGGAGGGTTACACTACAAGCAAAGAAGACGGCTTTACTACCAGCAACGAAGATACCATGGATAGTGAAAGCTCCATCATCGAATCGACTATTCCGGAAACGGAGCTGAAAACGGTGTCCAGTTCTTTCCAGCAGGAGGCTTCCCGCAAAGGAAAACAACCTATGGAGTTACCGTGGAAAAGCCCCCACAAGAACCTATTGCTAACTCGGGATCCGATCCGAGCGAAAAAGAAAGATGAACCCAAGAAAAGAAAGGACAAAGCTCCCTCCCGCAAAGAGGGATTACTACGACAATGATCATCATCTCGTTAAATGCTAGAGGGCTAACCGACCCCTCAAGAGCGACCATCATTGGTCAATGGCTTCGCGACATTAGCCTAAACCCAGATTTTATATGTATCCAAGAGATTAAAATTGACGGAGAAGACCTCCAGAAACGACTTAGACATGTCTCCTCGACCCATGTTTGGATTTCAACGACGCATCAGCGGGGATCCGGCGGAACGGTAATCGGTATCAATCAACTCTGGTTTGAAAAGCTCGAGAACTCCTTTGAAGATGAATGCCATCGATGGATTGCTATTTCTTTCGGTGCTCCCTTTTGTTTTACTTTAGTTTCTTTGTATGCCCCCAATGGGGAGTTAGAGAGACTTAACACTTGGGCCTCCTTGGACTCGCTCCCCCACAACGTGCTTATCTGTGGTGACTTCAACATGGTTGAGGACCCTACGGACAGATGGTTGGGCAAGGGTAGGGTCATCGACAGTCGGGAGAAAGAAACGTGGGACAAAACTAAACTACACTTGGATTTGGTCGAATTCAAAGACTCGAAGGGCTTTTCTTGGTCAAATCTCTAAGCAGGCGAGGACCTGAGGAAAGCTAGACTTGATAGATGCTACATCTCCCAGAGTTTTACTCATCAGTGGGGCCACCCTTCCCTCTCGCAACGCACCGACCTCACCATATCTGATCACTACCCGATCGTCATCACTTTTCAACCCCCCACCAAGACTCGTAAGGCTCCGTGGTTCCATGCCAGTGTGCCCTCCTTCTCTCTCTCCTCCGTCCATCAAGAAATGTCTGATGTGTGGAAGGAGGCATTTGCCTCTGGCTTGTCCCCAGCCAAGTGTTGGAGAAGTGCGGTCGATAAGTCACGACAGATCATGATTAGATCCAGGAAGATGCTAGAGACTGTGCGGCGGGCTCGCAGAGAAGCTCTATATCATAGACTCTGGCGGCTCGAGGAGGAAGTGAACAAAGGAAAATCTCAAGCCCAGAAAGGACTTCGAAAAATTAGAGCGCTGCTGAGATATGAGGAAGAGATACAAAGGAAAAATTTGCAAATTTTCTTCAAGGAGTGGTGGGCTGGCAAAGCCGACAAACCCACCAAAGAGATGTGCCGTATCCTCAAAAGGAAACACAACAGAGATTCGATCCCCTTATTGCTAGACGCAAATGGCAATGTATGCAATACGGAAGAAGATAATTTTGGGATCATTGAAGGGCACTTCACGAGACTCCTGGGGACCTCAAACCCCCTCTCCCACCATAGAAGGGACTGTATGGCTGCCATATCTAGGGTTTCCCCCCACAGGATACCACCCAACCTTCACTCTCTGCTTCATGCCTCTATCTCTGAAGCCGAAATCATTGAGGTCATCGATGCCCTCCCCTCAGGTAAAAGCCCGGGCCCCGACGGGCTCACTAATGAGTTCTTCAAATCCTTCAAGTTGGTGGTTGCCACCCCTCTCCGTTTGGTTTGGCAAGAGGCACTCAAGTTTGGCGCGCTTCCTTCTTGCCTCAACAATGGCATTATCAAGCTAGTACACAAAAAAGGGGAAAAGAACAGAATAGAGAATTGGCGTCCCATTACAATGCTCCAAACAGGATACAAGATCATCGCCAAAGTCATTGCCAACAGAATCTCTTGCCACTTGAGAGCGTGGTTAAGCAAGGACCAAAAAGGTTTCATCAAAGGCAGGTCAATTTTGGAAACCATAATAGATATCTGGGAAGGTCTTGAATTTGCAAATGAGTATAAACAAGATGTGGTTTTCCTCAAGATCGACTTTGATAAAGCCTACGACAGGCTAGAATGGGACTATATTCTTCAGTCGCTACAGGATCTTGGATGTAGTCAGAAATTCACCAAGATGATCGCGACCCTTCTCGGAAACGCATCGACCCAAATTAACATTAATGGAAATCTTTCAAAGGTGATCAAACTTAGAAGATCTATCAGACAAGGGTGCCCATTGGCTCCCCTTCTCTTTGCCATTGCCACGGAAGGTCTTAGCAGGCTGGTGGAGCATCAGGTGGAAGCTGGTAACATTAAAGGCCTTCGTTTGCCGCATGACCACAGTCAGATCACCATGAGATTTTTGCCGATGATATGAACGCTTTTGTGCACAATGATAGTACCAACCTTGAGACGTTCTGGAAGTGTCTTGCTACTTTTTGTGAAGCCTCTGGATCCATAATCAACCACTCTAAGACCGCCTTTAGAGCTATTGGTGGGTCACAGCCCGACCTTCTCATTGATCATGGCTGTAAAATCATCCCGCAGGGCCAAATTTTTCGGCTTCTGGGGATTCCCTTGGGGTTTGGCGTCTCTATGGAACAGCGGTGGAACTGGGTGCTTGCCAAACTCGAAAACAAGCTTAACGATTGGAGAGGTATGCAAATCAATCTTGCTGGTCGTGCTATGGTCATCAACACGTTCCTCTTATCATCTACCATTTATTTCCTTTCTTGTTGGAGACCGAAAGAGCAAGATCTGTCCAAACTGGATAGTATTTGTAGAAACTTCCTTTGGACGGGCGACCACAATAGGAGGGGGGTGCCTAAAATCAAATGGTCCATTTGCACCAGCCATAGAGATAGTGGGGGACTTGGTATCTTGGACATTGGGTGCATGGCTAACAAACTGTCGGCCAAATGGATGACTAAGGCTTGGTGCAACGGGGAGGCCTCGTGGGCCAAGCTGATCTTCAGAAACAAGAATGAGTTGGCGCTCATGGGTTTCCCGAATTGGAGGAATCTTGAAATCTTGACCTTGCTGTTTTCCCCGATCCCCGTCTGCCCGAAAGGCTCTAATCTGGTGTGCTCCCTTTGGAAGAGTTGGAATAAAGTCAAAAGCTTCACAAGAATAAGTGAAGACTGGAAGTGGGCTGCCAGTATCAGACAAAATGACTCTATCTGGTTTCCGATCCATGGCATCCGGAGTGTGGAATCTTGGAACATTCAAAACGCCAAGAAGCTATGGAACAAAGGCTTCAAAAAATGGAAACATCTCTGGAAACAAGACACCAACCGCTGGATCAACTTTGAGGATATTGACCCTAGCATCAACATTTCGCATGAAGAATGGAACACTTTGCAAAGTAGATTTCTCGCCTGGGACCGACACAAAGTTCGCCTTCTCATGGGACACGACATGCCGAGCTCGCTTGGTCTCAAATGGCACAATGGGAATAGTCTATCAAAAATCCCGAACATCAAAGAAACGATCGACTATCAGGTTAACCTCAACAAAAAGTGGTGCCTGTCATGGACGCGGCTTCGGTGGGACATGAAGTTCATGGCTATCTGGCACCCCCTCATAGAAATCAAAAAGTCTGTCCTCTTATGGCAAATTCTTCATCACGGAATCTGGACCAACCTTAAGGCTAGCAAAATTTGTGGGATTCCTCCCTGGTGCAAACGCTGCCACCGGTCTATCGAAGATGTTTCACACATCTTCTTTACCTGCCCCAACTCCAACAGACTCTGGCAGGTGGTTGGAAAGAGAATTAGACTTCAAAAACGTCTCAGTTGGCAGCAAGCCCTGCTGGGAGAAGCGATCGGCTGCTCCGCGACTCTCTGGAACGCCATCAGAGGGGAGATTCTATGGAAAATCTGGCGGGAAAGATGTGCGTTCAACTTCGGTGACTCCCCCAAGGAGTGGTCAATTGAGAAATCGTTGTTCCTCCTTGGCAAAAGGATTGTCAACTGTAAAAAATCCCCCCCCTTTAGACATCATCAAGTACTCCTTTTGATCAATAACAAGCTTAAACCCAAGTGGGCCCCACATGAGGGTGATGAGAGGGTAATTAACCTTCTTTGTAATGTCATCTAAGCTCTGTAAAAGCTTCCCCTGCTTTGTGGGATTTGGGGGGTCCCGTGGGCACTAGTCCCCTTCTCTTGTACTTTTCTTTATGTAATTCAAGTCCGGGAGAGTAGGCTATTGCCGAACTTCCTTTACATTTAAAAAAAAAAAAAATGTCACATTTCCCAAAGCATCACATATTCGGTCTTCCTTGTGTCTTCAAAAGCATGGACATCTCTATGTCATATCACTATCTAAGTGTTATCTCTTTTAAGCCCTTCTTTAAGGGTCAGAAAGCACCATGGTTCCATGTTGACCCTTTGATTTCTTTGCTTGCCTTGGTTTGCCAAGAAATTTAGTCACTTGGAGGAAAGGTTTTTGCGATACATTCTCCCCTACTAAGATTTGGATTAATGGGTTCAATAAAACCTAAACCATTTTTTGTAGAACTCAAAAGAAGATCCAAGCAATTGGAAAAGATAGAAGGGGGAAGCTTTATAGGATACTCATTTTATTGGAGACGAAAGTGAACAAAGGTAAATCCCACTTATAGAAAGGCCTTCTTAAGATATAGAGAATTCTCAAATACAAAGATGAAACCAAGAGGAGAAATTTCTAGCTATTCTTTCACTACAAGAAAAAGGGGGGCGTAGCGACACCCCCAAATTGAAAAAGAAAACATGTACCATCGCTTATGCGACGCTGGCATCGCATAAGCGACGGTCAATTTTTTTATTCATTTTTTTTAAGCGACAACCGTCGCATAAGCGATGATAGCGTCGCTTATGCAACGCTAAATTAATAGCATCGCAAATACCGTCGCTAGTGAGCGACGGTATTTGCGACGTTGGCAAACTGAAGAGTATCGCATATGCGACGCTCTCGAATGTAAAAAAAAAAAATTTGATTTCTCCTGGCACATTTGTGTCCGGATTTGGACGTGAGAGACCAAGAAGAGACCGAGAGAGAGAGAGAGAGCGCGAGAGAGAGAGAGAGACACACACATCTACTTGCAAGGTATGCGCACACACACACACAGTTACACACACATATATATGCATGCACACACACATAGACACACACACACATACACATAGACACACACGCACACATACACATACACAAATAATGTTGCATACACACATGCACACATAATGCATACACATGCACACACATATACACATACATATACACACACATACACACACATACACACACACATACACACACATATACACACATACACACACATATATGCATACAAACACGCATAGAGAGACATGCACACACATAAACATACATGCATACATAATGCATATGCATATGCGTACATCCATACATACTTACATGCATACACACACATATGCATACATAATGCATTTGCATATGAGTACATACATACATACTTACATGCATACACACACATATGTACACATAGACACATAGACACACATAGACACATACACACACATAAACACATACACACACATACACACACATATGCATACATACATGCATACACATACACACACATATGCATACACATACACACACATAGACACATACACACACATAAACACATACACACACATACGCATACATATGCATACATAATGCATACACGCACATACACACACATATGCATACATACATGCATACACATACACACATACACACATACACACACATAGACACATACACACATAAACACATACACACACATACACACACATATGCATACATACATGCATACACATACACATACACATACACACACATAGACACATACACACACATACACACATATATGCATACATAATGCATACACATACATATGCATACATACATGCATACACATACACACATACACACATACACACACATAGACACATACACACACATAAACACATACACACTCATAGACACACACACATACACAGATGCGCACACACATACACACACATATACATACACACATACACACATACACACATACACACATTATGATGCATTCACACACATACACATGCATACACACATAGACACACATACACACACATATATGCATACACACACACATAGAGAGACATACACACACATACACATACATGCATACATGTGCATACATAATGCATATGCATATGCATACATACATACTTACATGCATACATACACATACATAATGCATACACACACATATGCATACATAATGCATACACACACATACACACACCTATGCATACATACATGCATACACATACACACATAGACACATACACACACATAGACACATACACACACATAAACACATACACACTCATAGACACATACACACATAGACACATACATACTCATAGATACACACATATACACATAGACACACACACACACATACACACATAATGATGCATACTACACATGCATACACACATACAGACACATATACACACATACACACACACATATCTGCATACACACACATATATGCATACACACACATAGAGAGACATACACACACAGACACATATATGCATACATATGCATACATAATGCATATGCATGTGCATACATAATGCATATGCATATGCATACATACATACTTACATGCATACATAATGCACATGCTTACATACACATACGTAATGCATACACACACATATGCATACATAATGCATACACACACATACACACAAATGCATACATACTGCACATGCATAGATACATACACACACATAGACACATACACACATAGACACATACACACATAGACACATATACACATAGACACATACACACACATAAACACATACATACTCATAGATACACACATATACACATAGACACACACACACATACACACATAATGATGCATACTACACATGCATACACACATACACACATAATGATGCATACTACACATGCATACACACATACACACACATATACACACACATATATGCATACACACACATAGAGAGACATACACACACATGCACATACATGCATACATATGCATACATAATGCATATGCATATGCATACATACATACTTACATGCATACATAATGCACATGCTTACATACACATACATAATGCATACACACACATATGCATACATAATGCATACACACCCATACACACATATGCATACATAATGCATATGCATATGCATACATACATACATACATACATAATGCACATGCTTACATACACATACATAATGCATACACACACATATGCATACATAATGCATACACACACACACATATGCATACATACATGCATACACATACACACATAGACACATACACACACAGACACATACACACACATAAACACATACACACTCATAGACGCATAGCGACACATACACATAGACACATACACATACACACACACATATACTGTTAGCTCAGAAAATGGTTGATTTTAATGCACTAATGTGGTTCTATTTGGCAGGAAAATACATTTGATTTCAGGTACTTGCAGAGTTAATCAATGGGATGGAAGGTATTTGCAAACTACATGGCTACATCTTGATCAGAGGGGAATGCCCTTGGTGTTTGGAGTTCCGATTATGGAAAATATGAGCATGCTTAGGATGCAATCATTTGTGTTGAGCAGATGCAGTTTGGGGGAAAGCCCATTCAGATTCTTGCATTTCTTGTTTATGTATTGAATGCCTATTGTCATGCAAGCTTGGTGAGTGAAGGCCACAACCAGCTTGAGGCCATGTATGCAGGTTCTGACTTGCTTATAGAAGCACGTGAAGTGCTTTTCAAGCTTCGGTACAGAAGACATATTTCATGGAGTTCACCTCATGTCAGGATACATTGACAACAGGCTCGGTAAAGAAGCCTTAGAATTCTTTAATCAATCACAAAGTGAAGTGATGCTGGTGCGATAGCCATGGGCTCATCAATACATCGAGAGGTTATCTTGTTAGGTTTGGAGACGACGCTTACTGTGGCCAATGCCATGGTTGATGTGTACATGAATTGTGGATGTCCTGCAGCTGCTGAAGATGTGTTCCAAAAACTCCCAAGTCATGATGTTGTATCGGAAGCTAGAGAGGCAATCTTGTGGAATGCCTTGATATAAGCATACATTGAACATGGTCAGGGTGATAAAGCTTTATATTGGTTTGAGGCGATGGAAAAGAATCAGATTCATTATGATGGCACTACAGTCGTCTTAGTTTTGAAGTCATGTGGGATGGTAAGGTCTATAAACATAGGTTACAAAATCCACGCAAAAATTGTGAAAAGAGGTTGGCTTGAACAGAATGTCTTTGTTGCAAGTGCACTTGTAGGCATGTATGGCAAAGTTGGCTTCCTTGAAGAAGTACAAGAAGTGTTCGACAAACTGCCCATTCACAATGAAGTGTCATGTATTACATTGATTGCAGGTCTTGTAGAACATGGATACAGTGAAGAGGCGCTTTCATACCATAAACAAATTCGCTAGCAAAAGGACGAGAGATGCATATCATTGTTGCAAAATATGGTTTTACTGAAATTGACAAATTTGTAAGTGTCACTTTAGTCCATATGTATGCAAAATGCGGGGTAGTTGAAGAGGCACGGAAATGCTTTGATGAGCTTACAGAAAAATCTATAGTTGCATGGAATGCCCTCATAGCAGGTTATGCTGAACATGGATATTGTAAGGAAGTGCTCCAGTACGTTGAGCAAATGGTTCATCGAGGTGAAATTGCAGATAATGTGACCCTTGTCTATTGTCTTAATGTATGTGCATGCGTAAAAGGCACCATTAAAGGACAAGAAATCCATGATATAATCATAAAAAGGGGTCTACACTGATTGCAAGCAAAAAAAAAAAAAGGCTATCTATCGCACGCGTTTGGGAGGATAAGGAGACGAACGCGTGGATTGAGGGAGGCATTACCTTGTGGTGCTTGCTGGAAGGCACGGAGCAGGGAAGAACAGAAAGGGGGAGGATTGTTTTGTTTTTTTTGTGGTTGTTTTGTGCAGATATGCGATGAGATGTTTGCGGAACGACTCTGATCGACACTTTCGAGGGTCGTGGTTGCTCGCATACGGAGGGGGTTGCGGCCGGGGAGCACACACGAGGGGGAGCGAGAGGGATGTACATCGCCACCCTTGTTCGTAACGCGGTGAAGATTCCGACCACGTTCCAGAGCTGCTTGGTGGCGTCCATACCAAAGGTTGAGTTTATGATTATGCCTGGGTTTATTGCCCCAAACAAAATCTTTCGATGCAGAGTGTATCAACATTATATGTGCAAATAGAGGCCACTCAATAATGATGATCTAAAAGTGATGTTGGAGTTATGCAAGGGTTGAATTCATGTCATATATTTGCAATTTTGGGATTACATATGGAGTTGAGCATATTTCAGCAGCATTTCATATAAAACCGACAATTTTCAAACCATTTCCATCATGTTCAATTGGATGCTTTTGGCTGAGGCATTGATTGAGAGAACCAGAAATGTAGAATTCTGAAGATAATAGTATTCAGGATGACTGTTAGGTCCATTATTATGGCAAGTGTGGATACTGATTTAATTACTTCATGCAGTTAGGGAATGGGCTGTCAAAAGTCTTTCAATTTTTAGACATTGGAATTTGCAAGTGCTACTATTGCAAAGAAAGGTTGCTGCTTGCTAAGCACGGCTGTGTGCATGAGTTGTATTTTCACTTCTGTTTTTGTGATGGAAATTCATTGTTTGATAATTGCTCTGCTACAATGTCCTCAAGAGAATGTCTAGGGTGTGATGCTCATCTTTTAGGAAACAGGCGCTTTTTGTTTACTTCTTTTGCAGCCACGTTCTATCATGGCTAAGGTTAACAGGTTTGATGTATTGAGCTATTATTAGTTGAAGGCCAAGAATCTCCTTTCTGCATTTTGTTCCATGTCCCATTTGAGCAACTCGTTTTTTATAAATAATTTGCAATATAGAAATACCTGCAGACTTTCCTACCATGGTGCTGGGTACATATTGTGGAACTGTTTTTATGCATTGGGGTTTATAAAAATGTGCTGTTCCAGCTTGATACCACACAGAATACATTGATCCTTTATGTCTACTGATATTTTGGACTTCGGAGAACATGCATTTTGGCCATATTGAACATGAAGTTTTGTCTTCAATCAATGGAGGCCCCATTTTCCCTCAATACTCATTTAGTCCATTTAAGCGATCAGCCATACACATGCTTCCACCACAATGATGAAGAACTCTCAAAATTGGAGGGTAGTGAGTTGTCTTCGCCTATGCTAAAGTAAATCAATGGACATGTCTTATTCTATATTTCACTTGTGTGGGAATCTCACTTTTTACTTCAACTTTGCTGCCTCTCCACAGAGTGGCTGATTAATGCCACTTCTTTATCATTTCTCTTTACTCATTGCACTCATTTCTAAAGTGAGTAGCTGCCTCTTGGTTGGTGGTTGAGATGCATTATCAACATGAACTAAGGTCCCTTTGATTACAACCATTTGTTTTGGATTTCAACTTTAGTTTCAGGCACTGTACAAGTGCCACCAGCTTTGTGTGGCATACATTTCCTCTGATATATTATCTGACCTGCTTTTGGCTTGTTTAGCTTGCCGTCTTTGGTTTTTTTGAATGTAAACATGTGGAAGGCTATAAAAAAAAAATATGTTGACGGAACTGTTTTTTTCTCAAAAGCTGCGTGGCTAAAAAGAGGGGACAAATAGACTGTGATCATCTATCAGAAAGGGATATGCATGTTGAATATTCCAAATAGGGAAGGGAAGTATAAACAGTTGCTAGGAAAATAAATGACTGGATAGACAACATTGAAAGAAAGAGTAGCCTCATGTAGAAAGATGTTGGATGAAGGAGATGCGCCTTGTTCCTTTCAAACTTCAAGCTTAACTGGAAGAGTAGGGTGTGCCTGAGCGAAAGAGAGCTCGGAGAGGGGAGAGCATACAATCATCAATTACGGATACCTTTGTAGCTTCTAAGTAATCCAAGTAGGCCGATTCCGAGGGATTCGAACAAAATAAAGGCTTTCACAATCATCTTTTCCTTGGGTTAAGGAACCTAACATTTTGGTGCGTTTGCCGGGAATTAGCTTGGTACGTCTCTATAAGAGAGTGCCATAGGTTCGCCTAGCGCCACAGGTTGGCCGAGCTTGCAGACCCCAAGATCTAGTACATGAGCGAGGGGAGCTCATCGTCAGGAGCAACACAAACTCAAAGAGAGGAACGCGCTCAGAGAAGAGCCCTTGAAAGAGAAAGGAGAAGGTGGGAACCGCCAGGTGAGTGGACCTCGATTGGCTCGAAGAAATCAGCCAAAAACGTGTACTCCCATAGGAGGGTCGCGAATCAAGTGCGACAGTTTGAAGGAGGGATCCTGAGGCCACGTGCATTAAATTTCTGGGATCGAAGTGATATCGACATCACACCTCTGTTCGAAATGGCTCAGCGGATTTCGGTTCACTTGGGGGACTTCACCAAGTTTTCAGGTACTTGGGACGAAGATCTGGATAGTTTTATCCAGTTGTTTGAGGTTACCTGTGAGGCCAATGACGTAGTTGACCAGGATCAAAGATTGAGGATTTTTCCAGCTATTCTCCGTGATGAGGCAGCCAATTGGTATGGGAATCTGACACCACAAGAGCGTGGAACTTATCAAATGCTCAAGGAAGCCTTCTTGGCAAAGTTTCGACGACAAGGCTTCCAAGACAGATTGGCCCAACAAATGGATTACTTGCGACAAGGAGTCAATGAGAGCATCGATAACTACATTCAGAGAATGGAAACGTTAGTAAGAAAGATGGGCGTGAATGCCCCGAACGATGAGACATTGAAACGAAGATTCATTTCGGGATTGAGAGATCCTACGGCACAGCAGCATATCAGCCTGACAAGACCTGCAACTTTAATGGATGCTAAAGAACAAGCAAGGCTTTGGGAGGAAGTACAATTATGCCAACAAAGGAAGATGGAGCTCTTATACGAGCCTATGGGAGGCCCAGGAAACATACCGATGAAAGATCCTGGCCAAGGAAGTCCCGCATTGACGACCCCAGCTTTTGTAGCCGCCACTAGCATGCCAGTCGAGGTAAAACCTGCGCTAACCGAAGAACGAATATTAGAGTTGGTCACACAAGCTATAAAAGCTGCCACGATGACTCAAGAGACATACATAGTAAAACCAGAGGTCACGACAAACCCGAATCAAGTGTTTCGATCAAATACATGGTGTGGAAAGTGCCATGGTTACGGCCATTTAGCTTCAGAATGCCCTAGAGTCTCGAGAGTATTCACAGATAGATCACCACCTAGGATCCGTTGTACTTTTTGTGGAAGAAAAAATCACACGGAGGACCGATGTTACAACAAGAGAGCCTATGAAGAGAGGACCATGAAATCCGGAGATACAAGAGAAAGACCTTACACGGGATTGCCCGCTCAAAGTGTCCCACCTACATCTCGTTGGGAAAACAGGCCAACTTATGGATATGGTGCTCAGGGTCAAGGAGGAGACTATCCAAGAGGAGCCGTACGTGATCAAAGAAGAGATGGTCCAATCCAGTGCTGGAGATGTCATGGCTTTGGCCATACTCAATCTAGATGTCCAAACGAAAAGAAACCAATTGACTATACCCCACTATGTAGGTACTGTAGTGGAGAGGGCCACTTTGATGAAGATTGTCCAAAGCGAAGAGCTACCGCCGGCAAAGAAAAAGGACCAATAGGGTCCTCGAACTATGTTGATACTCAGATGCATTCCACATCGAGAGTTCAAGAGCACGTTCCTACGATCGGAGTAGTGTTCAAGACACCGAACCCTCAAGAAGGCTCTAGCTCGTCAATGCACTTTGTGGATGCTTACGAGGCCAAGAAACCACACAAAGATCCAACTGTGGCAGTAGTCACAAGGACTCAAGAATATTCGAAGAAGAATCCAGGAGGCGAAGGTGAAGAAGGGAGTCAAGAGAGGATAGCTGAACACGAAGAGGTAGAAAACCAAGTTGGAGGACTTGTTGAGCAGCAAGAGCTTGAGGATGGGGAAGAGATTGAGATTCTTCCACCAGTGACCAAGGAGTTTGTGCCGGGCATAGCACCATTCCCTGAAAGATTGAAAGCCCCTAAGATTAGAAAGGAAAGACAAAGTTCGGAAGAAGTAGATATTGTAAAGTTGCTCGCTGACACGGAAGTCACGCTGGATATTGGCACATTGCTAAAATGTTCACCTGCTTATAGGAAACAATTCTACAACGAATATATTAAGAAGCCGAGGAAAGCTCGAGATAAAAATAGACAAGATAAAGATGTCCAAGGAATCATTCAAAGTATTACGACGCAAATCGACTCAAATGCTCCAGCTGTGACGGTCGAGATTAAGGGATATGCAGTCCCCGATGCTCAGTTAGATAGTGGAGCCGCAGTCAACCTGATGACTGAGTTCATGATGAAAGCTTTGGGCCTCAACCACATGGAAGAGACGCCGATGTCCTTGAGAATGGCGGATCAAACACAAGTGAAGCCTGCGGGCCTTTTGAAGAATGTAAGCACAGTTGTGGGCGGTTTAGAGTTTAAAGTTGATTATCTGATAGTAAGACCAAGGACCTCAGAGGCTACCTTCTCAATCCTACTTGGACGGCCATGGCTGGTGCAAGCCGAATGTGTGCATGACTAGCGCACAGGCTTTATTTCAATAGGGCCAAAGTCTGATCGGATTCAGTTGCAGGTATCCCCACCCTCGAGCAACAAGAAGAAGACAATAATAGTCGACGAGATGGAAAAGAAAGAGAAGGAGAAAGCAAGCCACGAGATTGCACGAGCTAGGTTTTCTTTGAACACAGACACCTACAAGAATCTGCTTCAAGACGGGCTCAACTTGCAGCTCTTTAAGAATCAAGACACGAAGATGGGAGAGTATCAAAATCCATTGCTCTATAACGACGATTCCGATCAGGAGTTGCTAGGATGGTTGACGCATACAAGAGAATTTTAGTGCCACATGTTGAGTATAGACGCAAGTAAAAACAAAGCTACTCAATCCCTGGAGAAGGGAACTTCAAGAGAAGAGTTGAAACTGGAGTTAGCTCCGACAATGGAAGTGCAACAGTTGAGAGAAAGTGTTAGAATGCTAGAAGCAGAGATTCTAAAGAGAAGTCGAGAGTCGGAAAAAGAAGCGAAGAGTAAGACTAAAGCGTCGGAAGCCATTGCAAAAGCTGAATTAAAGAAACTAGGTTCAATCGGAACAGAACAAAACAATGATTTACTGGCCAACCATGCACGCGTGATTGGAGATAGTGTTGCGAGAAGATTGGGCCTTCTTCAATAGTAGTTCCCCCTACAACCTCCATCCCTACAATTCTCCAACCTTTGTATTCCTATTTGTCTAACCTCCCTCAACCATCCACCTAAAACCCATTGTCCTTCCCATTTTTAGCACCCACATCACAACTATTTACCACCACCACATGCACACCATCTATCATCCCTATGTACATGGTAGAAACTACAGACACTTCCATGTCCAATAGCATGACATATCACCACCCACTACACCTTCCCCTCCCCCCAGGGTTCCACCATCTCCCATTCCCCTTCCACCAAGTTCACCTGCACCCGATAGTAGCACCTATGACAAACTTGCTTCAAGGCCAAAAATTTCCATTTGCATGGATACAAGAGTAGCAAGAGAGTTTTGATACTCTAAAACAAGCTCTTTCAGAGGCTGTTATACTCAAAGTGGTAGATCCACAGAAACCCTTTGAGTTAGAGACAAGTGCTAGTGGCATAGCCATAGGGGCTATTTTGAGTCAAGATGGTAGGCCAATAGCTTTTCAAAGCAAGAAATGGACCAGTGTATAGCGCAACTGGCCAATGCATGAACATGAATTGTATATAGTGGTGCATGCACTTAAAGTCTAGAGATACTATCTTTACCTGGGATTTGGGAACAAAAGTCATGCATGATAACCATGATGTGCCTTGTGTAGGACATCCTAGTGTTGACAAGATAATACAACTTGTTAGAAGAACATTTTGGTGGCCTAGATTAGCAAGAGATGTCCACACTTATGTTCAACAATGCTTTGTGTGTCAAGTCAACAAAGTAGAAGGTTCAAGACACCAAGTCTTTTGCATCCTTTACAGATTCGAGCTCATAACTGGGACAATGTATCCATAGACTTCATAGTCGGGTTACCATGGACCCAAAGGAAGCAAGATACAATCCTAGTTGTGGTAGACATATTGAGCAAGATGTCTCATTTCATACCCATGCAAGAGACAATCGAAGCTCCATAGGTAGCAGGATTGTTTATCCAGCATGTCTTTAGATTGCATGGGTTATCGACATCCATGTTCTCAGATAGGGATATCAGATTCAGACGACACTTCTGGAAAGTTGTATTTGACTAACTGAAGGTGTCATTAAAGATGAGTAATGGTGATCATCCTCAGATAGATGGTTAGACCAAGAGGGTCAACCAAATACTCAAGGACATGTTGAGGGCATATGTGTCTGAGAGACAAATAGATTGAGATAGTTATTTTCCACTAGTTGAGTTTGCTTATAACAATAGGCCTCACAAGGTGACAATTATGTCTCGTTTGAGATGAACTATGGCATGAATCCCAATGCTCTCAGAACCATAGGCATGCCAAAGAAATGTCCTAGTGTGTCGGAGTTCTTAGCAAACCTCCAAGCAAATTTAGAAATAGCTAAAGCCAAGATGGAGCAAGCCTCTGATAGGGCAAAAGAGTATGCTGACAAGTAGAGATCTCCTAGATTCTTTGAGGAGGGAGATAGAGTCTTTCTTTAGGTACTAGCTAGATTTACTTCACTCTCCACAGGGAAGTGTAGTAAGCTTTCACCAAGGTTTTGTGGGCCTTGGAAAATAGTAAAAAAGCTAAGTGAAATTGCATACTGATTAGAGCTTCCTCTAGATTGCAGAGATCATCCAATGTTTCATGTCAGTAAACTTCGAAAGTATATTTCTAGGGAGGATAATCTAATAGAAGGTATTGTTTCTTTGCAAGAAAGTGAGAGTACAAATCATTCTCCAGACAGGATACTAGATCGGAGACATAAACGATTGAGGAATCATGTCATCCAGGAGTATCTAGTAGCCTAGAGAGGGTTACCACTTACTGACTCTACTTGGGAATCAAAAGCTCTGGTTCGCAAGTACTTTCCCTCATTGATCATTGAGGAAAATGATGTTTAGAAGGGGATAGAGTCTCAGACATTGATCCATAGGGATCATGACTTTGGTCCATAGGGATCAATCCATGTGTGTGAGGCACAATGGCCAGCTAGCCAAGGTCCCAAGCTTGGGGGATACCCTAAGGTACTTGGTAGTAATGGGTATGAGTGTTGCATGATGGCCACATGATGACACTAGACCCCTTCAGATCATTACTGTTTTTAGAGTACAAGAGGGTATATATGGATGGGAGGAGAGTCACACACACATCATTCAAGACTTTCTGACATGCTATAGTGACAACCCTGCAACAACAAATCATAGAAAACATTCAAGCCTTTCTCACACACTATAGTGATGGCCCTACAGCAACAAGTTGTAGAACTGCAAACTTGGCTACTCCAATACGAAAGACCCCCATCTCCTTTAGAGGATCCAGAAGAAGAGGAAATTGTACATATCCTAGTGGAACAAAGTTTTGAAGATGACTATGAGCCTTAACCTGTTCTTGGAGGCAGAGTCATCAAAGAGGGACAAGAAACATTCAAAGCCCCATGCCCTCCATGGCTTAAGCAAGTAGAGGATACCGAACAAACTCATGAAGATTGCATAGTGGTTCAAAATCAGAGTTATAGAAGAAATGGTGTTGCAATCAGCCTACTTCAAGCACTTGCCACATCAACGATTGATCACTACCTCTGAACTCTAGTACCGGCCATATTTTGTGATTTTGGCTTATTATAATGCAAAACTCCAAAGATTCATGGAGAAAACCCCCACATTTGCTACACAATTCCGATCAGAGGACTTACCACCGATAGCACGAAAAGATACTATTTTTCAACCAATGTGGCAGAAAACTCTCTTGGAAAATTATCCTAAAATGTTGTGCACTTGGAAAAATGCACCTCTATAGCTTCTCTACAATGCATGTTATGGACTAGTCCCAAGGTGCAGATCATGGAAAGCCTTTGCTATTAAGGTACAAAACAACGCACAATGCAGGAAGGGGTTCAACTATCCATACATCACGCCATTCTAGGGACCCCTTGCTTCGATTATTCACATGTGAGCAAGCAATGTATTCAAAATATTACACATCTTCACACCCAGATATCCCTAGTGCCATTAATTGGGATGCATTGCAATTCAATCTCGCAAAAGGATTAAGACTCCATGAACATGAATTGGCAACAGATGTCCTCCAGTACTACATTGATCATCCTATAGAAAAAAGGTCTATCAGGGACAACAAACCCTAGAGAGGGGGGAGTGTTAGAAGCATCAACAGACAAGAAGGCCAAAGAAAGGGATTAGGAGCAAGGACATGGAGCCATCATGCAAATCAGGCAAAGAATAGGCCTAATAATTTTTTTATAAATTATTTTCAATCAGTAGTGATTTTCATCACTACACCAACATTGTAAATATCATTTTTTATTTTTTTAGATCAATTTTGTTCAAGACGAGGAGCCCTCAAGATTGAGGAGTATTAAATTACCTAGGTACCAATTTTGAAGCATCATTTTTAAATTCAGTTTGAGCCCTCAAATAAGCCATGGAACCTAATTTTTAACTAGGCCAAACACTAGGTATGGATAGGGCCAACGCTAGTGAAAAACTATAAAAAGAGCTAGAGAGCTCATTTTTTGAGGTTGGTTTTGGTAGAGATTGAAGATTTTGTAATAGAGTTCTTTTGTAATTGAAAGCATTCCATTGTTCCACTCTTTGTTCTTGCCTTGTGTGTGCATGTGTGTGTGTATGTGTGTGCATGCTTGTGTGTTCTCACTCATTCACTTGTGCACTTCACTTTCTCATGGTCATCATATCACCATCACGTCTCCATAGATTGACAATTATGAGGTGGATCTCCTCACGTTGGTACTCACCATTGTGCTAGAGTGACAGTTGGGAAGAGCTAGAATAATCAAGGATTTAGACTCAGTAGGGAGCTAGATTGATCTAAAAAAAAATTTGACTAGATAATCCTTTGAAATTTTTTTTTAGACAATGTCCCGACCTTACCAATGTATACTAGCTAAGATAATGAATATACTAAGTTTTTTCGCAATTGATGATGAAAAAAAATCCTTAGAATTATAAAGAGATGAAATTTAATTATTATGCTTGATTTTCATGTAGAAAGGGCTAGATAAAATTTAATTGTATGCTCGATGTACTAAAATGATGTCTTAAAATGAAAACTTGATGGACTATATTTGAGTTATTCCAAGTAGAAGAGAGTAGCCATAAACATCTAAAATATCCACAAACTTGATGAAGGGAGTCCATTTACAGTAATATAAGGAAGATTTGGACCAAAAATAGGAATTTTGTACAAGAACAAGCCTTTGCAAAGAGAAATTTGGAGACTATAAACCTAATTTCTTGAATATTTATGAGATGAAAAAAATATTCTCATAGCTCAATAAATTTCAACTCTCCCTTACATAGAATCTCTTTTATAAGAGATGATCCAAATCAAGTGGACAAGGTGTTTATTCCAAGTAAAATAGAAGTATCAAAGAGCCTTGACACACTTCTTAAGTCTAAGATGGCAGTCATGAAACTTTTTCTTGAATTCTTTTTGTGAAACATATCCTTCTCCTTAATGATTTTGAAGAAGAGGTTTTTACTCCTTGCACAATTGAATTTGTTTTGCAAGGTGACTTCGGTGACTTGACAACCTTTGAAATAGAACACCTAAACTTGCAAAAAGGTCACAAAAGTAGAATTGAGTGTAGAGCTCAAAAGACACAATTCTCACAAATTGATGGTCTCAATATAGTGTATGATTGAAAGAAAACCTATATTCTCAATTGAAACATACATATAAATTAGAAAAAATGTTTGTTTCGAATTTCATATGAACACCAATCATAATAATATCCCACTAGAGAATAATATGGTAGCTAAAATAAAGGGAAGAAAAATAACTTCTTAAAAAGAATAGTTGAGAATATGTTATTGAGGTCCCATCTAATGGGCATGATAATATTGTATAGGCGACTATTTGTTAGTTGAATCAAGTGACACCCATTAGTTGACAAAAATTTATAAATATATCATGTGATATACTCATAGTCAAAGTATGTGATGCATGTTTTTGTAGTTTGAACCTTCTCAAGTAAAACTATCTTGGTTACTAATAGATCATGGATAAATCACTTTCTATGGAACACTCATGCTTGAAATGATCATTGGCTTTCATAGCTGCTTTGTAAGAAAAGGGATCACTAACATGAGGCAACGCAAAAAAGCCCCAACCTAGTACAAATATATCAAGTGAATGAGGGGCACATGAAGAATGTCTCAATGTTTACTAATCAAGAACACCAGCAAGCTATTCCTATAGAACATTCTCATAAAACTTCATGCATAACATTCACTTTCATGCTAATCGCCATGAAATACCTATTTTATCACTTCAAAATCATGTATATTAATTTTTAGCTATGAAATACCATGTATACTGATTTTATTTAGCATGATATCATTACTTTTTAATATTGAGTGTGTCTCAAGATCTCTCATCTAGCTTCAAAACAGGATCCTTTGAGACATGAATGTATGATTCACAGTTGAAGACTCTTGAATGAACAAAATCTGGTGGCTTCTTTATCCATACTTCTCCACTTTCAAACATTTGTCACTAATATGTAAAAGATTAATCACATAATCACTATTTCTACCCAAAAATGTTTAAGGTATGCATGATGGAGCATATAGGCTATTCAATCATGGTTACTCCCCTTCATCATTAATACCACACCATTTTGTACGATTGTATGAATAGCCTTGAAATTTCTTCAAATACCTCTATATTGAAGGAAATGGTTTAACTTATAAGAAGTGTGTTCTACACCATTAATCAAAATTTAATGCCTTATGTGTCAAGTCTTTACTAGTCTTTTGCAAACAAAGTCATCTTTAAAATATAGCAAAAACCTCATCCTTGTACTTGATACGATCCACTCAAACCTCCTTATTAGCATTGCCTATGTATGTGAGAAATTAAATAGAAGTAGCTAATGATCTATCATGCATAAGACCATCCATTGTATCCTTATCCCCCAAATATAGTCTTTAATGCCATATATTGTAGAACATGTGATCATCATGGATACTTATTTATCAAGAAATCTTAGGATAATCCTCAATCTAGGAACCTTGTCCATATTACCCTCTTTCCACATGTAGATAATGATGATGGACTTGGCCTATGTTGAAAATTCATCCCCCTTATAAAGATCATTTTCTTGAGTGAGAAATGAGGTGAAATACTTGAAAACTATATATTTTGATTTCCAACCAGCATATTTAAGTGGAATCCTCTCTAGTCTAACAAATACTCCTAAATGACACGATTTTGCAATTATTTTTGTATCTTATCTAGAGATGATCTAAAATCTCATGTTCTTGCAAAGAAATTCTACCTTTTGTTCGATTGTCCTCCCTAGAAGTATGTTTTTTTTTAGTTTAATTAACTAAATTTTTTAATGGATCTATTTTCCAGAGTAACCTCTAACGGATATGCAACATCACTAAGCTTCTTGAGTACTTCCAAGGTCCAAAATAACTTGGCAAAAGCTTAGCACACTTTCTTTTAGATAACAAAGGTAAACTTAATTTGTTATTCCTTTTTGTTAGCTTCATTTAGTGGACTTCTAATAGTTATGAACAAACCTGTGGAGCTAGCAGTAGATTAGTCTAAAGAACAATTTACTAGTTCTTGCTAGAAATTACTATAGAATGGATTGTCTACCTCCTTAGACCTGATCTCCAAACTTGTAACCTTTGTTGGCATAATAGCAAGGCTTATACACACTTACTAGCACTTACCTCAATACAATTTAGCCAAATGATAATATATAATGCCAAGTTTATCGTCTAGCCTTCTTGCCATGAGCTAAAAGTTCTTCCAAGCACTTAACTTCTATGAAATAATCAACATTCCTTATAGCTACAAAAATCAAAATTTAGCTACTAATTGAAAGGTTAAAGATACTTAACTACTTGGGATGCAAACTTATTGAGTGCTAAGACTACTAATAATTATTGTTATTCATCTTACCATCCTATACATTTTGTCTCAAATTACTCTTGTCAATCCTAAATAGTAGAGGATTTTTAGAGTTATTGGAGCTTAAGGACTACACAAGCACACAATAAAACAAGAAAGAAGAAGAAGCTTGGAGAACAATGCAACATTGAGTGTATTTCTAATTGAATGTACAAAATTAGTAGCCCATGAGGGTTATATGCATACATAATGCACGTGAAAGAACCCTCCTAAAGAGGGAAAGAAGTTCCTTGGCCCTCTTAAGTGTGTTCACAAACATAACTACCAAGAAATATCAACAAACTCCCCTTGGAAATGAGGCAGTGAACAAGGAACTAACACATGTATAAGGAAGTGACAAACTATGTGGAATGAAATCAATTCTCAATAGAGAGTAAGCCCAAAGGTTTGTGAAAAGATCCAAAAATCTGCCTAGGCAAAGACTTGGTGAAAAGGTCCAGAACATTATCCTTTGTGGGCACATAGTCCAAAATGAACTTGCCAGCACAAAGTATCTCCCCGACACAATGATAATGCACATCGATGTATTATGTGCAAGCATGGAACATAGGGTTCCTAACAGTTTCCAATGTGCTCTGTCTATTAGCAAACAATGGTGGTGGCAAAAGATTGACCAACACCCAAATGACAGAGTCTCAGCCACACACACTCAATAGTAGCTATGAAAGCTATCCTATACTCAACTCATGACAAGAAATGGCCAATGTGCTACTTCTTGCTCAACCAAGATATGCATGAGCTACCAAACATGAACAAAAAACACTAATGGGCACAAAAGTTTCATAGAAACGAACCCAATGTGAGTTAGAAAAAGCATGTAAGTTTAGAGCTAAGGATCCCACCTTGGGATAATAGAATCCAAGTAGTCACATACCAGTCAAGTAGTGAAAGATGCATCTACTAATGCTTGAAACATATTCTATGCATGAACTTGCTCATATGAGTGACAAAAATTGAATATCATGCTTAGTTATGCATAAATAAATCAAGCATCCAACAACCTGGTCACAAAGAACAATATGAAATGCATCTGCAACATCATGAAGACTCAATTGTAAAACTATCTCCATAGGAGTGACAATAGTTTTGCAATAATCAAGGCCAAAATGCTGCAATAACATGGCAATGTATTTTTTTAGACACAATCTTATTCCCCCATTAACTTGTATAACTTGAATGTCCAAATAATTATGCAAAATAACCAAATCTGATGCCTCAAAAGAGGCACACACCTCAAATTCAGCAATATGATTCTCAGTAGGACAATGAGAAGCATATCATCAACCTATACAAGAATGATCAAAAGTAGATCACCTCCATGCTTAACATATAAGGTGTTCTCTCTTGGATTGTTCTCAAATTTGTGTGCTAGCAAGTAGGCATGTATCTTTTCATATCAAGCATGTGGTGCTTGCTTTAATCCATACAATGACTTTATCAGCATGCATACTTTGTTTTCATGCCCTTTCTACACAAAAACATGGGGCTGGAATACATACTCTACTCTGTGTAAATCACCATTCATGAATGTATTTTTAATCTTAAATTGATGTACATTCCAACCATCATGAGCTAGAAGTGCACAAATGCTATGTATAGTTGTCATTCAGCATGTGGAGCAAAGGTCTCATCAAAATCAATGCTCTTGAGCATAAACTTTGGGAAAAATCCAAGCTTTATAACTATTCCATGAAGCTTATGTTTCATATCGTATACCCATTTAGTGACAATGAACTTTTTCCTAGGAGGAAAATCACATAAAGACCAAGTAACATTCTTCATAATAGCATCATATTTCGATTACGTAGCAACAGTCCAATTTTATGAATTTTGTTCTTCATCAAAAGAAATGGGTTCATTCTCATCCGAAAGACTAGATACAACCATTTCATAACAATCTGATGCAAAAGAAGCATTATGAGAGCCGTAACGGGTATGATATGATAAAGGTGCATCTAGCTTGTTGTGTCTCAAAGTTTGTACTAGCCATTTTGGCATAACTATTTCCTCTTCTATGTCGGCCCTATTATCAATAAGTGCATCATGTAAATCTACATTGGAAATAGAATGATCTACACCATCATTTGAAACCTATAACGGTTAAGAAATTGCCTCACTAGGAGCAGCATCCAATTGTCCATCTATGAAAAGAGGCCATAAAAATACACATCCTTTGAGCTAGCTGATATCTCCTTGGTACATAAAAGTAAGGGCTAAATTGCATCTTCCACAAAACAAAATCTTGACTAACCATAATTCATTTAGTTCATGGATCATACACACAATAGCCTTTGCTTATAGAATTTACCCAACAAAAAATCCATTTCACAACCTTATCATCTAGTTTTCTTTGCATTAATGTTAGGCACAAATGCATATGCAAGACAACCAAAAACATACAAATGAGCAATAGATGGCTTGTAACCATGGAAAACCTCATGAAGAGTGATAGATCACAATGATTTGGTGGGACATCTATTAAGTACATATGTTGCACACATAATAGCCTCAAGCAAGAAGCTATGTGGCAAATCCTACATTTCGACAATACACCTTTCCATTTCCATGAGGGACCTATTCTAGCTCTCAACAATTCCATTTGGTTGAGGTGTGTATGGCATTTCACACTGATGTTTTATCCCATGCTCAACTAAAAACACACTAGAATCATAAAATGTATACCCCCCTTGATCAGGATGGAGGGTGCCCATTTTACATACTAAAAGAGTTTTAGCCATAATCAAAGCTGTTTAAAACACATAAAAAATTTGGAATTAACTTTCAATGGATAAACCCATTCATGCTTAGAAAAGTAATCAATGAAAGACATGAAGTATAAGTGATTGTCACATGAATGTGTCTATAACGCACCACAAAAATTACTATCCAGAGTTTGCAATTTATATGTAACTCTAAATGAACCATCTTTGGCAAAGGAATGATTTTGCATTTTACCCAAAATAGGATCCTCCTAATCATGTTTAGAAGGTGCCTTGAGTTTAGGCAAAGAGGAAACCATTTTAGATTTGTGTAAGTGAACCAAACTAGTAAAACTCACATCTGAAGCATGCATGCTAAAGTTTTTCATATGAAACAGCCTAAGATCATGAATTGCACATGTTGAATCATTCTGAATCATTCTAAATCATTCTTGAATAATCTATGATCTTATACAACCCACAACATAAAATGCCAAATTACATAAGCCTTTTGCTACCAATACATGATGCATCATGTATGCCCACAATGGATAGTTAGGACCATCCAACTTATCCTCAACCACCAACATATGAAATATGTCATTTTTTTTAGTCTTGTTGGTGACTTATACCTTGATGCAAAAAATTGATGGTTTCTCGAAAAAGTAAAATAGAAATACCCAATCGAGCTTGACTAAACATGTAGCAGATTTTGAGGTGCTTGTACTAGCAAACCAAAAACTGTATATATTTGGCACAAAAGAAAAACATATCTTCCATACTCATCGCAATAGGAAACAATCTCAAATAAAAAATTTTGATGCCCCATAGAAAAGGTGTTTTGAACTTCTAATGACTTCAAGTATGCTCACCAGTTTTTATGTGATTATGTGAGTGTGGTTGTAAGGGTGCCAATGATTCTATAAAGAAACTTGCGGCTTGCCTTGATATCAATTGGTGGAGTTTGAAGATTGTGAAAGCACACAAACAACACAAGCAAGAAGAAGAAGCTTGGAGAACAACACAACACTGAGTGCATTATTGATTGAATGTACAAGACAAGATTAGTCGCCCATTAAGGTCTAGGAATTTATACAAAGTAGGGGTAAAAGCCTTCTAAAGATGGATAAAAGTATTCTGATAGTCCTAACTATGTTTACACACATCAATATCAAAACATATCAACAAGAGCTATGTTTGCTTCATGATTCCATCAATAAAGCTACCATTCTTATTGAAAAAAACACAACTCAACATCATCAACGTAGGAAAGAAAATCTACACACAACACCAAAAACCTAGAAGAATATGCATACAACACCTAATCACAAGCCAATAGATACCAAACAATTTTTTATCATGGGATGGTGCATTACAAGTTAAGGGAAGTCACTCTCATTGATAGATGATGGTCTACCACAAATACACAAAGAGTACACTATTATAGAAATTTCATTGAGTGCTGCTATGGTGTTGGGCTACAAACACTAAAATAAAGGAAGAACAGAGGTATCTAACATTAGAAGCTATTCACTATCTATCTTTATCTCTATGTTAAGCCCTTCTAACACACACCAAGGTGGCATACATCAACTCAATCTCTCTCCTCTCTTTCTTTAATTCTATGAACAAGAATTTCTTATATAGCCATCCTGGATGCACTTTTCCACTATGCACTTCAAGTGGTAGTTAAAGGGTTTCTTAGTTAGGTATCATTTTCATCTTCCATGTGCTTTTGAATAGCACCATCAATGTTATCAACTCATCGATATAATGCACATATCATTACTATGGAGTATCCTTAAGTGACCTAAGTACATGGTGTACTATTTATCTTCTAGGTTAGTACATCTTATAGAGTAATTAAGGATGATCATGGGTACAAGAGGAACTACAAAGATTGAAAAAATTATAATTCAATAAACCTATTTGGCATAAAAGTGTTTTACAAATCACATGTTGTAGCATCCTAACACTTGGCACACTCGAGTGGACCAAACCAAACATTTAGTCTTCTTCCATGGTATCATCCATTAAATCATCTGGTTGTTGGACCTTGACTCCATCCAAAGTATTTTTCATACATTCCTTTGAACTTCTCCTGTACAATGTTTAGAAGCTTTTGCAATGTAGATGCATCTAATAATGTGTCTTGTTGAGATGTAGAGGCTAATTTCATGGCATCGTACAAGAATATTTTGCTCATATTAGTGCTAATTTTTCTTGTAACTCTACCACTATATTAAGATTATGTTTTGTGACTTTATTAATTATGACTTGTTGAGCTTTCATTTCTACATCTCTTTGCTTGGTTGCTTCATCTAATTCTAAATATGCCCCCATAGCTTAGCAACATTGAGGTGGACATCATGAAGCCATCTATCCCTTTTCTATATTGTGCTTTATTGTGATTGTTGATGTTCTTGTTGTTGATCATCTTGCTGATGTTATTGTTGTTGATCTTGTTGTTGTTGTTTTTGTTGTTGTTGTTGTTGTTGTTGATGATGATGATGATTAAGGGAAGGCAATCGAGGATGAGAGCTTGAAAAATGAAGGGAGTGGATGGAGGCTTGACTTTGCTCCTGATGATGTCCATTGGCATGTTGTTGTCATTTTGGGCATTGTCGAAATACATTTTTTATCAACTCATCCAATTCCTCAGAGTCTTTTATTGGAGGAAGATGTTCAATTGATGGGGGCAGTGACATAGGGTTGGCTCTAAAAAGATGTAGTGCTAGTAAATCTTCAAGGATGATAGGTGGTGCACTTGGAGATGGTAAAATCAAACAAAATACATGGTTGATTCTTGTCTTGGAGTTGCGATTGATGGTGCTGCAATGCTGGATGATGTGTTTGCTTTCTCTAATGATATTCTGGGACATATACTCTACCCAATCCACTACAATTGTCACCACCATGCATAAAAAATTGTAAAGCATCTTATTAAGAGTGAAGAATTTTCCTTGCAGTTCTACCACTTCCACCACAAACTTGAGAACATCTGTATCCCATCCTCCTTTACCTGTGATTGCCTACTTCTTGAGATTGGCCTTGCAAAATTGGAGGGTCATCTCGACTTTAGAAACAAGTTGTCGGTTTTCAATCCCATGCATCACTTTTCAATCCCATGCACACTCTATTGGCAAAGGTCTCTACAACAACCTATAATCTACCATCGCTAAGATGTATTGCCCATATTGATTATCCAAGCCTTTGTTGTTGGACTTGGCTAATGATTGAGAGCACGGATGCATGAGAACATGTTAGCATTCTATGAGAGTAAATTCTAAAAGTCCTCAGTGCTCCAAATAATCCTACACTATGTCTTGGAGGATGTTTGATATGCTCTTAAGCCCAAGGAAAAAGTGATTATCCGAGGCTTTATTTTGTTCAAACCCCTCGGAATCGGTCCACTTGGATTACCTAGAGCCCACAATTATCTCGCAATGGATTCTTCCTATGTCTATGCACTAGCTCATATGTTTCCCGGCAAACGCACCAAAATGTTAGGTCTCTAAACCCAAGGGAAAGTGCACATATAGGATGACAACTTGTTCACCCTACTGGTGTTAAGTCAACTTTTCATATTCTAAGTCTTCGATTGTATCCGAATGTATTTGTGTAAATGAGAGGAATGGGAATCGAAGCATGGTCATATATGGATTCTTGACTTTGATTATCGACCCTTGCAATCTCGCCTTTTCCTTACTTACCTTCTCTCCATGTCTCTTGCTCTTCTTCTATTGCTATTTCTTTCTCTCACTCGCTCTCTCATACTACTTCACTTGCTCTTCCTGCCTTTTCCACTTATACCCACTTCTCTCGGACACCCCCTAGTACATATGCCTGCACTCCCAATCCCCTTTCTTTCTCACACACTTCCCCCCCTCCTGCTGCACGCAACTCTCAGCCTGCTGGATCCTTCTAAAGAGACAACTGCTGGTAATACACACAAATAGACTACAACAGAGGGATTACAACAGTCCAGCACATAGGATTCGCCAGAGGGACTTGTCCACCTAAAATAGATACACACTAGCAACTAAAGTGTACAACAACTGCAGATTCTTGGAGCAACGGCAGATTCTTGGAGCACCGCCCACTAAGCAAGAAATGAACAGTTAGAGGAGCCTTCTGTGTGCTGCAGCATCAATGCAATATCATAGCCCTTTGAAGAAGCGGTGAGGCTTTTTAAGCTAAGGTGATGCCTCCATCAACTGTTGTTTGAGGCAGAGTCAGGAAGGAACGCGGAGCTTACCCATGTCGAGCTTCCACAGCAGGTTCATAGGGGGAAGCAATAAATCCACGAAGGGAGTCTCCAAGCTCATTTTTGTAATTATTGAAGTTTGGACAGAGAATTTTAGGCCTCATACCTTAGTTTTGCATACATAGGAGAGCAAGGGGCACCACAACTCAATCCTAGGACAGAGGAGAACAAGGAGTGCATCAAATCTTGATCACTGTGTGCAGATCTTCGACCTTCAAACCGTTACTCGAGTTGAACAGGAGCAAGGAAAAGTAGTTCTCATTCGCATGGAGTGGACAATCACGCCACCACCCTACTTCTTGAAGGGTACAACGATGTCCAGCACTGATGTCACTTGTAGCCCCATCATCCGCACTGTGTGAGGCATCCAGCCTCTCGAAGCCTCAAGTGGCGCATTACAAATTCGTTCCCGTCATGGAGATGATAGGGAGGACGATCATGAGGTCGCCCAATCCAAGGAAGAAACACCACAAAGTGCATATCCTCAATATCCAAGAATGCGGAGCAGGAGAAGCGCAGTCTCCACAAGAGGAGCCATAGGGGAGCATGAGGCTCGACCCCCCAAAATAATTGTTTGCCTAATGCATTATGATTGAATTTCAAAACTCTGTCAGCAATCTTGATGCTCTCTGTATCAGTTGAAGTTGGATTCTTCCAATTCCATACATGGCTGTTCCCTATCACACTACCTTTCTTCTTTCCAAGATGCTAATCCCGAGTGGACCTGCTACAGATGGCTGAAGTTCTCTTCATCCTAGATATCCTGTTCCGATGTGCTCATCCAAACCCCCCCCTTGTCGTTCTCTGCGTATTTCCCCCTCTACGATCAACACACTAGGAGCAATACGTGCCCCCTTTTGGGTTAATTGCCACCCATGATCGAGAAGCCATTTCTGCGAGCATGCGACTCATATCATTGTACTTTGCCCTTCATGCACACTTCATAATAGACCTTGGCAGTAGTTTGCGCAACCACATCCACCTCCAGGACCTGGTTATGGCAGATCGCCCCCCCCTGAGTCCTTGAATGATGCTTGTCATCCTCCCCAGGCCCAACTGTAATCACTTCCAAAGTGCTTTCCCAATCGAAGATGCTGGAGCGACTCCCCCTCTCAGATCAACGCTTCAAGATGATGAGACTGTTGGGATCAGGACCCACCCTCCGTAAATAGAAGAGCCCCCTTCGCTTCTGCCTACTCCCTTCGAATATCTACACAAAAAAAAAAAAACCACAAAAAACCCAAAACCATCCCCCTTATCTGTTCATGAAACAACGAGAGGGCGAGAGCCCTTGAGCATCCCCCCTTATCTGTTCCTCGGCGCTTTTCAAGCCACAAACAAGAGTGCTAAAAATCTGGATTGACACCTTCTATCTGCATTTGTGCAAGGCAGTTAAGTGCTTTAATGCCATACTCATATTTGACATAACCAGACATGAGAGCATTCCAAGAAATAACATCCCTCTTGGGAAGAATGTCAAACACTTCTAATGCTCTTTTAAGAAAACCACAGTTCGCATACATGTCCACTAAGCATTGCCAAGAGCAAGGGTCTCTAATAAGCCCTTGCTAACAATCTCTTCATGCATTTCTTTCCCCTTTTCCACATCTCCACTTCTTCCACATGCTATCAAGCAGCAAACATAAGTGACGGCATTCGGGGCCACACCTTTGAGTTGCATTTCATCAAGACAATTGAGAGCAAACATGGCATCCCCATGTTTGGCATATCCTGCAATTAAGGCAGTCCATGACACAGCATCTTGATTCGGAAGCCTATTGAAGACTTCGTGTGCTTTTTTGATCAAGCCACACTTGACATACATGTCTATCAATGCATTTCCAACAGCAGTACCAAGTTCCCGATCCATTCTGATCATGATGGTGTCATGTAGTTGCAAATACTTCCCTTCAAACATTTGATCACTCTTCAAGTACCTGTAATCAAACATCTTCTTCTGTCAAATACAAACATATTAGTGCACCAAAGCCGACCATTTATTGAGCTAACATACTCCCCTCTTCTTAATTGCGAAGTCGTCCTCGACGAGCGATATGCTACCTGCACTCCAGTTCCAACATGTGATCATCACTCAATCAAATACAAATCTTTACCTTGCATATGCATTCTCTTCTTCCTCAATGTAGCACCTGCAATCGCCCTTCATACAATCGTCGATTAATACCAAAATCCAATCATTTCACTTACCATCTTTGTCCATCTTCTCGCATCTTCATCACCATGTCCACCTGTCTGCAAACTTCATTAAAACATTAGAACCTTTTTTCATCAAATCCCAATAACATCTACAACCAAAATGGAAAGACAATCATCCACATCACACATATATACTCGGCACACACATCATGATCCCATATCACACATGCATTCTCATCACGCACAACACACATGCAAGCAGAAAGCCCATCCACATTCCCTCTCGTCACTCTTCTAGATTGTTCGTTCAACACATCACGAATCTTTGTTCCACATGCATACTCAACACATTTCCCACACACACCATATATAATCAAAACCATTCCCCACTTCCATTTTTCTTTTCTAGCTGGGTTCTCTCGCCGATTGTTCATTCCCCTTCTACCTAGGGTTTCCACTACCCGCTTGCCTTCCTGTCTATCTCTCTGTTTTTCTTGCTCGTCAACTAGATCAGATGCTAGGTCACCACCACACCACTCTAACTTGATGGATACACGATAAGGACCACTCATCATCAACGCGATTCAGGACTTCTCAAGTTGTCATACCACCTAAGAGCCAAACTGAACACTTCCGGAAGGTTTGCAGACAAACAATGCAACTAGCACGATTGGATTCCTCAAGTCCAAGCTTTCCATAGACACATCGCAACCAAAACCCTAGCCGAGCTTAAGCTTCAATTTGACATGTTTCATCAGGAGTCCACACATAACCCAAATCCCCACAACACAAACACATATATTCCGATCCGAGCATCATGCTCTCTCATCTCTCTTATGTCCCCCCTCGAGCGAGGAATTCTTCTCATTCATTTTTTTTTCACATTTTTTTTCTCTTTTTTCATCATTTTTTTTTTCACATATTTACTCACACTTGCCGGCCTACGCCGAAGCTGGATGCAACTCGTGGACTCGACCACCCGATCGAGTTTGTTCCACCCATCTACCAACCCAACGCAGCGCACAACACACAGACAGCTAGCCCTATGCGAAACCGACGTCGGTTCGTGGCTTTGACCACCCGGCCAAAGTGGGTCCACCCACCTATCAGCCCACATAGGCGCGTAGCCACACTCACACATACACAAACATATATTTTTCTCATTTTCTTTTCATTCCCGCATCTCGAGAATTAGGAGACAAAAGAAAGGACCTTTTCCCAACCCAACCAATCACGACACACACACATATATCCCCTCGTGGACATCCCAATGAGACATATCTCCTCTCTGCTGCCACTCAAGCCAAAATCCAGCCACTAATGCCATGGTCAACCCGTCCTCGCAAAACCCGCACATACTAACCACCTTGTCGACCTGAAACCTCAAAAAGTGTCACTTTAGTTCCTAAGTGTACAACACACTTGGTCCACCCGTCCTCACATCTTTGACTCGCAATCCGAAAGCAAACCCTAATCAAACTCAAGCCGTCCTCACCGGCATCCATCATATCATCTTTTTCTTTTTCATCTCCATCCTCTGCCTCGTAGAGATTCCACATGATTCGACAGCTTGCTGATATTGTCCTCTAGCCAGGCGATACGGTCTAGAAGGCCACCATTCATTACTACACCTCTTAATGCCTCGAGCTTCAAAGCTAAATCCCTTATCCCTTCTTCTTTTCGCTCATCACTGCCTTGGAGTCGAAAAATCTCATCATCCACTTGATGGAACCGAACCCACATTTTCTTCTTCTCCTCTTCTAAATGGCTCATCTTTCTTTCTATTTCCAAAGGAACCTCCTCGCTCCTCTCGACTTGGCCAGACAACTTTTCAACCTCTTCTCGAATCGACCTCTCCTCCCAAATCCTACTCATATTTTCTTCATCCAGGTCATCTACCTTCTTCGACAATTCATTCTTCGTCCTTTCTAACTCTGTTCCGAACGCATCCAACCTATCCAACACCGCTTTCAACTCTTCCTCCATTTTCCTCGCTCTCGGATCCTCCACCTATCCTCGCGTCTCGTCATCTTTCCGATTCATCCACCTATCGTGATGGGAAGATTGAGAAAAGTTGATCAAAAACTTGGATGACCTATCATCGAGGTAGTGGAAGTGGGGTCTCCAATAGCGGGATCAATGAAAGGACCTATTGGCTGGATGGTGGCATGGTACAGTGGATTGTTAAAGGAGGAAAAGATGGTTGAAATGTAAGTTGGGCTACAAAAGGTGAAGATGTGTTCGATAGGAGTAGTAGTAGGTATTATAGTTACATCCTTTTTTTGAGGGGGTGATGGTGAAGGTGTTTGAAGAATTGGCTTGGATGTCTCTTCATAGAGAATAGTTGTTTCGATGCCAGGAGTTCTTAGTGGGGATATAGGGGGCCTTGGCATAGTAGTGTTGGTTGCTTGGGAAATCATCGCATCTTGGATTGTGAAAACTATGGTCGTAGTCATCTCTATTGTTTCGGGTGACGTAGTCATCATTGCCATGGTAGTGATAGGAATTTGAATACTTTTCCATAGCCTTGGTTGTGTTTGTAACCTTCATGGATTGTATGTGGCATGAGATATTTGCAGTCTGTATATTATGGCCTCTAGTACACCACATGTTTCTGAGAGTATTTGTAGAGACTCATTGAATTGAGAATCTACACCGGCCTCTTCCAAAACTTGGGCCATTAATACCCTATTGCCGTGTTTAGAAAGTATTTGCAGGGATCGGACATGCTGCATAAGTTGATATAATCAATGGAGCTGTGCGGTTCTTCACCCTTGGTTTGCTCCAATTGTTGTGAAAGCGTTTTTTATTGGTCATCTTCCCAATGTACATGTCATGCTTCTCTTGATTGTCCCATTCTTCATGTGGAGGTGCCAGGACCCTTAGTGTCTGAAAACAATTCGACATCTGAAAGTTGAGTCATCTGTAGGAAAGACTCAAAGTCAAATGTTCCCATCCCTTCAATATCTCTAGTTGAGGTGAATTCAAATTGCAATGGCATAAGTGGAGCAGAGGGTGCTGCCTGTGAAGTTCCTTCATACCCAAATCGAGAGATTCAAATAGTTAATGGGGGCACTATGCCCTCTCTTATTGGTGATACTTCTGGGGTTGAGACAACTCCTCATGGTTGGACACATGGGATAGTGCTTCTCATTCTTTTAGAATCATGGGCTGAAGCTCAAAAACCTTTGAAGAGTTGTAGTTGGGACTAGGTAAGAGTGCGCTCAATGGGCACATTGTATGATAAACACCTATATATTATGGGTGTATTGGCACAACATCCATTCAAGATTGGCTTCCTGAACCACGTCTCGTTAGCTTCATGTAGTTGTTCAATGATCTACATAAGAATCTTGCTGGTCAACGAGCCTATCTCAATGAGATAGAGACTGAACCAAATTCTTTTGTGTGGTTGGGTGAAGTGATCTTGATCCAAAAATGCAAAGTGCTGCATGCATAGGTGAAGGTGTATGGAAACATTTGGTGTTAGCACAACCATATCTTTTAGCTTCAGAATCTTCCTGTCCTTCATGTTGTCTAGTGCCAAGGTTTCTTTTTTCGAGGGGACATGTGTGTCGTGCATGTTGAGTGCATCTCTTACTAATTCCAAAGTGAGCTTGAACTTCTTCAGTTCATTTTTGTGCAACAAAGAATGAATGACAAAGGTTCCTGGTCAATCCCTTATGCCACTAGCCTATAGGGTGGAAACCATATAATAGCATTGTTTGAAATTCGGTTTTAGTAATGGGGCATTGAAATAGTCTGCCAGCCCTGTCTGTTGCCAAATTGCTTGGAGCCTGGGGTGTTCTAGAGTTGCTTGAGCACCCCTGAGAAAAATTGAAATCTTCCCCAAACATTATCAAACTCGCACTTTGACTCTCATACGTATGCAACTTCTCCTAACTACTCTGGCATCCCATTGAACCAATGAGAATTTCCACTAACCTTTTTTGTCAATCTTGTTGGTGGATCCTGAATGGGTATTTGATGGAGTCAACGTAGCTCTACATGATGCTCGGCCAGTGGCACTTCGATAGGCAAGTTTTCCATGTCTAGTGCTGATTGATTTCTCCCTGCATGTGAACTAGTGCTTGATGTATTAGCCATGAGTGTGATGGTAACTCTTGATGGATTATCTACTAGAAGAAGAAGATCATATTAGTACTGCAGCAAAGAAGAGATGAAACCTTGTTCCCCTTGCAATACCAACATGACATTTGTGCATGTTAGTTGTTAGTCAAGTGTCCCCAAGTGGATGTGAGTGGAAGTTGGAATTTTGGTTGATGTTAGATGCATATTGTGGATGTGCAGTGAACTCCAAATGCATCTAATAGTGTACTCTTATTTTACAATGTTAAATCAGGTGGTCTAGTACCAGATTTAACTTTCCAAACTTCCCTTAAGGGATTACAGATCTTGTCGATAATTATAGTTAAGGGTTTCGAAGATGATTCCACTTGGATTTGGGACTTTTTGGGTACCCATTTCCAAGTAGTTCAAGGTGAATGTGCATGTGCTCTTGCCGCAATGAAATGTTTTACAGAATAGTCTGCACAAGTGATCTTTTTGGCAAGAATTCAGTAGCACAAATAAATTGTTCCGTCAAATATTTTATCTCTGTCAAAAACTTTTCCATAGAATCTTCTTCATTCATATGCTCACTCTCCAATTGTTTTTAGAGGTAAGCAACACAAGCCTCATTTCTTGCCTAGTACAAAGTGGTAAGTATATCCCAAGAATCCTTCATTATTTTTCAAGAGCAAATATGAGGGATAATGGGACATTTGATAGACAAGGCTATCAATGCATGTTCATGAACATCTCTGCCATCTCAATGAAGTTGCTCTACTGTAGGTGTAGTAGGAACCAAAGCACGAATAGGAACCTAAAGATCATCATCTTCAACACCATCTGCATCACCTTCAATAATTGTATGTTGTTAGCTCCGAAAATGGTTGATTTTTATGCTCTAATGTGGTTTTATTTGGCAGGAAATTTGTTTGATTTCAGGCATTGCGGAATGAATTTGATAATTGATAAGAAGCATGCGGAGATATTGATTGCAGGGATGTGGAGAAAAGGTTTCACTTGAAAAAGGCCATTGTGCTTTTGATGTTGGAGGATATTTTATCCTCAAGGGTTCTGAGAAGGTCTTGATAACACAAGAGGAGAAGTCCAGAAGGCTTATTCGCACGTCCTTACGTGATGGTCTGACGAGCGAAACGGAAAAGGAGCATGGCAAGAGAGGATTAAGTAAGAGCCAAGGACATTCGTGGACAGAAAAAGATATCAGAGGAATTAGCTACAGCTTTGAATGATGGACTTGTGTTCTACGAACAGGAACTATGTAAGAGTAGTAGAACATCCAACTTGGGGATTGAAAATAAGGTATCTGCAAATGATGGGAAATCAGGCAATGGTGCTGGAGAACCCGCAAGCTCGAAATTCACTGTTGGTAGCGCAAATAGCGCTTCTAGCAGTTTTTCTGAAACTCATGTCCCTATTCGTCATCGAAGGAGGGGCAATAAGCCTAGTGGCAACTTGCGGCTCTTTACAGGTGGCCCACAGGATTCAAGTTATACGTCTCTGGGGTTCCTTTTTGGTGCAACTCCCCCTGATAACCAAAGTGTTTTGTCGTCCTCTTATGGCTCCAGTTCGTTTCGCATGGGAACATCTCCCCATGGATTTATGGCTGCAACTGCCAATGTGCAAGTTGGAAGTCCTCCTGTTGGCTCACTGCCAAAGTCATTCCCTCACTTTCGTGGATGGACCATATTGTGTCAAGTGGCTCTGACGAAAAAAAACGGAAAAAAGGAGAGGTCCTTAGTTGTCGAAAAAAGGGGGAGGCTGGCCGTGTGCTCAAGGGGGATAAGGAAGGTCTGTATGTTTTTTCTGCGGGGAGTCCTCTCGAAGACGCTGGAATTGAAAATTGGGTGAGGAGGAAGTGCAGAAACGCGTTTTCTGGATTGGAGGAGAAGCTTCTGGGGGCTGTCATTTTTGGCTCTCTCTCTCCATTTGTCTTGTCCAGCAACCGGGAGGGGCTCCTTGCTCGTCACCAGAAGGAGATTGAAGACAGGAGAAGAGATTGGATGGGTGTAGAAGAAGTCTACCAGTCAAACGGCGCAAGGCCTGGAATAATGTCGATGCAGAAGTCGTGCTCCTTACCTAGTGATAGAGAACAGCAAGTGAAACTGTTATGCTGAATCCGCACACCAACATATTGGAGTATATGAAGTGGTTGAAATTTGTACGTGTGATGTTTCCAAAGTATACAGGCGGGTGTCTACAATATAAGAGCTATCCAATGCTTCCAAAGAAGTAAACCAAGGTACAAACACGTTACTTTTCCTAGTTCATGTGCATTGTGTGGAAAGAAATCATGGACTACCTGATGCGCGAAAGCAGATAAATACTCATCACTCATAGTGCGAATGGACTACCTGAGCTTGCAACAAAGAAATACATGTTTCGAATACTACTAAATCAGATAAATACTCATCACTCATAGTGCGAATGGACTACCTGAGCTTGCAACAAAGAAATACATGTTTCGAATACTACTGCATGCGAATTATGGCACTTGTATGTAATGAGTAATTAATGGAGATTTACTTGGTGGCATAGGCAAGTATCCTTCACTGATTAGTTGCGGTATGTGGTATCCCATAGAGTATACTCTGGCTGAAGACGACCAAAACTCGATCCTTGGGAGGCCGAACTTGTTGGCAACATCTTGTGTCCATGGGACAAAGCTGTCCGAAATGATGCATGTTAATGGATGACCCTTTCGTTGCAGGCTTTCCAGAATCTCTTCCATCTTCCTTCTGATGAGTGGCATAGACTCCAGGAAGATGAGTGCTGAATCACTTACTGAAGTGCTTCGATCAAGTGGAAACACAGAATCTGGAAGCGTTTCAAATTGAATAACAGGAGTCGCATGTCTGGTGTAGGCATCTATGCATCCATCTAAAGTAGCATCATTCCTTACACTATTATGGTTTCTTTCTCCGTGAATGCACAGGTTATTGAAAATATTTCCGACTTCTATGACGGTCTGTTCATCTTTGTTGCTGATATTATATTGCAGATGTGTCCTATTCGTGTTGGGATGTTGATGATGTAGCTCATAGTTGAGAGCAATCTTTTGAATTGCACTGTCTTCGTTCATGTGGTAGCTAGTTGTTTGTGGACTATTTGTTGAATTATTGTGGATATTGCACATTCTAGTGTTGTTCATGTAGAGGCGAGAAAGGAAAAGAGAGTGTAGAGGTATGCTCGAGAAGAAGAAAGAAGTGGGGGCTATAAAGGGAAGCACATGCGAATGGCACATAGGTGTGTCAGTAAGACGACAGTGTGTTTGATTGTTCATGTGGGACATAGATGAGGAGCAGGACGGGAATGCATTTCCAAAGAATGGATGGAATGAATTGAGCATGAAAACGTGTGTAAAATCGAGAAGGAAGTTCACTCTAATCCAAAATTAGGTCAAACCTGTGACTTCATCTTCGTGAAGAAACCTGAAGTGAAATTCTACTTAAACTCGATGGCAAGCTAGCTCGACGAATAGTTTTCTTGCCCTCGGTAATCGTGGTCACATAGAACTACAATGCATTTACGTGAGATCCATTCGGGAACTTATGAGCTAGTGCATAGCCATAAGAAGAATCCATTTTGAGATAATTGTGGGCTCTAGGTAATCCAATTAGATCGATTCCGAGGGATTTAAACCGAATAAAGTCTCGTGTAATCATCTTTTCCTTGGGCTTAAGAGGCATATCATTTTGGTGCGTCTGCCGGGAATTAGCTTGGTACGTCTCTATAAGAGAGTGCCATAGGTTCGCCTAGTGCCACAGGTTGGCCGAGCTTACGGACCCCACGATCTAGTACATGAGCAAGGGGAGCTCATCGTCAGGAGCAACACAAACTCAAAGAGAGGAACGCGCTCAAAGAAGAGCCCTTGAAAGAGAAAGGAGAAGGTGGGAACCGCCAGGTGAGTGGACCTCGATTGGCTCGAAGAAATCAGTCAGAAACGTGTACTCCCGTAGGAGAGTCGCGAGTCAAGTACGGAAGTTTGAAGGAGGGATCCTGAAGCCACGTGTGCTAAATTTTTGGGATTGAAGTGATATTGACATCACACCTCTGTTCGAAATGGCTCAGCGGATTTCAGTTCACTTGGGGGACTTCACCAAGTTTTCAGGTACTTGGGACGAAGATCCGGATAGTTTTATCCAGTTGTTTGAGGTTACTTGTGAGGCCAATGACGTAGTTGACCAGGATCAAAGGTTGCGAATTTTTCCGGCTATTCTCCGTGATGAGGCAGCCAATTGGTATGGGAATCTGACACCACAAGAGCGTGGAACTTATCAAATGCTCAAGGAAGCCTTCTTGGCAAAATTTCGACGACAAGGCTTCCAAGACAGATTGGCCCAACAAATGGATTATTTGCGACAAGGAGTCAATGAGAGCATCGACAACTATATTCAGAGAATGGAAACGTTAGTAAGAAAGATGGGCGTGAATGCCCCGAATGATGAGACATTGAAACGTAGATTCATTTCAGGATTGCGAGATCCTACGGCACAGCAGCATATCAGCCTGACAAGACCTGCGATCTTAATGGATGCTAAGGAACAAGCAAGGCTTTGGGAGGAAGTACAATTATGCCAACAAAGGAAGATGGAGCTCTTATACGAGCCTATGGGAGGCCCAGGAAACATACCGATGAAAGATCCTGGCCAAGGAAGTCCCGCATTGACGACCCCAGCTTTTGTAGCTGCCACTAGCACGCCAGGCGAGGTAAAGCCTGCACTAACCGAAGAACGAATATTGGAGTGGGTCACACAAGCTATAAAAGCTGCCACAATAACCCAGGAAACATACACAGTAAAACCAGAGGTCACAACAAACCCGAATCAAGTGTTTCGATCAAATACATGGTGTGGAAAGTGCCATGGTTACGGCCATTTGGCTTCAGAATGCCCTACAGTCTCGAGAGTATTCACAGATAGATCGCCACCTAGGATGCGTTGTACTTTTTGTGGAAGGACAAATCACACAGAGGACCGATGTTACAACAAGAGAGCCTATGAAGAAAGGACCATGAAATCAGGAGATACAAGAGAAAGACCTTACATGGGATTGCCCGCTCAAAGTGTACCACCTACATCTCGTTGGGAAAACAGACCGACTTATGGATATGGTGCTCAGGGTCAAGGAGGAGACTATCCAAGAGGAGCCACGCGTGATCAAAGAAGAGATGGTCCAATCCAGTGCTGGAGATGTCATGGCTTTGGCCATACTCAATCTAGATGTCCAAACAAAAAGAAGCCAATTGATTATACTCCATTATGTAGGTACTGTAGTGGGGAGGGCCACTTTGATGAGGATTGTCCAAAACGAAGAGCTGCCGCCGGCAAGGAAAAAGGACCAGTAGGGTCCTCGAACTATGTTGATACTCAGATGCATCCCACATCAAGAGCTCAAGAGCACGTTCCTACGATCGGAGTAGTGTTCAAGACACCGAACCCTCAAGAAGGCCCTAGCTCGTCAATGCACTTTGTGGATGCTTACGAGGCCAAGAAACTACACAAAGATCCAACTGTAGCAGTAGTCACAAGGACTCAAGAATATTCGAAGAAGAATCCAGGAGGCAAAGGTAAAGAAGGGAGTCAAGAGACGATAGCTGAACGCGAAGAGGTAGAAAACCAAGTTGGGGAATTTGTTGAGCAGCAAGAGTTTGAGGATGGGGAAGAGGTTGAGATCCTTCCACCAGTAACCAAGGAGTTTGTGCCGGGCATAGCACCATTCCCTGAAAGATTGAAAGCTCCTAAGATTAGAAAGGAAAGACAAAGTTCGGAAGAAGTGGATATTGTAAAGTTGCTTGCTGACACGGAAGTCACGCTGGACATTGGCACATTGCTAAAATGTTCACCTGCTTATAGGAAACAATTCTACAACGAATATATTAAGAAGCCGAGGAAAGCTCGAGATAAAAATAGACAAGATAAGGATGTCCAAGGAATCATTCAAAGTATTACGACGCAAATTGATTCGAATGCTCCAGCTGTGACGGTCGAAATTAAAGGATATGCAGTCCCTGGTGCTCAATTAGATAGTGGAGCCGCAGTCAACCTGATGACTGAGTTCATGATGAAAGCTTTGGGCCTCAACCACATGGAAGAGACGCCGATGTCTTTGAGAATGGCAGACCAAACACAAGTGAAGCCTGCGGGCCTTTTGAAGAATGTAAGCACAGTTGTGGGCGGTTTAGAGTTTAAAGTTGATTATCTGATAGTAAGACCAAGGACCTCAGAGGCTACCTTCTCGATCCTACTTGGACGGCCATGGCTGGTGCAAGCCGAATGTGTGCATGACTGGCGCACAGGTTTTATTTCAATAGGGCCAAAATCTGATCGGATTCAGTTGCAAGTATCCCCACCCTCGAGCAACAAGAAGAAGACAATAATAGTCGATGAGATGGAAAAGAAAGAGAAGGAGAAAGCAAGGCAAGAGATTGCACGAGCTAGGTTTTCCTTGAACACGAACGCCTACAAGAATCTGCTTCAAGACGGGTTCAATTTGAAGCTCTTTAAGAATCAAGACACGAAGATGGGAGAGTATCGAAATCCATTGCTCTATACCGACGATTCCGATCATGAGTTGCTAGGATGGTTGACGCGTACAAGTGAATTTGATTGTTACATGTTGAGTATAGACTCAAGTAAAAACAAAGCTACTCAATCCCTGGATAAGGGAACTTCAAGAGAAGAGTTGAAACTAGAGTTAGCTCCGGCGATGGAAGTGCAACAGTTGCGAGAAAGAGTTAGAATGCTAGAAGCCGAGATTCTAAAGAGAAGTCGAGAATCGGAAAAAGAAGCGAAGAGTAAAACTAAAGTGTCGGAAGCCATAGCAAAAGCTGAATTAAAGAAATTAAGTTCAATCGAAACAGAACAAAACAATGATTTACTGGCCAACCATGCACGCGTGATCGGAGAGCACATTCCAATCACAGTGTCATCGAGAAATAAGGAATACTCGCGAGAAGCTCAATTGGAAAAATGGGAAGTTTTTCCAGAAAAGTTTTTGAGTATAGGGTTGAAGCTACCAGACAGGGTACGAGATTGTATTAAAACGACACTCAAAAATTTCGGCGAGGCCTTTGCATGGTCATACAGTGATTTGAGAGGAATTGATCCCCAAATCTGCCAACATTATATAGACTTGGAAGAAGGCACACGGCCAATATGTCAACGACTCAGGCGAACGAATCCAGTCTACTCGGAATTGATCAAGCTGGAATTGACCAAATTATTGGAAGCAGGATTCATATATCCTATTGCATCCAGCGAATGGGTATCACCAATTGTAGTGGTTCCGAAGAAAAATAAGAAAATCCGTATTTGCATAGACTATCGAAAGTTGAACGAGCGCACAAAGAAAGATCACTTCCCCTTGCCATTTACTGATCAAATCTTGGACAGAGTGGCTGGTCATAAATTGTACTCATTTTTGGATGGTTTCAGTGGGTACAACCAGATCCAAATCCATGAAGAGGATCAATCAAAAACTACTTTCACGACAGAATGGGGTACGTATGCATATCGTGTGATGCCATTTGGATTATGCAATGCACCGGCCACATTCCAAAGAGCAATGATAGCTGCATATCAAGACTACCTGCAGGATTGGATGGAGATATTTCTCGATGATTTTGCAATCAGAGGCGACGATGAAAACATGATGGAGAGGATCGAAGCGATTTTAAGAAGAAGCATTGAAAAAGGCATCGCATTGAATCCTGAAAAGTGTACATTTGGAGTACGAAGAGGATTGCTTTTGGGACATGTTATTTCCGAAAAAGGGATTGCGGTCGACGAGGATAAAGTGGAAAAGATCGGACAACTTCCACCACCGCAAAACTTGCGACAACTCAGAGGATTTTTGGGCCATGCAAATTATTATCGACGTTTCATATTAAATTTTGCATCCATAGCGGCACCACTGACGAATCTCTTGAGGAAAGACCAACAATACCAATGGAATGGAGAGTGTCAAGTTGCATTCGACTTGATCAAAGAGAGATTGATAAATGCACCGATTTTGGTAGCACCTGACTGGACGAAGGAATTTCATGTACATACCGACGCTTCTCATACTGCGGTTGGAGCAGTACTATGCCAAGCCGACGAAAAGAGGTTGGACCATCCTATTTACTATGCAAGTCGCAATTTAAATAACACTGAGAGGAACTACACGACTACGGAGAAGGAATGCCTATCGATGATCTTTGCGGTGAAAAAGTATCGGCACTACTTGATGGGAAAGCATTTCACGTTTTATGTGGATCATGAAGCCCTTAAGTACATCATTAATAAACCAGAGTTATCAGGGCGACTGATGAGGTGGATGCTACTTCTCCAAGAATTTCAGTTCACAGTGGTAACCAGACCAGGCAAAGCGCATATATTGGCCGACCATTTATCTCGAATTGTTAATGAGGAGCCGATCTCTGGTGTGCCCGACGATGCTCCTGATGGACATCTATTCCAGGTTGAAGCTAAAGTACCTTGGTATGCCGATTTGGTGAATTTCTTGTGCACTACTAAATATCCGCCAGGAGAAAGCAAGAGGGAGAAGCAAAAACTGTTAGCATTGGCGAAGCACCATAGCATCATTGGGGGGCAACTCTATCGATATTTTGTTCATGAGAGCATTTATCGGAGGTGTCTCGAGGAAGAAGAAGCAAATCTAGTGTTGAGGGCTTGCATGACGAACCTTGCAGTGGACATTTTGCTGGTGAATTGACGGCAAGCAAGATTTTATTAGCTGGGTATTGGTGGCCAACACTGTTCAAGGACTCACATACATACTGTAAGAAATGTGACAAATGCCAACAAATGGGCAAACCCACATTAGCACATGCTTCTCCTCTTACGCCGGTGTTGGCTCTTAAGCCGTTTGAGAAATGGGGAATTGATTTTGTGGGGCCTATTGATCCTCCCTCACGACGAAGATCCAATAGGTATATCTTGGTCTGTACTGACTATGTCACCAAGTGGGTGGAAGCCAAAGCTCTGAAGACTGACCGAGCTGTTGATGTAGCTAAATTTCTGTATGAGCAAATTATCACTCGATTCGGATGCCCGTTGGAGATAGTGAGTGATAGAGGGACACATTTTGTCAACGAACTGATCGAAGAATTAATGGAACTCTATAAGATCAAACATAGAAAAAGCACTCCATATTACCCGAGGGCAAATGGACAAGTGGAGGTCACCAACAAAATTCTGGAACAGATTCTGACAAAGACAGTAGCTGTGCATAGGCGAGACTGGGATGAGAGACTTTTGGAAGCCTTGTGGGCATATCGAACATCCTACCGAGTGACGACCAAGAGCACTCCGTTCTCCCTAGTATAGGGCGAGGAAGCCATCTTTCCCATTGAAAACGAAGTTCCGACATTAAGAGTGGCTATTGAGGCCAGATTGGGCCAGGAAGAGTCGTTAAAGGAGAGGTACATACAACTGGTCAAGCTGGAAGAAAAAAGACTCATTGCACAACAAAGTTTGGAAGCTATTCAGAAGAGACGTAAGGAGAGGCATGATAAGAATCTCAAGACCTATGTGATTCAAGAAGGGGATTTGGTGCTAGTCTATGATAGTAAGTATTATAAATTCCCAGGGAAGTTACAGACAAGATGGGCGGGACCGTTTAAGGTGGTGGAACTCAATTCCAATGGTTCCATGCAAATTCAAGATTTAGGAGAAGAATATGCTCCCGTGAAGATTAACGCGCTTCGAGTTAAACCATATTTCAAGTGATATTAGGACGGGAGAAGCCAGACGAGATCCAAACGAAATGACGAATTAGACTCCTTGTACATACATGTATAGTATTATATATATATATGCGCATATGTAAGCGATGATTTGTGTGTCATAAATATTCTTCCTTGCTAGCTCAAGAATTTTGGACTTTTAATTATTTTTCTTGTGTGCGCAGAGACTGTTAGGAGTTAAGTAACAAGATGGCAGATCAAATAACGCAACTCTACTTGTACGAGCTAAGGATATATTTCTCGGACCAAACGTTCGCCCGCATGGACATAGATGTCGACGACTTTGAGACGGAATATGATGTTGAGGAAGCGCATTGGCTGGTATGCTTTATAAACCAGGGTTTGGGTGTTGCATTTTACATTGAGTGTTTTGAGGAATACTTGACTCGACATGTAGGATGGGCGGGAGATCGATACTACTATTTTGATCCTTCGAGGGAAATGCCTAACGAGGAAAACGATATCACATGGGCTTGGGCAGATGTGCTAACGCTAGGAAGAGATAACGGAGCTCCCGAAGTTGAGCCTGATTCGCCTTAGAGAAGTTGTCGGGATTCGGGTACGATGTGAGACTACATGAGACATTCCGGGGACTCACATTCTAGGACACCTAGGGATAGGTATACGAGGGACTAAGGCATAGCTGGTTGTAGTTACCAAGTGAAAAGTCGAATCGAGGAATACATATGTAGTGTCTGTAATTGAGAGAATGAGGTGAAGAGGTGGTTGATCTGTCAAAGGCTAGTGTGTATATGTTTTGCATGCATGTGTGGGAAAAGTGGGAAAGTCCCTTTCTTCCTCTCCCTAATTCTCAAGACTTGGGTGAACTAATTAACTATGGAAAAGAAGAGAAAAGAAAAGAAAGAACATCGTGTTGTTGTAATCGTACCGATGCGCTATGGTGGGCTAGTAGGTGGGTGGATTTATCCTCGCCGGGTGGTTAGGACCACGAGCCGCAGCTGGTTTCGCCATAGGCTTGGGATGTATGTGATTGTGTCTTAGCTACGCGCCATAACGGGTTGGTAGGCAGGTGGAGCCATCGTGGCTGGGTAGTCACGACCATGAGCCGCATCCATCTTCGTTATGGGCTAGCTGATATATGTTATGTGTCGTCATTGTGTGTTTGTGTGTTGTGCGCTGCATTGCGTTGGTAGATGGGTGGAATCAACCTGATCGGGTGGTCAGGTCCACGAATCGCATCCAGTGACAATGTAGGCCAACGTGTGGTTAAAATAAAATTTTCATATGAAGTTATTCCCCACTCCTGAGGGGGAGAGAAAGAGAGGAGAGGGCGATGATCGCCTGGAAGGGAACGTTATTTTCTTGTGTGATTGGTATGTGTTGGCTTGCGACAGATCAGCTCACTTTGAATCAACATTCTTGAAGGCACGGAGACTCTATATGTACTTATGGATGAGGCTTTAGCGAGGTAATGCAACTGTCTTGCTTTATAACTTGTGTGCTCTATCTCAGGGTTTTTCTAGTATGTGTGACACTCCAGGGTTCTGATGTATGTCTTGACTTGTACTCGAGTCTCAATGGCTTCTGTAGGACGACGATGGGGATTCTTCGAGAATATCTAGTCATGAAATAATTGTACATAGCGAATAGTAAATGCAATAATGGGTATGCATTTTGGGTATTTTTGCATCTCCGATTTGATTCATTTCAGTTGTTGTTGTTTTCGGTAATTTCTTTTCTGTTTTCCGCAATGGTAGTTGCATATCTAAAACATGGAAAGGTGTGCATGTGTTATTTTGGTTGAGACCATTTTTCATAATGGAATGTATGAGCAAATTGATGCATGGCTGAAATGGGATTGCATATATGTGCATGTTCTTGGATCATTTTGGAAGTGACTGATTTGTATGTATTCATGAGTGATTTTTGAGCACTAATAGCTTCAATGAGTGCAGGTTCAGTTGGAGTATCGGCTCGATGGAAAGGTATGTGAACCAATTAGAAATTGACATGTTCATGGCTGTTTTGATTTTATTGCAGCAAGAGTGACTCGTCGGGGACGACTTCGCAATTACGAAGAGGGAAGTATGTTAGCTCCGAAAATGGTTGATTTTTATGCTCTAATGTGGTTTTATTTGGCAGGAAATTTGTTTGATTTCAGACATTGCGGAATGAATTTGATAATTGATAAGAAGCATGCGGAGATATTGATTGCAGGGATGTGGAGAAAAGGTTTCACTTGAAAAAGGCCATTGTGCTTTTGATGTTGGAGGATATTTTATCCTCAAGGGTTCTGAGAAGGTCTTGATAACACAAGAGGAGAAGTCCAGAAGGCTTATTCGCACGTCCTTACGTGATGGTCTGACGAGCGAAACGGAAAAGGAGCATGGCAAGAGAGGATTAAGTAAGAGCCAAGGACATTCGTGGACAGAAAAAGATATCAGAGGAATTAGCTACAGCTTTGAATGATGGACTTGTGTTCTACGAACAGGAACTATGTAAGAGTAGTAGAACATCCAACTTGGGGATTGAAAATAAGGTATCTGCAAATGATGGGAAATCAGGCAATGGTGCTGGAGAACCCGCAAGCTCGAAATTCACTGTTGGTAGCGCAAATAGCGCTTCTAGCAGTTTTTCTGAAACTCATGTCCCTATTCGTCATCGAAGGAGGGGCAATAAGCCTAGTGGCAACTTGCGGCTCTTTACAGGTGGCCCACAGGATTCAAGTTATACGTCTCTGGGGTTCCTTTTTGGTGCAACTCCCCCTGATAACCAAAGTGTTTTGTCGTCCTCTTATGGCTCCAGTTCGTTTCGCATGGGAACATCTCCCCATGGATTTATGGCTGCAACTGCCAATGTGCAAGTTGGAAGTCCTCCTGTTGGCTCACTGCCAAAGTCATTCCCTCACTTTCGTGGATGGACCATATTGTGTCAGGGGGCTCTGACGAAAAAAAACGGAAAAAAGGAGAGGTCCTTAGTTGTCGAAAAAAGGGGGAGGCTGGCCGTGTGCTCAAGGGGGATAAGGAAGGTCTGTATGTTTTTTCTGCGGGGAGTCCTCTCGAAGACGCTGGAATTGAAAATTGGGTGAGGAGGAAGTGCAGAAACGCGTTTTCTGGATTGGAGGAGAAGCTTCTGGGGGCTGTCATTTTTGGCTCTCTCTCTCCATTTGTCTTGTCCAGCAACCGGGAGGGGCTCCTTGCTCGTCACCAGAAGGAGATTGAAGACAGGAGAAGAGATTGGATGGGTGTAGAAGAAGTCTACCAGTCAAACGGCGCAAGGCCTGGAATAATGTCGATGCAGAAGTCGTGCTCCTTACCTAGTGATAGAGAACAGCAAGTGAAACTGTTATGCTGAATCCGCACACCAACATATTGGAGTATATGAAGTGGTTGAAATTTGTACGTGTGATGTTTTCAAACTATACAGGCGGGTGTCTACAATATAAGAGCTATCCAATGCTTCCAAAGAAGTAAACCAAGGTACAAACACGTTACTTTTCCTAGTTCATGTGCATTGTGTGGAAAGAAATCATGGACTACCTGATGCACGAAAGCAGATAAATACTCATCACTCATAGTGCGAATGGACTACCTGAGCTTGCAACAAAGAAATACATGTTTCGAATACTACTAAATCAGATAAATACTCATCACTCATAGTGCGAATGGACTACCTGAGCTTGCAACAAAGAAATACATGTTTCGAATACTACTGCATGCGAATTATGGCACTTGTATGTAATGAGTAATTAATGGAGATTTACTTGGTGGCATAGGCAAGTATCCTTCACTGATTAGTTGCGGTATGTGGTATCCCATAGAGTATACTCTGGCTGAAGACGACCAAAACTCGATCCTTGGGAGGCCGAACTTGTTGGCAACATCTTGTGTCCATGGGACAAAGCTGTCCGAAATGATGCATGTTAATGGATGACCCTTTCGTTGCAGGCTTTCCAGAATCTCTTCCATCTTCCTTCTGATGAGTGGCATAGACTCCAGGAAGATGAGTGCTGAATCACTTACTGAAGTGCTTCGATCAAGTGGAAACACAGAATCTGGAAGCGTTTCAAATTGAATAACAGGAGTCGCATGTCTGGTGTAGGCATCTATGCATCCATCTAAAGTAGCATCATTCCTTACACTATTATGGTTTCTTTCTCCGTGAATGCACAGGTTATTGAAAATATTTCCGACTTCTATGACGGTCTGTTCATCTTTGTTGCTGATATTATATTGCAGATGTGTCCTATTCGTGATGGGATGTTGATGATGTAGCTCATAGTTGAGAGCAATCTTTTGAATTGCACTGTCTTCGTTCATGTGGTAGTTAGTTGTTTGTGGACTATTTGTTGAATTATTGTGGATATTGCACATTCTAGTGTTGCTCATGTAGAGGCGAGAAAGGAAAAGAGAGTGTAGAGGTATGCTCGAGAAGAAGAAAGAAGTGGGGGCTATAAAGGGAAGCACATGCGAATGGCACATAGATGTGTCAGTAAGACGACAGTGTGTTTGATTGTTCATGTGGGACATAGATGAGGAGCAGGACGGGAATGCATTTCCAAAGAATGGATGGAATGAATTGAGCATGAAAACGTGTGTAAAATCGAGAAGGAAGTTCACTCTAATCCAAAATTAGGTCAAACCTGTGACTTCATCTTCGTGAAGAAACCTGAAGTGAAATTCTACTTAAACTCGATGGCAAGCTAGCTCGACGAATAGTTTTCTTGCCCTCGGTAATCGTGGTCACATAGAACTACAATGCATTTACGTGAGATCCATTCGGGAACTTATGAGCTAGTGCATAGCCATAAGAAGAATCCATTTTGAGATAATTGTGGGCTCTAGGTAATCCAATTAGATCGATTCCGAGGGATTTAAACCGAATAAAGTCTCGTGTAATCATCTTTTCCTTGGGCTTAAGAGGCATATCATATGTGTAGGTGTAGTAGGGCATTTTTCAACACCTTGCACAATATTCCACAGTCCTTTTGCGACCAATACTTGATGCATCATATATGATGATAATGGGGTAATTGGTACCATCCAACTTATCCTCAACAACCAACATATGAAATATATCATTGCTTTCAATCATGTCCACTGACTAAAATACTCTAAAGCAAAAAAATGATTGTATCTCAAAAATTTGAACAAAATTACCCTGCTGAATTCCACTAAACTTGTGGCAGACTTCAAGGTGCTTGTACTCGCAAACCAAAACCTGTATATATGTTTGGCACAAAAAGATGAAATTTTTTGCACAACCACTATGATAGTACTTTCGAAGGTCAAAACTAGCTCACCAAATTTCACGCGATTTTGAGACTATGACCGGAGGGGTGTGGATGCCACCCTAGATGAAGCAACCACCTACTCTAATACCAATTGTTAGATTTTGAGGTTTGCAAAAGCACATGAACAAAATACAAGAAAGAAGAAGAAGCTTGAAACACAACACACAATACTAAATTTATTACGAAGTGAATGTACAAAGATAAGTAATCCATTAGGGTTATAGGCGTATATACAAGCAAAGGGAAAAAACCTCCTAAAGAAGGAAAAAAGTGCCCAGACGGTCCTAAGTGTGTTCACAATCATCACTACTGAAATATATCAACATAAAATAGAGACTAACTCCTCAAATGTTTGAAGGGCTTTGGTGTGTAGAACAAGAGGAGCAAGGAGGAGATGGAGGGAGAGAGAAGACAAGAGAGATGTGCATGTATGCATGGGAGCCTTGAAACCCACATAATGATCTCCGTTGAGGCAATGCTCTATAAATTATGTATATATATGAACATAGGGGTAAGGTCACATGCTCCTTACATCCCAACAATCTCCCACTTAAGGGTCAATGTGACCATAAGTGGAAAAATATACAAAGACGTATCCATGCACCTTAACCTGCTCTAGACTCATATCGGTAAGAGTCGAGCTCAGATATGACTAATGTAAGAAGTTATGAAGTTCCTACAAAGCTCCCACTCGCTCTATGGCTATGTCAATCATCAAAGGACTGACAATTCCAAGTGCAAATGCTCCAATAGCAACTGCAATATATTGTCTCGGGCATAACAACTCGTATATCAGACTCCCGAATGTTGACGAAACCTGTGCTATCCTGGCTAACCTAAGTATGTTAGCCATGCCTGTATCCAAGGCATCCAAAGCACCATTATCAAGACCAACATGTCCTGGCATATCTATGTCAACATCTGGCATGAGCGAATCCAAGAATGATTGCATAATCGTTGACTCATCAACATCTAAATAAGTCATTCTCTCAACCAAGGATGTGTCTAACTGTGCACCTTGAGAGCTAGTATGCTCTGGCATACACTGTGTATCATAAGAGCTGTCCTGCTCTAGCACACCAAGTGTATCGTCATGCTCCATATGAGCTAGCTACACAACATCAACACCAAGATCAAACTGATGATCAAACTCTAACTGAGTATCATCGCAATGCTCTGCATGAGCATCCATATCCTGCTCTCAAGCATCCAACTGATCATCTGAAATGTGCTCCATATGAGCATCTATATCATCAACAAAATCATGCTCTACATAAGCATCACAAGCATCCAAAACATGCTCTACATGTGCATCCATCTGAGCATCTCAATCTTGCCATACATGTGCATCATGAATGTCAACAGACCTATGTGTAGGTAGACAAAATGAGACATGATGAGTCTCACATCGCACATAAGGCTGAACTCCCACTGAGACGAGATTGTCTCTCACATGAAGTACTTGCAATGGATACATTAGGGGAAAAAATGAACCCTAAATGGGCCTTTTAGATTAAGAAGTGATTAGTAATGGATCAATCAAAAGAGGGTGGTGGCCACAGTCTATGCCCTATAAAATACTAGGTTGAGGGGGGGAGAAGGGACATATTTCTCCCTTATTTAATGAGCTCCCTCTAGAGAGAGAAGGAATCCCGTAACTTAGTTGGGCCCAAAAATTCAACATTTCTAAAAAGTTAAAAACCTCATCATAACACCTGAGAATGGAGCCCCCATTACTTTTTAGGGTCAAAAGAACTCTTTTTGACCCCAAATTCAAAATTTGTGCATGTCTTGAGCTAAAAAAATGGCTTTTTTCAAAACTACTCAAAAAAGAGTTCTTTCCCTCTTAAACCTCACATTTTCATACCCAGGTCCCAAAAAGTCATCTTTTCCCACTACTTTCACTCTATAGCACACCATTGAAGCTCCTGTTTCTACACTCCAACCTACCTGCATCTCCTATCTTGAATTACTATTGTGGGTTGAAGACCTTTAGCTTCAATGGCAACATCTAAAGCTTCTAGGCGACCGAAAGATGAAATCCTCACATTAAGATGTCACAATATCAAAGCCACAGATGGACAATGGCTATCACATGAGTACTCCAAAGGTGCATGGGTGTACAAGCAACCCTCTAGGGTTGGGCCTCATTGATTTAGAGATCATGGAAACTTAGATCTTTATTGGAAGGGAAATTTACTTGGCTTCAAAAAACACAGAGAGAATGGGATGGTTGCTACTGTACAACATGTTTTTACAATGGCAACTATGAAACTTGAAAACTCTAATAGAATGAGATATCCTGTGAATTGTAAGTATTACTCTACAATATTGTATGTTTTCTAGTGTTGAATATATTTCTAAACTATTTAGATATGTTTTTGTTTGTTTCAGATATATTTCGTTCTACTTTGCTGGAAGAGAAACCACTTTATAGTCTTACAGGTACTTTCCAGGCATTGCATGCAAATGTTGGTGCACTAGTCTTTCCAGAAATATCTCCTACTCAACTTTACCATGATAGAGTTTTCTTTTACACACATAGATATGTTGTACCCTCTACAATGAATGGTTTTGGAAGGTTAGAGAGAATTGAAGTACATTCTCTTCTTAGCTTGGAGTGGCCAAAACCTGATATATGGTTTGTATCATCTTTGAAGCACAATATGGTAATGGATATACATAACTCTTTGAAATTCACAAAAGTGTCTAGGTCTGTAGGTTTGCACTAGTCTTTTCCCATTCATTGTTTTGTATATTTATTCCAAGAATTCTCATTCCAAGAGACTTCCACCATGTTCATGTGTAAAATAGGTGGAAGAGGTATAGGATTTTGATATTTGAAACAACATATTTCATTATACATTAGATTCTACTATGATCGTTGGATGTGCAAACTTGGCAAATGGATACCATTTCAAAGTTCAGAGGGATCTTTACATTCATTTGAAATAAAGCTTAGATTGCCCAACAATGAAACAGAAACTATTTTAGTGAATAATCATTGGACCTTGGCTAATATGAGAGAACACTTGGTGATTATGGGGTTTGAAGGACTAACTCAATCCAAATTCAAAATACAAGGACATAAGATGAGAAATGTTTTGTGCTTTTGTTAAAGTAATCTTTGCATTATTTCTTATTTTACTTTTATAACTTCAATTTCTTGCAAATTGATTACAGGTGGGTAGAAGATTGGAATACAAAATGAAAGTCCATGTAGATTGGAGCAAAGATGGAACATAACTCTCATTTTCATAGTTCTTTTGCAACCTAATAATGTCACTTCTTGGGTCCTAGTCATTGTATCTCATGGTTTTTGCACTTTCAAGAACATTGTAAAAAGTAGGACAATCAAATTCATGTTAGATATTGTATATACCTTGTTATCTGCAATGGTAATTTCAAAACTTTTGGAATGTCAAAAAGTCTATGTTCACTACTTTGAAATGTGGTTGCTCATGTTTTTTGTTGTGTTATGTTTAGAAATTTGCTTTGAAGCAAAAAAATTCATATCCTTCAGTGTTTTGTGCATTATTTTGTCATCAAAAACACATTTTTTGAACTTGCGCTACTTTATTATGTACTTTTAAAAGTGGGCGCAGTCAGTTTAAATACTCAAAACTGCTATAAAAATGGGTTCTATGTGCTCATTTCTCACATTTGCACTCTCAAAGAGCTAGAAAGCACAGACAAGCTGATAGAATTCTCGCGCGCAAGCAATGGCAGCTAGCACTTCCGCTCCCATGAAATCTCCTGGAGATCTATTCATAGAGTTTTTGGATACTACAGACTACAACGTTCATACGGATTTGTATGACCTATCCTGTAGAGTCCCTAATCTTGAAGGGACAATAGCCATGAACTCCGATGTGATCGATGAGATCATAGATTTTATGGAATTCTATATATTAAGATATGTTATAGATATTCCAGCATATGAGTGTAAATGGGTCCCTTGTGACCTACTTTTGTACATTCATAGAGGAGATGAGGCATTTTCGAAGCAGCTAAAGCGTTTCATGGTTGTTGTTGAGGATGCAGGGCACCTATTAGATGACACAGTGCCCTTAAATAAACAATTAAATAAGAAGAGGAAAATGGGAAGAACATATATTTCCTATGTTGCAAAAACCATCTTTTTTGTCAATGAGGAGCCTGAACCTACACCCATGGACCTACCCCATCTTGTTACTAGGGGTTTTGTAGATGACAAAAAGGAACCCCAGACAGAAGCTCTCAACTTATTAGAAGAGAATCAAAAAATTTGCAGAGAACTTCCACAAGGAGTAGTGGACAAATTAAAGGAAGCCAGTACACAGAATAGTCCACCATCAAACTTAGAGCCCGTGGAACCCACTCTACCAGAGGTAGAGATGGAAATGTTTTCAGTTGTACTTGTCGAGGAAGAAGAATTTTTGTTCCTACATGATATTGAGAAGGCATTCGGTCTACACCTTGATGAATGCCTAAGTACTTTTTGCTCGACCTCGAATGCTCCCATGGACAACACTTCTGACATAATCGAAAAGACAACAATTCCACTTGGTGATTCAGTTGTAGACACCATTGCATTTTTGTGTGAAGATATTTTGAGCCATGCCTACCAAAATGCCACTGAAGAAGATCTGGCTACAGCAAGGGAAAGAATTTTGGAGAAGAAGATTCCAACATCCCCTGTTGTGGAGCAAAGTGACATGGCTCACTCATCGATTCCACTAGATGCAATGGGAAGAGGAGAGAATGAAGATAGGCTTCAAGATGTAAGTATCTAATGACATTTATGGTTGTCTCATATTCACACAAGATGTATCTATTAAATTTTATGATTGTCTATGTGCAGGAAGCAATTGAAGTGGATAAATTTGCAGCAAGGAGTGGTGGCGACCATGCCGCCCATGGCCATGGCTCTTCCTTGGCAAATTACATTGGGAAATTGCCAAAGGAAGATTTTGTCATAATCCACAAGGACTTTTCCGCTCAAGGACACTTCATGACTTGGTGCAAATGACCTTCGTGGAATAAGAAGCTCCGCAAACTTTTGATAGTGTCATATCTCTGCAAAGGCTTTGGTTTGCTTTCTGCACCTTTGTGATGCTCTTGCATTTGGGGGGATGTTGGGTTGTGGTCGTTGTGGTCTACAACACGGTTGATAGTTCTTATTTCTTCTTGGAGCATGCCTAGATGGTCTTGCCTCATGATTTACTTGCTCTACCTGACTTTGCTCTCTTTCTTCATTAGTTGGTCTTTGTCCTTGTCCTATGGGGAGTGTCTTGCCTCCTTGTGTTACTCGATGGTTCACAGGGATATGATCATGGTTCCATGGTGGCTTGTTAACACTTTCTTCATCCGAAGAACTCTCTAAATTTGAGGTTGTCTCCATCACAACTTGCCTCCGTCCTCATCGTTTGGGCCTTGCCTTGAGTGGTGTCCTCAATGGGGGCTCATCATCAGATGTGGGAGGGGAATAATTTATTTCTTGTGTTACATCTCTCTCTTGTGAAGTTCATCCCCTCGCCATGGAATGCTACCAGAGTGTGTCCTTTCACCCAAGTTTTGTCTAGAAGAGTGGCTTGTGGTTCGATGCTTCTTGTGGGGTGTCATCCATGTTGGGCGTTGAGTACCTTGCACATGGCTAGGGTAGACGACATGATCCTTTCTACCAATCTACTTTGTGTGTGCCATTCTCTTAGGATGTAAAGTGGTAAAATGAGGAAGGACACCTTTATTTATAGACTTTTACTTAAGAATTGTCATGTTCACATTCAAATGGACAAAAATTAGTTTTAAAACATTAAAAGTATATTCACAAAAACATTGAAAGCTTATTTGAAGCAAAAGGAGTTATAAAAACCTTGAAAAAGTAATGCATTTTAAGAGTTGGGAAACTATTTCCAAGCAGAACCCTCGCAGACTCTTTGTGCAGGCCATTGGGCATGATGTAGCAGTCTTGATGATGACATCCACTTCTCTCTTGCAATATCATGTTGTATTTTCGTGTAATATTTGCTATTCATGACTCACATGCTCGTTCCATTACATATTTTCTAGCAAATGTCGCACGAAAAAACCAGTTGAACATTTCTTTTAAATAGTTTGATTGGAGTAGACCACCCCCATGATGAGTGTTTTTAAAGTAAACACCTCTAGCCATGTAATGTGACTTCTCCATTCCTTATGTACTAAAAATCTCCAGTGACCCATATCGATTCATAAAATAAGCTCCATGTGCAAAAAGAATATGCTATGATGTGGTCAATAAGATATACACATGGTGTTTAAGACCAAATAAGAAAATGTAAGCAAAACTTACTATGTAATGTGTAATGTTGCTTTCTCCCCAAGATAAAATGAATGACTATGTAAGATCCTTCAAAGTCACTTGGAATAATTCTCATTGTGAAGCATTAGTGGAAACCAAACCCATGAAATGTAACAATTGATCTAACAATGACCAAACCTTATTTTGCTTATTAATGAGATCAACCTGACTATCATTCTTTGTCGTAATTGAACAGAAGTCCTTCCAAAGCTCCCATTTCCCATAATCTTGACTATTCACATCTCTTTTAAAGAAACGTCTTGCCTCCTTCCCAGTCATTGAAACTTGTTGTAAAATCTCTTGAAACTCACCATACTTCTTAACAACTAAAGATACATGGCCACCATGACAACTAATAGAATTCAAAAGATCTTCTATTTTTTGGATTGCTATTGTAGACCTCTCTAGTGGTTTCATTGCAAATGCGTATTCAACATGGAGCTTCGAAAGCCTATCAAAGATCCTCATGAATGCATGCAAAGTACAAAAGTGAACATTGACTAATGGAAATGGAATAATGGGGCTCCAATCATTGCTTATTTTATCACAAGTCGGTTCCTATAACATTGGACACCTCAAAAGTGATTTCTCCCATTTCTTGTGATTCAATGAGTCTGTTTCATCAATTTCTTCAGAGTCATCAACTCTCATCAATGCCCTTGTAGGTTTAGACTGTCTCTTAGATCCTTTGTAACCTTGTGTACAATATGGGCAAGGATAGAGAGAAGATGCTCCTTATTTACAACCTAACATGCATCTTATACTCTTAAGGTCTCCACCCAAATGCCATTCTACCTCAAAATCACCTATATCATCTACAAAAAGCTTTTGCCCATGTATTTGAGAAGAGAATACTTTTGTAATCCATGGAGTCCTACTAAAAATCCACGAAATAACATTGTTTGTTTCTTTGGGAACTTCTATAGCACCTAACCACCAGATATCTCTCTCTCATTGCACATTGTAAGTCAAATGGGAAGTGGATCCTAAAGTTTCATCACTCATTGCATGGTCCATAACTTCATTCATTAGTGTCACACTCAACCTTTCTAGTTGCCGACCCTTTATGATTTGGCACTCATCAAGCTTTAGTATGAACTTTAACTTAACATTGCAGTCTGCACAAAAGAGAAAACCTTATCTTAATATGACACTTGAATGCAATAAAACTTCAACACCAAATAAAATGTAGTAGGGGTACCTTTGATTATTGAACTATAGAAGTGAACCATTTCTTGTTGAAGCTTCTGAAGATCCACAAATATATTGTTGAATTTAGTGTAAGTAAATCCTTGTGTAGATAGGATCTTTGATTGCTTCTTGGAAATATTTGGATGATAAACAGAGACAGGCATAGTGTCTTCTATGAATAAATATTGTCCAATAGTACTAGTCACATCCTCATTTGAAGTTTTTTTTTCTATAGACACTTTATATGGGCATGGAAATATACTTTGAGAAATACCTTGTGCTTGTGAAACTCAGCTTCAACAACAACTCTAATACGCTTTTGTATGGGTGAGTCTATAGCAGAAGTGATTTCTTTGCTATTTATATAGCTATTCATCAGCTTGAATTGGTCTTGTGTTGTTGATGAAGCATTTACGTCTTGAATTAATAACAAAGGCGCTAAAGTGTCCGTTTCCCGGGACACGCACTAATATCTTGATCAAGCCAGTAAGAGCTGATTTTTCCCATTAAAGTGCTTTTCCAATGAAAGATTCCATTACAAATTTTCATTAAAACATATAAAAGTAAAATAAACACTCAATTTGTTGCATATATACGTCGTTTGCATGCTCTGCCACCTACTGAAGGAGCTTCAAAGGATGACAATGCTCTTTTCATATATCTCATACCAAGTGGAGTCTCTTTGAGCTACTAGAATTGGCATTTAACTTTGAAATTGTGCTTTCTTTTGCTTCCATATCCTGTTCAAAATCTGCAAGTTGTTTTTGTAAAGATATGATTGTGCTTTCTAAAGTGACCACCCTCATATGATGGAGTTGATATTGTTGTAACCAATACTTGGTAGTAGCATGTGAATGTGTAGATAATCACTTGCAGTAACCTAATAGTCCAGCTTCACCTGCACCAAGGAACGGAAGTAAAGTGGAGAGGTTATGGAATGTTGGGTGGTAAGAAGATATTGGATCAAGAGGATATAGTGAACCATGAGTCCAAAGATCAATACTTTTTTCTCTAGCTGCACGATGTTCATCTTGAGAATTGGCATCATTGTTGCATCGTGTATTTGGAGCAAAATCTCTCTAGGCACACGAACATGGATACTGGTTAATGTAGGAGCATGAGGACATTCTACTATGAAGTTTGTGATACATGTCAACACCATCTCTGCTAATGACCAACAATATCAAAAACAAAGATGGAAAACTGGTTGGAAGGGACTATAAAGCATATGTTTTGCTCAAAAAATGTGTTCTCTTGTATGTGTATGGGTTAAAGTGTATTTTTCCATTTGAAAAAAGTCATTTTTTGGGGGAATCATAGTCACCGATTTGATGATGTGGCACTTACTTGTGGAGGGAGTTTCAAAATTATACTTTTTCTAAAAGAAACTTTAAAAAATGGACCCAAAAAAGTGACTTTTGACATATATATTAAAAAATAGGCCCTTTTGAGTTAATATACACTGAAAATGAGACTTTAAAAAAAAAACTCATTTTTTTATTCAAATACATGCACGAGTTTGATGATCTCGAAAGTAGATTCTCTTGCTCTCTCTCTAAAAGAGGAAAGAGAGAGGCCTAGTAAAGCCTAAAAAAAAGCCTACTCCAACCTACTAAAAAGTGCCCTATTAAATGCACTTTGTCCCCTTAAACAAGAACAGAATTAAGCTTAATCCCTAAAAATTAGGGATCCTTACAAGGTGCATGCAGGGTTCATTTTTTCCCCTAATGACCTGTGCCCAATCCTAGCACCTCTAACAAGCATAAGCTTGCTGCTCTGTATTTTGCAATTTTGGCAACCTATCACTTAGAATCTGGGTCTATGATCTTCTACAAAGTTGTAGCCTCCTTTCCAAGCTACACATGCCAAGTTGAATCACATGAATTCGACTTGTAAGACTCATGTTATGGTCCAAAAACTGACCTACTATTCAAGTGATTGTAGATTCGTCTTCTACATCAGTCTGTATTTTTCAAATTTTCGACAATTTAGAACTCCAAACGAGATTATGCACTCTTCTATAATCGTAGTTCTCTGTGTTAGCTACACATAGAACTTTAAAACACACTAATCCAAGCTTTCCAGCTTCAATTATGGCTGAAATACTGAACAACTATTGAGAGATGCCAACTCGCACTTTCACCTCTTGTGACCTAAGATTCCATTGAAGCTTCTTGCACACCATTTTTCAGCATGCTCTGATACCAATGAAGGGCTTTGGTGTGTAGAAAAAGAGGATCAAGGAGGAGATGGAGGGAGAGAGAAGAGAAGAGATACGTGCACATATGTGTGGGAGCCTCGAAACCCACATAAAGATCTCCATTGAGGCAATGCTCTATAAATGATGTATATATATGAACATAGGGGTAAGGTCACATGATCCTTACATCCCCAACAACGTTAAGGCATTTGGATTGCCTTTCATCATCAATCAAAACTACCTGCATATGCACTATGATAGTGCGTTTAGAGGTTGAAACGAGCTCAGATCCAACTTTTGACACCACAAAATGAAACTATTTTGAACTCCTATTTGCCATAAGTATGCTCACCAACTTTTGTGTGATTATGAGACTAGGACCAGAGGTGTGTTGATGATGCCCTAGATGAAGCTGTGACCTACCTTGATACCAATTGTTAGAGTTTGAGTCTATGGAAGCATGCGAATAGCACAAGGAAGAAGAAGAAGAAGAAGCTTGGAACACAACACACAATACTAAATGTATTACCAAGAGAATGTACAAAGATTAGTAAACTATTATGGTTATAGGCATATATACAAGCCAGGGGAAAAAAACCTTCTAAAGAGGGAAAAAAGTGCCCCGATGGTCCTAAGTGTGTTCAGACACATCACTATCAAAATATATCAAAAGTAGTGGTCACATCTATTAGGAGACCTATTTGCGATATGAATTATTAAATTGTTACACACAATCATGATAGCTTGCAGGTCACGAAATCAAATGGTTTCTAGAGCATATATGCATCTTGATAAAGCTAGAACATGTTGGCAAAGAAAATTACAATATAATTTTGGTGGTAGAGAAGGGTTCAAATTGATTTCAGAACCATCTTATACAATCACATCAAAATGAAGTTCTATGGTAAAAAGAAACCTGATAAGGCAACTAAGATGGGTATTTATTTACCTTCACTCTTCCAGTATGCAAAAAATAATACCATTTCAAAGACACTCTCAAAATCAACCAAAACTAATGATATGTAGTTGATGAACATGCAAAAGATGACAGCAAGAATGAAGAATCTTGTTAATTGTTCTTCTAAGGTAGCAAAAAGTATGGAAGATGCTTTTACCCCTCTTAACCCACCATAATTACCAACCTTGGTAGGAACTTCTATGTAAGTATATTCTAAAAAACAGGTCTATAAGATTAAGAAGAGAATTATAGATGTTGTGATAGTAGAGCTTACTTCATCTATGATACCTGTGGAGTTTCAACTTGCATATGAATTTTACCAAACGTGATATTCAAAGGTTACTACACTAATTAGTGAGCTCCAATCATCATTTATAGAAAGTATGATATCAATATCTTTGTTGAAGAGGGATATACATCAAGTAATAGGTGAACTTGACAATTTTAAACACGATGAAGTAGAAAATAATCGACATAAACAAGAAATTGAGGAGATTACAACACAATTACAAGAAAATAAGATAAAGTTGAAGGAGGCATTAGTAAAAAAAAGTTATAGCTATGTAGCAAAAGAATTCTTGTTCAAACCTTGCAAAAATGGCAAATTTAATGGTAGGATCAATGTTCCAAAGAGTTGACAATATTATAATTGATTATGTAAAATACCCTTTTGAGATAAAGAATCACAAGATGTAGGGAGATTGAGCAAAGACTAGTGGATATGACTAAAGACCTTGAGCCAAAGTATTTAGCCCAAAAGTATATTGAGAACTTGATGGTAGCTTTAATAAGGGATGTGCAACATTTACCAAAAAAGTGGAGACTATGGCTAAGAAAAATTAATGCAATCTTTGCAATTAGTTCGTTTAAGAACCAGATCCTAGAATCACAAAACCTAAATGATGCAAATCTAGCTTGCTTCAACCTAGCAAAAGCTCAAATAGTAGCACTACAAGCAGAAATTGAAGTAGTACAAACAACTCGTAAAGTATCAAAGCTACTTTTATTCTAGTCATGGACTAACATTGTTGCATGCTGCATAAATGGATAAACAAACAAATTGTAGAGTGCATTTTTAAATCGCCAAAGATGTTTCTATTTTCAATATTCAATGCATTGAAGATCATACTCGTGCATTAACAATCTTTTAACCTATATTGCAAATACAAAAGCCTTTCATAGTTATGGTTCTTGATAAAGTAGAAGAATTTAATATTATTGTTGAAGTTCAATCTACAATATTACAACAATAGTTTCACTTTCAAGTTGAGGACTAGATATAGACACAATTGATGTTGTTATATTTAGGTAGTGATGTGTGTGAACACATTAGGACCACCGGAGTAGTTTTTTCGCTCTTTAGGAGGTTTTTTTCTCCCTTTCTTCTTCCTTGTGCTTCCATAGATGTCTAACTCCAATAATTGGTATCAGAGTAGGTCGCCGCAGTAGGCGTCATCTACACCTCTCTGGTTGTAGTCTTAGAATCGCACGAATTTTGATGAGCATACTCAACGTGTTTCCGAGATCAAAACTGCTTCGCTCTGTGGCGTCGAAATCGCGATCTGAGCTTGTTTCGGCCTCCGAATGCACTATCTTGTGTAGGCTATTTCGTCTTTTTGTGCCAAAGGTATATACCAGTTTCAATTCACCAATATAAGCTGCTTGAAGTGTGCTACAGGTCTAATAGAATTTGTCTGGGCAATTCTGTTCAACTTTTTGAGATACAATCAATTTTCTGCATCAAGGTATTTTAGTCACCGGCCATGGTTGAAAGCAATGATGTATTCCACATGTTGGCTATTGAGGATAAGTTGGATGGTACCAACTACCCATTATGGGCTTATATGATGCAACATGTATTGGTTGCAAAAGGACTGTGGAACATTGTGCAGGGTGCTGAAAAACATCCATTCACACCTGTAACTGTTACAATTGCAGGTACTGAAACTAATGCAGAAAGTGTCGAAGATGATGATATTCTGCATATTCATGTTCGTGCTACAGTTTCTTCTGCACCTACTGTAGAGAAAATTCATTGGGATGGTAGAGATGCCCAGGAACATGCCATTATTCCTCACATTCGCTCTTGCAGAACAGCTAAGGATGCTTGGGATACACTTACCACAGTGTACCAAGCTAGGAATGTCTGTCAAACATGCCATTATTCCTCAGATTCTCTCTTGTAGAACAGCTAAGGATGCTTAGGATACACTTACCACATTGTACCAAGCTAGGAATGAGGCTCGTGTTGCTTACCTCCGAAAACAGTTGGAGAGTGAGCACATGAATGAAGGTGATTCTATGGACAATTTTTAACAAAGATCAAAGACTTGAAGGAACAATTTATTTCTACTCATGAGGTTATACTAGATAGCTCACTTGTCTAGACCGTTCTGAATGGTCTTCCTGATTCATATCAGAGTTTTGCTTCTACTCTTCGGTTGATGATGAAAGGCAATCCAAATGCCTTGTCATTTGAGGAGTTCGTCTCCTTTCTATTGTAGGAAGATCAGTGTTGTAGATCAACCTTTCTTGGCTAGTCAGAAGGGCAAAGGAAAATGGAGCTCTTCAAGTAGTAAGCAAAAATCTGCTAATTCTGCACAATCAAAGAGGGAAGACAAAAATGAAAAGAAATCAAAAAAGCATAAATTGATTTGCAAGTACTATAAAGGAGATGATCATATCATAAAGAACCGTGCAAAACTGAATGCTAAAGAGGCAAAGAAGAAAGAGGCTAGAATGGTAGTTGCAGAGGCCTCTACACCCAAAAAAAAGGTCTCCTAATCTTGTTTAGGAAGAAGAATGGGCGTTTACTACTGTTTGTAGTTTTGACCCATCTTCTCATGAGCAGTGCATGTCTACAGTAGACTCAGATGTTTGGTACTTTGATAGTGGGGCGACCAAACATATTACCTCGCAGTGTAGTTTCTTCTCTTCACTCGAGCCTGACCCTACAGGGAATACTGTTATATGTGCTAACAACTCCTCCTATCCTGCTATGGGAGTTGGTAAGATCATTTTGACTGCTGCTAATGGTAGTTCTTTCACTTTGTCAGATGCTTTGTTTGTGCCAGGGATCAAGAAAAATCTGTTATCAGTTTCTGCATTAGCCAAGATTGTCTTGGTTGTGAAATTTGTTGATGTCATCATTGCTTCTGGCATTTTATGTCGTGGGTTGTATAAGCTCATAGACTATGAAAGCTCTGTAAATAATTTGGCATGTGCACTACATGATTCTCAGGCTATGTCAGATGTAAAGCTTTGGCATGCATGCTTTGGTCATCTGAATTTTGCTAGTTTGCTACGCCTGTAGAAATCTGAAATGGTGTCGTCTTTGCCCAAACTTGAGGCACCTGGTAAACATGTATGTGAAGGTTGTATTTTGGGCAAAATGCAGCGTTCTTCGTTTCAAAAAGATGGTTCAGTTCGGGCTACTAAAAAATTGTAGCTTGTACATAGTGATGTCTCTGGTCCTATGCAGACATCCTCTTTTGGAAATTATCTCTACTTCGTGACTTTCATTGATGACTTTTCCAGGCATGCATGGATATATCCATTGAAAGCAAAGTCTGAAGTGTTTATGTGCTTCAAACAGTTTTTGGTTTTGGTTGAAAATATGTCAGCATGTAAAATGGGCACCCTCCATTCTTATCGAAGAGGGGAATATATGTCTTCTGATTTTAATGCATTTCTGGCTGAATATGGGATAAAACACCAGTGTACAGTGTCGTATACACCTCAACAGAATGGAGTTGTTGAATGGAAGAACAGGTCACTCATGGAGATGGTGAAGTGTATGGTCACGAGTTACGCCTTACCATATAGTTTCTGGCTTGAGGTTGTTATGTGTTCAGCATATGTACTTAATAGGTGTCCCACTAAAGCACTGCAGTCTATCATTCCATATGAGGCTTGGCATGATCGCAAGCCATGTGTTGCTCATCTGCATGTTTTTGGTTGTCTGGCATATGCATTAGTGCCTGAACAACATCGCAAAGAATTGGATGATAAAGTAGTAAAATGTATTTTTGTTGGGTACAGTTTTGAAAGTAAAGCTATCGTCTGTATCATCCACAGACTAAACGCATTCTGTTTAGCCGTGATGTTGTTTTTGTGGAAGATGCTATTCAGCCATTGCTTTCATGTACTAAGGGGACATATGTTAGCTCCAAAGACATGTATGATATGTTGCTGCCTCTTTTTATAGGTGGATAGTCTAGTGTTGGTCCTAATGAGGCAACTTTGCAACTTTGCAGGCTTCATGTGATGATGCAGATCATCCCATTTCTTATGCAGATTTACATGATGCACTTGTTGATGAGAGAACTGATATTGAGGAGGCAAAAATTATGCCAAAATGGCTGGTGCAGAATTTGCGTGAAAGCAAATTAGATGCACCTCTGTCATATCGTACTCGTTCAGGCTCTCATAGTGCATCTTTTGCATCAGATTGCTATGATATGGCTGCATCTAATCTCTGTGATGAGAATGAGCCTGTTTCATTTGAAGAAGCACAAAATTCAAAAAATTAGATGGCTGCTATGCAATTTGAATATGATGTTATAATGAAGAACAGTACTTGGTCTTTATGTGACTTGCCTCCTGGCAAGAAGGCCATTGGTACTAAGTGTGTATACAAGCTGAAGCATAAGCCTGATGGTACAGTTGACAGGTATAAGGCTAGGCTTGTTGCAAAGGGTTATGTGTAGGAAAAAGGCATTGATTTTGATGAGACCTTTGCTCCTACTTGTCGTATGACTACTATTCGTAGCATATGTGCACTTGTAGCTCATCATGGTTGGAATGTACATCAGATGGACATTAAAACAGCATTTCTGAATGGTGACTTGCATGAAGAAGTGTATGTTTTTCAGCCCCGTGGCTTTGTGCGAAAAGGGCATGAAAACCAAGTGTGCAGGTTAAAGAAGGCATTATATGGTTTAAAGCAAGCACCACGTGCTTGGTATGAAAAGATACATGCCTATCTCATTGCACATGGTTTTGAGAACAGTCCAACTAAAAGCACCTTATATGTTAAGCGTGCTAATGATGTACTTCTGATTATTGTTGTTTATGTTGATGACATGCTGCTCACTGGTCCTCATGAGAGCCAAATTGTTGATTTTAAGGTTGATTTACATGCCTCATTTGAGATGTCTGATTTGGGCATTTGCATCACTATTTAGGCATTCAATCTATGCACATTGATGCTGGAATGGTTTTGTGTCAAACGAAATATATTGACACATTATTGCAACATGTTGGCCTTGAAGATTGTAAACCTATTGCCACACCTATGGAAACAGGTTTACAACTGAGTCTTCATGATGCTGGAGATGCATTTGATGTTGTTCTCTATCAGCAGGCTATTGGATGCTTGATTTACTTATGCATTAGTCGGCCAGATATTCTGTTTGTTGTCTCACAGATGATCAGGTTTATGCATTGCCTACGAGTCAAGCATTGGCAGGCGGTTAAGCGCATCTTTCACTACTTGAGTGGTACCCGGCTATTTGCTTTGTTCTATCCCAAGGGGGGATCACTACTGCCAGATTTGCATGCTTTTTCTGACTCTGATTGGGCTGGTTGCTATGACACTTGTGTGTCCACTAGTGGTTTTTGCTTCATGCTTGGTAGCTCATGCATATCTTGGTTGAGCAAGAAGCAGCCTACTATGGCTACTTCCAGTTGTGAGGCTCAGTATAGGGAAGCTTTCACAATGACTGTTGAGTGTGTGTGGCTCAGATGCCTTATGGCTGATTTGGGTGTTGGTCAGTATTCTGCCACCACCATCTTCACCGATAGTCAGAGTGCATTGGTAGTTGCGAGAAACCCTGTGTTCCATGCTCGCACTAAGCACATTAAGGTGCATTATCATTATGTCAAGGAGAGGTTCTCTACTGGGGAGATCAGCTTGGCATATGTGCCCACGCACGAGAACATTGCAGACCTTTTCACGAAGGCTCTTCCTAGGGAGAAGTTTGAAGCTTTTTGCAAAGCTTTGGGCTTACTTCCTTTTGTGGAATAATTTCCACATAGCTTGGCACTTCCTTATACATGAGTGCTAGCTCCTTTTTCATCGCATCACTCCCAAGGGGGATTTTTTAATATATTTAGGTAGTGATGTGTGTGAACACACTAGGACCACCGGGGCACTTTTTTCCCTCTTTAGGAGGTTTTTTTCCCCCGGCTTGTATATATGCCGATTGCCCTTATGGGCTACTTATCTTTGTACATTCTAGTGGTAATACATTCAGTATTGTGTATTGAGCTCCAAGCTTCTTCTTCTTCTTCTTCCTTGTGTTGTTCGCATGCTCCTGCAAACATCTAACTCCAACAATTGAGAAGGCAAGGATGCAAGGGTATGTGGTGTGAGGAGATGGTATAGTTGATTCCAAAAATGAATTGGTGCTACACAAAACCTTCTCTACACCTACCAATCTAACTTCAAGGATGCATAATAGACTCCTTCAGCTTCACAATGATACATTTGGAAACACCAACTCCTTTGGAGCATCATCCTCAATTGATTGCATCAAAACAAATAATTAGATTATGCAAGAAATGTAAAGAAGCTTCTATTTTCGAACTACGAGGTATGAGTATTATGCTTAGAGCTCACAACCATGTATAAATCAACTAGAGAGCTCTTCCACACATCTAATTGAAGTCTATAGCTAATTAAAGCAAGTTGTTTCAGCAATTTAGTTGTAACATAGATAGAGAAATGAATCTAGCAAGTCAAAGGGGTCATCCCAACTTTTCAAGATCTAGAAGGTGTGCAGACATAGTCACCTTCCTTACTTCATACCTCAAGTTCTACTGAACAAATCTTGATGAAAAGTTGGTATTGAACACTAGACACTGTAATCTAACTATCTCAAGTTCAAGTATCACAAATGAGTGAGAACACATAGAGAAATCGATTCCACATGTTCATTGTAATGATGAAGTAGCTATAGCAAATAGTAGATAGAGATAGACTCAATGTAATGTATCAAAATATAAATGCTATTGAACATATGATACAAGGGAAATGTAATGGACTATACATAGGTAGTGTGAGCTCAATGTGGGCTCACTAAAGTAGATTAATGCCTCTTAGAATAGCTCTCCTATCCCATGACTAAAAGTATGTGTATCTATACATGTTCTGAGCTTGAAATTTGAATTTTCCATCACATAAAAGTGATCCTACACTTTAGGGACTTAATTGATTTGTTTAATTTACCAAATGAGTCATGTGTTCTCTCTCCTATCTTCATGAGATTCCCTATTCTCTTGACTTTTACAATTATCCAAAGTGAATACACTCAAATTCACAAGAATGAGTTCATATGTGGTTCTCCATGTGAAGAGCTTAAATGAATGTGTAGTCTAGAAACATTAATAATGCACTTAGGCTTGCTAATTGTACCAACAGCTCCCCCTCAAGCCTAAGATGCTTAAGTCATCAATCCTTCATGATTTCCTGCCAATCCAATCATTGATATGAATCTATTTAATTTGCTTCCATCCAAAGTCTTTGTCATCATATCTGCACATTGTTGATGAGTTGATACATATGAGAGTTGTATCTCCTTACTCATAATCTTCTCTCTGACATAACGATATTGAACTTCAATGTGTTTAGTCCTGGCATGATAGATAGGGTTAGTAGCAAGATGTAGGGAATAGAAATTGTCTCCAACTATATGTGGAGTTGAAGTGTTCAACACTAAATCTGAATATAGGGTTCTAATCCACATAGCTTCTTGTGTAGCATTTGTGAGTCCTCTATATTCAGCTTCTATTAATGAAAGAGCAACTATGGGTTGCTTCTTTGAGTACCAAAAGACCAACTTTGTACTTGCAAAGGTAAGATATCCAGATGTGCTTCTTTTATCATCCTTAGAGCATGCCCAATCTCCATAAAAAAAGAGTTTAACATCTCTATCACAGATATATGGATAGTACAACCCTTCATTGATTGTGCCCTTCAAGTACTTTAGGATCCTCTTAGTTGCTTCCATGTGAGGCTTCCTTGGAGTGTGCATGAAACGACTCAATACACTTACTCCATAACATATATCCACTCTAGTTAGGGTTGTATAGTTAAGACTTCCAACAAGATTTTGATAACTAGTTACAGCCTCAATTAGCTCACCTTCATGAGCACTTTAACTTCAGATTTACTTCCATGGGTGTACTTGCAACCTTTGTATTTTCCATCTTGAACTTAGAGAGCATGTCTCCAATATACTTCCTATGAGTGAGGAACATACCTTTCTTTGTATATACCACTTCCAAACCTAGGATGTATGTGAGTAAACCAAGATCACTTATCTTGAACTCCTTGTTCATTTGAACTTTGATCTTCTTGCTTCCATCTGCATGACTTCCTGTAATGATTATATCATCCACATATAAACAAAGGTCTGTGACCTCTAAATGATTCCTCTTAATGAAGAGGGAAGGATCTACCTTGCTTACAATAAAACCTTGATCCTCCAAGTAAGTGATAAGTCTATGATTTCAAGCTCTAAGAGCTTGCTTCAAGCCGTACAAAGCTTTCCTTAACCTACACACATGTTCAAGGTGTGTTTGATCTTAAAAGCCAAAAGGTTGAGTCGTATATACTTCCTTTGAAATCCAACCATTTAAGAAATCATTTTCAACATCATTTGATATATCTTCCAATTCTTGGAACATGCAACACTCATGAGTATCATAATGGTAGGCATTTTTGCAACAGGTGAAAATGTTTCTTCATAATCAATACCTTGAGTTTGTGCAAACCCTTTGGCTACAAGCCTTGCTTTGTACCTCTTAATTGAACCATCATAGTTCTTTTTTCCCTTGTATATCCATCTTGAGCCAATGACCTTCATAGATGGTTTCTTGGGTACCAATTCCCAAATCTGATTTTCTTGTAGAGCTTCGATTTCTTCTTCCATGGCACTCCTCCATTCTACCTTCTTCTGGGCTTCTTCATATGTAGATGGTTCATCAAAGTTTGAGTGTTGTGCTATGTATATTGAATGCTTAGTGACTAAAAAAGTGTCATAGACATACCTTTCTGGCTTACTTTTCTCTCTAGTAGAGCTCCTTATAGTTTGTTGAGATGATTCTACCACATCTCTCATCTCTTGCACTTTGGCTTTGCCTTTGGAGTCCCAAGAATTGATTTATACCCTTCAAGAACAATCTAGAAGGTTGAAGTAAGCACTAATTACTGAACCAAAACCTTATTCCACTAAGAATTCAGTGATTCCTAGAATGGAGAATCCAATACAAATTACCTCCCCACATACTCATACCATTAACACTTCCAAGGGGAACAAGGATCCTTGGAAGAGAAAAACCAAAAGAAATAAGAAATAGACTCATTGTTTGAGATGCTAGACAATTTCAGAAACTAAAAGGTGGAGAGTGAAAGATATGGATAGAAATCCCTAGGAGTGACATAGAAGGTAGTTGTATTACAACAGGTAACTATCTAGGAAAGTCATGAATACCATAGAATTTTGCAATGCACGTGTGTCAGCAATGACTTGACTCCCAAAGAAGAATGGGATTTGATTAATCCACTTTGAGAATATAGGGGTGTATTTTCCCACATGTAGAAAGATGCAAAAGGTGTACATCCAAACATTTGTGCTCACCAAATTCTCATGGCGCTAAATGCCAACTCTATAAAGAAGTATATGCCATAAAAGTTAAAGAGGAATCAATAAGATTCTTGCAACATGATTTATCTATGAGTTTTAACACATAGAATGGGTGTCTTTGATCATGATAGTACCCAAGTAGAATTAGATATAGGGTGCGCATCAATTAAAAAAGTTGAGTTCCTTGATGCTTCAAGATAGCTATCCTTTACCCATAAGCCAATTACCTATTAGAACATGTAGATAAGAAGGAGATTTATGGCTTGATGGTTTTTAGGATAGAAGTAGGTGGATATCACCATTCAAGTCCAAAACCAAATGGTATTTGCAACAAATGGGAAATTTATACACTTGAGGTGACATCATTTGGTCTCATTGATGCACCTATTACTTTCTCTAGACTCAAATGTCATGTCTTCAAGAATTTGGCTCTGGTCAATCCTAGAAGTTTATGTAGATGATATCTACTATCACTCCTTATAATGGCGATCGCACATCATAGAGCTTAGAAAAATCTTTGAGCAATGTTACAGATATCATGTGTTTCTAAGCCTAGAAAAGTGTGCCTTTAAAATGATTTGGGGTATAAAATGTCTAATAACAAGATCTCTATAATTTAAGATAAGATCAAGTTCATCTTAGACCTACCTAGACAAAGGAATGCTAAAGAGGTACAAGGTTTCATAGGCCATTATGGGTACTATAGGCACATATGTATGTAGTTATAATCAAACCTTTGGACTCCTTAATGGTCACTTTGATTGGATTGAGAAGCAAGAAAAGGCCTTTATGACCATACTACTACTGAATGTAAGCCATTAGGAATCTAATCTATGAAGAAATATCTATGTGACTTGTTGGAAAACAAGTTTAAATTATTCATAGACCATGAAGCTCTATTGTACCTAGTTAAAACATTCCCTTGATGTTGGATAATTGATTTGTTGGTTTCCTCTTTTGATGGAATCTAATTTTGAAGTAGTATTCAATAAAGTAAGCACACACATTAGTGCATACCAATAATCACAATTGACATATGGTGAACCACTAAGAAGAGTGGTTGATGACCCCCTTGATACATACCTATTCAACCTTGAACTAGTTCCTCGCTACATGAGACACTCATGACAATGCTCACATATGGACCCTTACATAAGAATTTTCCCACATCTAAAAGTATCATTGATCAAGTCCAAAATTTTCAAATCATTTACATGAAAAATATTTCACCACTATGAATGAGGCATATTTTCATGATGCAAAGTGGAGAATGAGCGACAAGATAGTTGGAGTTCGAGGTCTGGTGAAGCACGGGAACAGCACAAAGAAGAAGAAACAGCTTGGATCACAACACACAATACTGACTGTATTACCACTAGAATGTACAAAGATAAGTAACCCATTAGGGCTATAGGCATATATACAAGCCGAGGGGAAAAAACCTCCTAAAGAAGGAAAAAAGTGCCTCACTGTCCTAGTGTGTTCACACACATCAATAACTCAATATATCAACAAATCCCCCCTGGGAGTGATGTAGTGAACAAGGAGTTGGCACTCCTGTATAAGGAACTGCCAAGCTATGTTGTAGCTCAGTGATGAGTAGCACCTCCTTTAATGTCAATCTGGAGAGACGTGAGGATGGTATGATGACCTCGAGCAAGTGAAGGCACAAGTGCGTGAGTGAGAAGCACACAAACAGGCACACACATACACACACACGCGCACACATGGTAGGACAAAGAGAAAGGCAATGGAGTTCGTTTAGATTACTTCACAAAATGCTCATACAAGTTCAATTCTATTACAAGCTAACCTCAAAAATGAGCTCTCTAGCTCTATTAATAGTTTTTTACTAGTTTTTGGCCTTGTCCAGACCTAGTGTCCGGCCTAGTTAAAAATTAGGTTCTCTGGCCTATTTGGAGGTTCAAACGGAGTCTAAAAAATGTGAAAACTGATAGGTAGGTACTTCTAAAGCTCCTCAAGCTCAAGGACTCCTTGGCTTGCACAAAATGGAGCTACAAAAATATTAAATGATATTTACAATGGTTTTTAGTGATGAAAATCACTATTTTGGTAGGGATTTCTTCTAACAGTTTGACATACATTTCCTGAAGCTCCCTACTTGCTCCTTCTTCTTGTGTGCCCACCTCTTTGATGCATGAAAAATTTAGATGGCCTACTTGCCAGATCTTCTTTGACTACTTTGTCTGCTTGTGCCTTCTCTTCGCTCTGACTCCCTTCGTTGGCTTCCTTGTCTTGTGAGTCCTTCAGTTCCTTGACTGCCAACACCCCCCCTCTCTCGCGTCTGTCGTCTCTGACAGACCCTTGTTGAGTGGGTCGTTGAATGTAGTACTCCAGAACGTCGGTGGCTAAATGATGTTCTGCTATTCTCAACCCTTTGGCCAAATCAGTGAGTAGGGCATCCCAGTCTACTGGCCTTGGAACTTCTGGATGTGGCATACGTAGCTTTTCTGAATGTAGGGCTTGTTCCACCGCAAATAACTGTAATAGATGAGATGGTCTGGGAATTAATATCTCTGAATGATATTCCCAGAACCCTGTGATGAACATTTCTTCAAACGTCTATTTGAAGCAGGCAGGGAGATACTTTATACGAGCATGCCACGCATATACGACGTTAATGGATGGTGTGGTGCTCATATCGTAGACAAGGTCCTGATTCCCTTCATTAAATCCAATAGCCGAAAGATGAGGTTCCTTGATATTCTTAAATGTCCTGAATGTAACCACCATGAGCTCAAAAATTTTGAGGCACATATGTGCCATGACATCTAGGACATTCTTGAACCTGACTCCCCAATGCCGAATCGTCGAAATCATGTATGCTACTGTGGGTTGGCCTTTAGATGGGGCTAGGTAGACATAATTGAGCCATTTTTCACATCCTTTGACTGTTAGCACTATTTTTGTGTACTCCGGCCAAGACCTTCTTCGAAAGACAAGGCAGTAGCAGGGATTATACTTGATATATAAAGGCATGTTATTCCACGTGCGTACCATCTCAGGGTAGGTTTCAAGCACACAGATCCTCCAAGTAGGTTGATGTATATTCCCCTGCTTGGCACTTTCCGGGATGTCATCCGGTGCAAACTGTGTCGCCGAGGTTGGTTCCTTTGTTGTGTGTTGCTTGATTTCAGCATTGTAATCCGCCATTAATACATAGAATGGAACATACAGATCATCGAACGTGCCAATCCACCTATGATGGGAGAGGTTTCTGAAGTAATCCGATTTTATGATGACTTCTTCCAATCGTGACATAGACGCTATCTGAACTGCAACTCTCTCATCATGGGTTGTGGCAACCTTCTCCAACCTTTGCATCCATTCAGGCGCTTCGATCTCAATCGTGTGCATTCCTTCTTCTGTTTGCTTACCTCCGAGTGTTGGCATGGGAACATATGGGTCTTCAAAGATCTCCTCCACTTGAATTGGCACTAAATCTTCAGGTTCCGGTTCCGTCAGGGGAGAAGGTTGACATTTGTATTGAAGAACTTTACTTCGTAGTTCTTCTAGTTCTACTCTGAGTTCTGTGACTTCTTCAGATGTGTCGGCTGTGGTTGAGACTTTGCTTGGTGCCTCCTGCTGAGTTGCCAATTGCTTTAGTAGGTCATCTCTTTCTCTTTCTAATGCTACTTGGGCTTCCAGGAGGTCGGCATGGGTTTCCAACACAGTTTGCATATTCTTTGAGGGAATGGCCTTGAAATTCTCTGGGTCGATTTCATGCGGGTAACCTTCCATTGCTACTTCCAGGTTTTCTTCGTTCTGTTTCTGCAGTCTTTTATTTTCTTCGAGTGCTGCGGACATGTGCTTCCGTAATAAGGCGAGATTGCGTCGAAGCTTGAGATTGTCTGTGATCTGAGCATGTAACATGTCATCGAGCTGTTGTTTTTCTTCATTATCTGACTGGGGTGGATTGGCAACTAATGGATCATGTTGTGCTTGCAATGTAGTATACTGCTGTTTTAATAGCCGCTTCTCCTTCTCTAAATCAATGAATCGTGCTTGGAGCCTTTCATGGTCTCTGAAGAGACTCGTATGTTGTGCGTCTAGGTGCTGGTAATGCTGTTGTAGCTGAGACATACACTGGTACATATTATTAAATACATTATTAACGGGGGTGGATGCGGGAAAAGTGTTGAATGCAGAAGGGAAGGGAAAAGGGAATGGGAGTGTGTATGCTGTGCTTGAAAAGGGTGAAGTTGGTGGTGGGGGAATGGGAGATTGTGGACGTATGGGGGGAGGGAGAGGTGCAGAGGTGGGTGATATGTCCATGAGATCAAAAGTGGATGCGATTGTGGGAGTGATTGTGAACATGGGAATTGTGGGTGCGGTGATGGTGGTGAAGGTGTAAAGTGGTGTGTGTAGTTGTGAATATGAACCGCCAGGAAGTGTGATCGAGGGATTCCGTGGCTACAGTTAGAATTACAGAGTCAGTAGTAGTGTACACAAGAGAGGTGGTGATCGGTTGTGTAGGTTTTGTGGGTTGACTAACGGTCTGTGCTTCAGTATGGGAAGTGGACCCTGGGGCGGTGACCGTAGTGGTTGCACCGGTAGTGGGAGGTGAAGGTGGTGGAGTTGGAGGGAGAGGGGGTAAGGGGGGTGATGGGGGTGCACTGGATGTATGGGCTTCCTCAGTGTCAAGAATGGTTTGAGTTGTGCCCGTGGTCGTGGATGTGGTGCCCTGGGGTTCTGATACTAATACATTCATTTGTTTTCTTGATTGAGGGGGGCATCTGCCGTATCTTTGCTCTGATCTTCGCGAGTGTGCAAGGGTGGTATGCACCATTTCAGGTACTCCCAATGCATCAGCAATCATATCAAGGGTTGCCCTGTATTGCTCATCTACGCCTTCGTCTTCCAAGATCTAATTCATCAGGGCCTTTCTTGCTGCCAAGGATAATTTGTGTTGTTCTTGAACTCGATTGATGGTATCATATAATCTCTTCAATTGCTTTGTATAAGTGGGGGCTCCTTCAAGTCCCTGTACAACTTCTTGCTCATATTCATACTCTTCTTCATCAGACAGTCCTTCCTGTTCTTCCTCTTGCTCCTCTTCTTGATCATCCTCCACTTCGACTATTGTTAGTTGGACTGGATGGGGTTGGACGGTATCTGTCTACTGCCCACTTGCCTGCTCTGCTTCCACTTCTAAATTGGTAGCATTGATTATTCTAGCCACCTCCTCATCCGTTAGATCTTCCAATGTAAAGCCATGAGGGAACTCTAAGTCAGTTGGTACTGGTGGAAACACTAGGTTCGGGCCTTCTATGTTGTGCCTTGGTAACCTTATAGTGAATGGTTGCACTCGCCTGGGAAGTCGTGGGATGGTTTCTGGTGTCAATGTAGCACCTCGGGCCTGTGCACAAGGCATCTGAACTGCACCTCTCATTTTCTTGGATGGAGGCCCTACAGTTGATAGTTTGCATTGAAATTCTTGCACCCTGGTCCACACAAGTGCGCGTTGGATTGGCACATCATATGCCAAGCACCTGTAAACAATCCTCGTGAGAGCACAACATCCATACAGTACCAATTTTTGCTTCTTAGACCACCGTTGATGTGCCAAGTGGATTTGGTCAATAATCCAGTGAGGCATGTTGATTGTTAGATCGAAGGCGTCTGCTAAATATAAACTGAACCATATCTTCTTGGGTGGCATTGTGAACCTCTCTTGAGCGGGGAATGTGAAATGCTACATGACCATTCGCAAGTGAATGGCAATAGTCGGTGTCATTGCCACCATTTCTTTTAGTTTCGTCAAATTCCTGTTCTTCATGTTATCTGGGACCATTGTCTCTTTTTTGGTGGGGATATGCATACCTTTCATGTCGAGGGCTTCTCTTACCAAATTATTCGTCAATTTGAACCGCTTCAGCTCAGTGCCCCTTGTGAGAGATGGGAGGACAAAGGTGTTGTATCCCTTTTTCTCTTTGCTCGGAGTGAGGGTGCTAATCAAATACGAGCATCTAAGAAAGTCGGTCAATTGGGCTTTGAAGTAATCGTATAGTCCCGCTTTCTTCCATATCGGTTTCAGCCCTTCATTATTTTGAATTCTTTTGAATTCCCTGGTGAAGAAATGATACCTGCCCCAGCGCCCGTTGAACTCTATCTCTACCTCCCATAGGTAAGTGCCTTCTCCCAGAGGTCCTGCCACGTCACTGAACCAATGTGAGTTTTTGCTGACTGGCATTGTGTGCCCCTGTGGAGGATTCTGCACCGGTATGGCATGTAATGCTCTCAATGCCATTGGACGTTCCTTCAATTCCTCCACAATGGAAAGACTTTCAATGTCCACAATCTGAGGGCTGGTGCCTGCCTGGGAGCTAGTTCCTACAGCCTCGGCCATATTGAAGGGACTGGTCACTAGTTCTGTGAGAATATACAAATGAATGTTAACATTGCAAACGGACACCAAGTGTTCATGTGTCCCCGTTACAACATTAACATGAGGTTTTAGTGATATGTTAGTTATTCAGTGAGTGCTCGGTGATTGTGGGTGTGGTTAGTGGATGGATTGTCCTAAGAGCTAAATGGAAAGATGCAGTGTGAGAATGATGCAGTTAGTAGGTGGCGGTGAATTTACAAATGGGGTTGGGGGGTTTGTTACACGCTTTGGGCTTCAAAACAAATAGAATGGTTGTTGGTCTTGATTTTGTGGAGACTCTGGAGGGCTTTATAAGAGTGTCTGCTTGGAAATGAGGCTTTTTAGGGACCCATTTACAAGTGATTCTACTTGTGCTCATGGGAGAATATGTGTCCGTGCGTGATGTATAAGAATGGGTATCAGATGTTCGGGTGAGTGAACCATGTTGTACAGGGTGTGGCCTCAATGTAGCTATTTGAGCCCGCAAGCAAGCCTTAGGCACCCAAATTTGTCGTGATTGTGGGCTAGCCTTCATCGACTTCTTGGGTACCCAGATAGACTTCACTTTCACAGAAGAAGTTCTGAAAGACTTCTTATTGGTGCTGTGTTGTTGATTACTAATAAGAAGTTTTGCCCGTGTGGTTGGCTTTATCGTAACAGGTTGTTCGCCTTTCTGCACCCACACTTGTTTCAATGGCTGAGACATCCTGTTTCGCATGTTCTTTTGGCCTCCAGCATAGGTAGTACTCTGCTCCTTCTGTATTTGATCTTCCTTTGGTTGCTGCATCCCTCTAGCCTTTGGAAAAGAAGGGAGTTCCATTGCGTCCTTGACTTCTTTATTGAGATCATCATTCCTCTGCATTACATAGTTTTGGACAAGAACAGCATGGTCATCTTTATGTGTACTCCTGGAAGGACTAGGAGTGTGTGCCTTGCCTAATTCCTTGAGTGCTTCATTTTCTAACTCAATTGTAATGTGTTTCTCATTGACCCAAACCTGAAGAAGTCCACTTCTTAGGTTTAAGTTGACTGCATGGTCATAGATCCAGTCTTGACCCAAGACCAAAGGCTCAGTGAGGTCCTCATCTTGACACACTAGTACTTTCACTGTCATTAAGACATCTTGAATGTGGAGGGGAAGCTCCACCTCGCCCATGCAAGGAGTTTCCACACCTCCCAAATCCTATGAGATATGCCTCTAAAGGATTGACTTTTAATTTCAATTCTTGACAGTAAGAGAGTCTCACCGCACTAGTGGTTGCACCTGAGTCAATCAATGCTCGCACAGTTTTTGCACTAATTCCTTGTCCTAGCTCTAAGATAACAAAAGGATGCCGATCAATTATTCTATGGGATCTAATACCTGAAGCTTCACACATTGCCATATGATATCCTGGGTCCGCATAGTCCCCTGCCCTGGGCTGATCCCTACCTTGTCGTCTCAACTTCATCCTTCTCATGTGTTCTAAAGCTTCTGCTTGAGCTTCTTCTCGAATTTGCTTTTCTTCCTCTTTGCGTTTCTTGGCAATGTTTGTTGGTGTAAATCACAAGCCTACACATTTGGCTTGGAAGTTATCATGAAGTCTCTACATACATGAAGAACCATAGGAACATATGCTAGTGGTTAATTACCACTTTATCTCATTTGTAAAAGTCAAAATGACTTGGAATCTTCTGTAATCACCTACCAAAGTGAGTCGTGGAAAAAGTAGCCTATTTGATTGAGAGAATATCTCCAAGCTTTTAGGATTTTGATCATAGGAAGCCAAAATTTGAATTTGAATTCAAATTTTTGCACATATCCTATAAACATGTACTTGGAAAAGTCGCGGGTAGATCACTTCATTCCCGAGGCTTACTCTATTGAGTTTGAGTGTGTGTAAGGACTACATCATAGCCTACACCTCTCTATACCATTTGGAAATGATAGACATGCCAATGGAATTGTACACAAGTGTTAATCAATAGATACATTTACATCATTCATCTTTATGTTCTCTATTAATCTACTCAAAAGTCTGTCAACTTGTCAAGGGCATATCTCGGTCAATACTACTCCACATTCAGTGATTCAAAGCTTGTTGGATTCAACTTGAAGTCTACTACACGCTATCAAAAATTGAAGACATTCCATTCAGCAGATTCAGAGAAATCGTCGTCGAGGTGCTCACTGGTCTATCTCTGCTACAGTCCTAAAAAGTCGGGGGTATAGCTAATTTTGCTAAATCAATTTCTCTGAGTATAGTTTGTCATTTTACATCATTCCACTTGCAAATAGTAGCTTACTAAGTTAATTAAATACCCCTAGAAGGAATTTTATCAATTGCTACTGTGCTGGTCACACTGAGCAAAACATTCAGCCGGTGTCAAGACCAAAATAGAAGGTTTTCTTGAGTTTGTGACTTCCAAAGTTATCTGTTTTGATTCAATCATTGCACACATCATTTCCAAAGGACATAGGCCAATTCTTGGTGTCATTGGAAAGCTAAGGAATTCTACTAATCAAGTCTAAAGCAAGAGAGGGCTGGTACAAAGCAGGTTTAGCAGTACCTACTCAGTTTCCTGGATCATCCATCCATCTTTCCCAACAGTGGTATCAGAGCAAATAAGGTAAAATGGGAGATGGTTTTCCTTCATTTATTGACAAATTGGACAAGAACAATTATCAAGCTTGGTCTCTAAGGATGAAGACCTACTTACAAGGAAGGAGTCTCTATGGATACATCTCAGGAGATGAGGAATTGCCCTCATTCAAAGCAAGAAGTTTGCCAACCAAGGAGGAGCAAGAAAAACTCAACACATGGTGTGCAAGGGATGCATTGGCAAGGTCTTATTTACTCAACTCTATATCTGACTTTCTTTTACCTCATATCAAAAATTGTAAGACTTCCGAAGAGACTTGGGAAACCTTGTCATCATATTTTTCTTCCAATACAAGGGCTAGGAAAAATCAGTTGTGGATTGAATTCACAACACTAAGGAAGCAACCTAAGCAAGCTGTTTCAGAATTTGTGACCAAGATCAAAGATGTTGCAGATCAGTTAGCAAGCATAGGAGAAGAGATTGAAGAAGAAAAAATTGTAAGGCAGGTAATCAATGGAATCAAGGCTGATGACAAGTGGGAAAGCTTCACCACTGCAATGGATCTCTACATGGACATGCACACTCCAGATCTTACAACTCTCATGGGACAACTATTTACACATGAAGCAAAGCTTACCAAGAGTGGAGATACATCCAAAGGTAACAACTCTTCTGCCCTATACACTGATAAGAAATATAAGGATAAAGGCAAGAGTAAGAAGGTGGAAGATGAAGGCTCTACCTCCCAAGCCAACTATGCAGGGAGAGGTAGATCTTCAAGAGGAAGGGGCAGAGGAGGTAAGCAAGGTAGGGGGAGACCCTATAACTCATCACCATGTAACATTTGTGGTTTATCAAATCACACCACAAATGAGTGTTACAGGAATTACAAAAATCAGAGAGGAAGAGGCTACCAAAGAGGTGGATTCTCACAGTCTAGAGGAAGGTTCAACCATCACCAAGGCCACAACAACAATTATAACAACAACTACAACAACAATTACAATGGCAACTACCAAGGAGGATTCAAAAACAGAAAGGACTACAACAACTACACAGAGGAGCAGGATGACTCTCTCTTGATCATGAATATGACTTCAAAGTTAGGTACAAATGATGATCACTTATTTTATATTGATTCAGGGTGTTCAAATCATGTGGCTGGTAATGTTGCACTACTCTCTGATCTTGAGGAACCAAAAGGTAAACACCAAGTCCAAACAGGTGATGATACAAAGCATTCTGTAGTTAGTTGGAAATGTGAAGACTTGTGATGGTAATCAGAATTTGTTAAGCAGGGTACTCTATGTACCAACCATTACAAAGAACTTAATGAGTGTTGGTCAGATTGTAGAGAAAGGGTTGCAGGTCAGATTCAATCAATATGGAGCATTTGTGGAGGACCCAAGACATGGATTCAAAAGGATAGCTAAAGGAGAAAAATCAGGTAGACTTTTCACTTTTGAGTTGGAAGATACAAAGAACATTGCATTATACAGTTATAAAGATCAAACACTTTCAGAGCTTGAGATTTGGCACAAGACATTAGGGCACATAGGAGAAAGGACCTTGAAGCAAATGTGCAGGGACCAATGTGTGCTTGGGATACCTCATGTATCCAAGCAACATATGATTTACAAGTGTGGTGCTTGTCAATTTGGTAAGTCTCACAGGTTACCCTTCTCCAAGAAAGGATATATGCATGAAGACTATCTAGAGCTTGTACACACAGATGTATGGGGACCTAGCAAAGACCCCTCAGTTTCAGGTTCAAGGTACTATGTGTCTTTTATTGATGATTATAGCAGATGGACTGTATTATACTTTATGAAGCACAAGGATGAGGTATTTAATTGTTTTAAGAAATATCTTGCACTAGTTGAAAATCAGATAGGAAGAAATTTGAAGAGGCTAAGATCAGATGGAGGAGGTGAGTACTTCTCCAATGAATTTGAGGAATTCTTGCAGGACAGAGGCATCAAAAGGGAAATAACCACAAGGTACTCTTCTGAACAGAATGGGGTAGCTGAAAGAAGAAATAGTTAATTGTTGAGACAGCTAGATCTATGCTTAATGAGAAGAAATTACCTAACTATCTATGGGCAGAGAGTGTTTCTACTGCCACCTATCTCATAAACAGGTTACCATCAAAGTCACTTGATGGTATGACACCATATGAAGCATGGCATGGTAAGAGACCATCATTGGATCACTGCAAAATTTTTGGATGTCTAGCATATGTACACATTCCTTCACAGGTAAGAGGAAAGCTAGATCCAAAGGCTGAAAAATGTATTTTCATTGGATATGATTTAAATCAAAAAGGTTACAGGTTTTATAACCCTACCAATAAGGGATTTATGGTAAGCAGAGATGTCATCTTTGATGAGAATGATTCTTGGTATGAGAATGAATGCAGGAAGGTCAAACTACCCTATGATTTGGAAGAAGAATTTCCAAAACTTACAAAGGAGGAACCTACTCAGGATGGAGAGTCAAGTTCAGATGATGAAGATACAATCAACCTTGAAGAGTTCAAGGCATGGAAGTCCAAAGGCAAAATGAAGATGAAGAAGCTTGAAGACATACCTGAATCTTCAACTCAATCAATCAGGAGATCTCAGAGAGAAAGCAAAAAAACTATCAGATATGGGTATGATACATCTCTTGTTACTAAACATTCAGTTTATCTTGCAAAGGACTTGTCAAATGAAGAACCAGGTTCATATGAAGAAGCAATCACCAAATCAGAATGGAAAGAAGTTATGGATGAGGAGATTGAAGCACTCAAGGAGAGTGATACATGGGAGTTAGTACCCAAAAAGGACTCCATGAAGGTAATAGGATCTAGATGGATCTATAAATTGAAAAGAAATTCTGATGGCACAATTAACAGGTACAAGGCCAGATTGGCAGCCAAGGGTTTTGCACAAACCCAAGGCATTGACTATGAAGAGACATTTTCTCCTGTGGCCAAGATGCCAACAATCAGAGCGTTGGTTAGTGTGGCTGCATCAAAGAATTGGAACATGTACCAATTGGATGTCAAGAATGCTTTCTTGAATGGATGGATTTCAGAAGAGGTTTATATGTCACAACCTCCTGGATATGAAGACCCTAAGAAGGTAACCTATGTTTGCAAATTAAAGAAGGCTTTATATGGATTGAAGCAGGAACCTAGGGCATGGAATTACAGGCTAACTACATACCTCCAAGACCAAGGTTTTGTCATGAGTAAGGCTCACACTTCTTTGTTCATTAAGAGAAGTAATTCAGAGGTAATCTATCTTTGTGTTTATGTTGATGACATCATCATTACAGGCAATGATGTCAATGAAATCAGAAGCATCAAAAGCCAGATGATGAAGGAATTCAAGATCAATGATCTTAGATTATTGAAGTATTTTTTGGGACTAGAATTAGTTTACACTAATTCAGGAATATACATTACTCAGAAGAAGTATGTACAAGATATGTTGAAGAAATTTCACTTGCAGGATGCTAAAGCAACAAGCACTCCAATGGAGGTGAACCTAAAGCTAAGTGCCCATGAAGGTGATGAAGTCCAAGACATTACAGGTTATCAAAGTATGGTAGGTAGCTTGAACTATGCTACTCTTACAAGAATTGATATTGCATATGGAGTTAGTGTGCTAAGTCAATTTATGATCAAGCCAAGGATACCTCACTTAGAGGCTGCCAAAAGAATCTTGAAGTATCCCAAGGGTACACAGAACCATGGTTTGTACTTTCCTCACACTTCAGATTGTTATAAAAGTTTATTCAGATGCAGATTGGGCAGGATGCAAGGATGATAGGAGAAGCACTTCTGGATACATTTCTTTTGCAGGTGACAAACCAATTTCATGGTCTGCAAAGAAGTAACCAACAATTGCATTGTCTTCTACAGAAGCAGAGTATAGGGCTAGCTAATGCCACTCAAGAAGCAATTTGGATTAAGATTTTGTACATAGAATTGGGCTTATATACTAGGCCTCCAATTATCTTTGGAGACAATACAAGTTCTCTTCACCTTGCAGCTAATCCTATCTATCATGCCAGAACAAAAACATAGAAGTTCATTATCATTATGTGAGAGAGAAGTTGCTAAGCAAGGATATTCAGCTGACTTATGTGTCAACCAACATGCAATGTGCAGATTTGCTGACTAAAGCTTTGGATGGGACCAAACTTTGCAGGTTCAAATCTATGATTGGATTGCAGGATATACTTGAAGATTGAAGATGAAAACTCAAGCCAAAATGTTTGGCTTGAGGGGGAGCTGTTGGTGTAAATCACAAGCCTACACATTTGGCTTGGAAGTTATCATGAAGACTCTACATACATGAAGAACCATAGGAACATATGCTAGTGGTTAATTACCACTTTATCTCATTTGTAAAAGTCAAAATGACTTGGAATCTTTTGTAATCACCTACCAAAGTGAGTCGCGGAAAAAGTAGCCTATTTGATTGAGAGAATATCTCCAAGCTTTTAGGACCTTGATCATAGGAAGCCAAAATTTGAATTTGAATTCAAACTTTTGCACATATCCTATAAAAATGTACTTGGAAAAGTCGCAGGTAGATCACTTCATTCCTGAGGCTTACTCTATTGAGTTTGAGTGTGTGTAAGGACTACATCATAGCCTACACCTCTCTATACCATTTGGCAATGCTAGACATGCCAATGGAATTGTACACAAGTGTTAATCAATAGATACATTTACATCATTCATCTTTATGTTCTCTGTTAATCTACTCAAAAGTCTGTCAACTTGTCAAGGGCATATCTCGGTCAATACTACTCCACATTCAGTGATTCAAAGCTTGTTGGATTCAGCTTGAAGTCTACTACGCGCTATCAAAAATTGAAAACATTCCAATTAGCAGATTCAGAGAAATTGTCGTCGAGGTGCTCACTGGTCTATCTCTGCTACAGTCCTAAAAAGTCGGGGGTATAGCTAATTTTGCTAAATCAATTTCTCTGAGTATAGTTTGTCATTTTACATCATTCCACTTGCAAATAGTAGCTTACTAAGTTAATTAAATACCCCTAGAAGGAATTTTATCAATTGCTATTGTGCTGGTCACACTGAGCAAAACATTCAGCAGGTGTCAAGACCGAAATAGAAGGTTTTCTTGAGTTTGTGACTTCCAAAGTTATCTGTTTTGATTCAATCATTGCACACATCATTTCCAAAGGAAATAGGCCAATTCTTGGTGTCATTGGAAAGCTAAGGAAGTCTACTAATCAAGTCTAAAGCAAGAGAGGGTTGGTACAAAGCAGGTTTAGGTGTACCTACTTAGTTTCCTAGATCATCCATCCATCTTTCCCAACAATGTTGAGTCGATCTAGCATCTCTTCAGTCAGAGGTTCCTGATATAACTTGATTCCGCACCCGCTTATGTAGCTAGGTAGAATATCACCTTCTAATGTGGCTAGTTGTACTGGTCCACTCGTTGAGATCCTATTTATGATCATAGGTCCATAGCCACGCTTCTCTAATTTTCTCACATGTTGTTTCAGGGTGTAGAGTAAAACTAAATCTCCTTCCTTTAAGCCTTTATCCTTAACATGGGCGTCAAAGTATGCCTTCTATCGCTTCTTAGCTGCATATATCCCTGCGGCAGCCCTCAGTCTTGTTTCTCCCAATCGTTCAAGGTCAAAAATCCTAGAGGAGAGCTCATGGCCCGTCCAATCATGCTCATGTCCTACTCTCAATGTAGATATCAAGAAGTCTAGTGGTAGCACAGCATGTTGGCCAAATACCATCTGAAAAGGAGTGGCTTGAGTACCATTTTGTAGGCAACTCGGTATGCCCAAACAGCATGATGTAGCTGTTTGTCCCAATCAGAGCGCTTATTATTCACTAACTTGGTAAGCACGTTGCATAGAATCTTATTTGTGATTTTGGCTTGCCCATTAGCTTGTGGATGGTAGGGGGCAAACTTCTTGTGTATAACCAAGAACTCTTGGAGAAGATTTTCGATAACTTCATTCAAGAAGTGAGTCCCCCTATCGCTGACTAGCTCTATAGGTAGCCCGTATCGTGTGAATACATTCTCAAATAAGAATTTGGCGGTTGTCTAGGCATCATTCTTAGTCGTGGCTTTCACTTCTACCCACTTGGTTAGATAGTATGTGGCCACAATAATATATTCTGCATGCGAACCCTTAGCTGGGGGATTAATAGGACCTACAAGGTCTATTCCCCACTTAGAGAATGCACGTCCACCCATCATAGGTTTCAGGGGCATCTCATCTTTGCGTATAGGATATTGAGTCCGCTGACAAACATCACACCTCTTCACATAGGTATGTGCATCCATGTGAAGGGTCGGCCACCATAAGCCTGCAAATAGGATTGCCTTGATCACCCGATCTGGTCCAAAGTGTCCTCCTGCTACACCTTGGTGAGCTGCTTCCAAGATCTTGATATATTCACTCTCATGGACACATAGTCTCAGGTAACCATCTTTACCACGCTTGTATAGATTATCACCAATGAGAGAGTAATCTAGGGCTTCTTGTTCTAGACTTCTTTGTCTGGCCAGTGTCATATCTTGAGGGAATGTTCTTGTCCTCGGGAAGGCTACTAATGGTTCACTCCAATCTGGCACTATGGACACTTGATGCAGAGTGGCATGCTCCACAGGTGGTTTAGTGCAACAGATTGGGCATTCCTTGCACAACTTATGGACATCTGCTTCCATAGTTGGCCAATGCACTCCGAGTCTCCTTAGTGTCTGTAGGGTTCGTTGCTTTGAGTAGTGTTGCTCTAATGCACCTACATGTGCTAATTGCAACCATTTAGCGTACTCATCCAAGAACACCCAAGATAGGGAGATAGTAAAAGCCCAAAAATACCAGATCATGGCAGGAAATATGTACAAGCACACAGACTTGATACTCTCGACATTTGTCAAAGATTTGTTTGAGTTCAAGGATATGGGTTTGTCTAATGTTGGAATGAGCACAAAGATCATCCACATAGACCTCTAAGTTCTTCCTCAAGAACTCTTTAAACACGTGACACATCAGCCTCTGAAAGGTAGCGGGTGCATTGGTAAGACCAAATGGCATTACTCTAAAGGCAAATATGCCCCACTTTGTGGCAAAAGCTATCTTATGTTGATCTTCTGGTGCTATGGCCACCTGATTGTAGCTCAAAAATCCATCAAGGAAGCTGTACACTTCCTTGCCTGCTACTCTTTCTAAGAGATGTTCGGTGATAGGAAGTGGATAGTTATCTCGAATCGTGGCTGCATTAACCTTCTTCAAGTTAATGCACACACGTAGCTTCCCATTCTTCTTGGGCACTACTACAATGGGGGATACCCACTCGGTGTGCTCAATTTCATAGATAAATCCAGCTTCCACCAGACGATCTATCTCTTCTTTGATCTTGGTAGCATAATTATCATTGTATGTGTATGGCTTTTGCTTAGAGGGTTTCGCGTTTGAGGTCATGGGGATATTGTGTGAGCATATGTCCGGGTCTACACCTTTCAAATCCTTGTAACTCCAAGCGAATACATCTCTGTATTCTCTTAGCAAGGCTATCAATTCGCGCTCTTCTTCTTCTGTCAGGTCATGTCCTATGTAAGTGCATCTCTCCTCTCCTTCTTCTAGGGCTACCACTATTTTCTTGGTGGTTTCTTTGTTATCATAGGCCTCTCCTGATTGTGCCTCGCGTTTAGGCATTCTTACCATGAGTCTTCTATCGTCTATCTCATACTTTTAAAGTTTTCAGGGACCTCAAACAAAGATTCGTCCTCTTCTGGTGTGACTTCTCTCTTCTTTCTTTTCTTTCCTTCATTCTTAGGGGTCACTTATGTGGCTAACCTTACATCATTTGTAAGCTCTCCATGTCTCTGAGGATGAGCTTCTACTTCATAGAAGTATTCTTTATCTGATGCGAAAGGTGGGTCCATAATGATTGACTCTAGATCAAAGTCACTTGCATCCTCAAATGCATCAGGGCTAGGTTCGCACTCTTCTAAAACTGCACTCCCATGATTGGCTCTATGCAAAAAACTGAAATGTCATAGCCATCCTCGTCACAGTGAGGTGTCCATTGTTCTTCATTGATGGCTACATCCATTGTTGCTAAAATTTCTTCCCAGCCGTGAGGTTCAAACTCTTCGTCCGGAAATACTACAGGTGCATAGGCTGGGTCTTGAATTGATCTATGTGTTTCCTTTGCACCTACCTCTCTGGTTTTTTCTCTCTTCTCTTCTTCTACTGCTACTTTGCACATCCATAAGTGGGTGTCTTCATGCATCCATGAGGATCCTGATCCTATGGAATGCACCGACTCGGTATCATCTTTAGCTTTATGGATGGGATTCCATTGGATAGGAGGGACATCTCTATGAGAGTAATCTTTGAGATTAACCTTGGTCGTGACGCCTAAGTGTTGCAAATACAAGGAATTGGTTCCCCAATCCTGTACCACTTGCAACTGTCGCATAAATGGTCTTCCCAAAATCATCTCATAGGCATGATTTTTGCTAAAGTCACATATAGCAAATGTGTGCTCAAACTCTGCGCCACAAGTAGTGAGAGTTATTCCTTCTAGCAAGCCTAAGGGTCTTTCTATGTGACCATCAACCATTTGCAATTTCATCCTCGTGGGCCTGAGTGCTGGCTTGCCCCAACGTTTCCATAAGGAGGTGGTAGCAATTGCAACTCCTGCACCCAAGTGGAGAATTGCCTTGGTTGTGTATCCTTGATGTGTGATGGGAAGATCGGTGTTTCCTTCTTCTCCCTCACTCATGTCTCCTATCTTGTCCAAAGGTATCTCTGGCACTGTGCGATGAGATCCTACCTGGGAACGAGGTTTTGCTATGTCTGGTACTTGTTTGGCTACATGTTTCCATAGCTCTGGCCTTACTTTGAGTAGCTCTTCTAAAGTGAGGTTACACTGCACTTTAGTGTTTTTCATTACCTCTGTGTTCCTAGGGATGATTAAGTCTTCGTTTCTTACCATGACTGTGGGTGCTCTCATACACGTGGACTTTGCTTCCCATGGGCCTGTGAAATGGGGTAGTTCTTGTATGGAATTAGATTCGAAGTCTAATCTCTCCTGAGATTGAGTGCTCTCCTGCTCTTCATAAATGGATGGGATGTCTTGTGGGAATTGCTCATGTGGATCATCCACAAGTTCAATGGGAGGAGGGACTTCACTTTCTTTAGCCCATTTGTCTTCTTGAATCTCTCGTAGGAATTCTGGTGTGAACCAGTTCATAGAAGATGTGTCTGGCTCCGTAGAGTTAGGCACATAGGTTTCCTGGGCAGGAAGGCTTGCCCTCATACTTGCCTTGCCCTTACTTGGAGGGGTGGGTTCCTTTTCTGATTGTGCAATTAACATCTCCAATCTTTCTAGCAATCCCTCAAAGTGCAGCTGCATCTTAGCTGAACTAGAGATGTTGAAGAGGCGACTGGCTTCAAACATGGTTTGAGCCAATTCCACCATCTTAGCACAAATTTTGGTTCGTTCAAGCTCTAGTTCTGCTCTAGGGTAACACTTTTCATGATCAGTTATGTTTGGCCCTTCTTGGATTCTGGCTTGATATGCTTTGATCATCATATTTAGGTCCTTAGGAGTGGGATCTGCTAGGACTGATCCTACTCTAGGGGGTGGTAGAGTAGCATGAGGCTGGTTGGAAGGTGGTGGGTCGGATGGAGATGGGAATGGTGGAGGTGGGGTAGTGTGAGAGGGAGTTTGAGATGTTAGTTCAACTATCCTGGCTTTTGTTTCTCTTAGGCTTTCCTCGAGTTCGCTCATCTTCTTAGCCCATTGCCTCTTCATTCTTTCTCTACTATCTCTCCAGGCTCTAGTCCTCTTCTTGGTTATGCTCTCAGTTTCACTAGCCTCAACATTTTTTTCCTGGCCTAAACTTCGGTTTTTTTGCAAGGCTTGACCTCTAGTGACTACCTGTACTGCTGTAGTGGAAGTCACACTTCCTGTAGAGTCTACTACTAACCCAATAACATTGATAGGAGTGATTTTTGGCATATTATTGGGATTCTTTGGGCAATCTCGTAAGAGATGCTCCTTTCCACAATCTTGACAAAAGCCTTGGATTGTCACTGACTGGGGTTGTGTAGATGGAGGTAAGGGGCAATCACGAATGAGGTGATCTCCCTGACATCTGTAGCATGGTCCTCTAGGGAATGGGGTTCTTACTTGCCTAGGTTGAGGTCTGGGGTTGGGGTTTGTATACATGACGTTTGCGTAATCTGACTCCCAACTAGGTTCACTCAATTCTTCACTATAATAGGACTCACGATGTTCAGGAGACTGCATGTAGTAAGCCTGTAGACTATCTATGTGAGTGGAATCAAAATTATGATCACTCGGGTCACTTTCTGAAAGCAATGGAGTCATTGGGACTATGGCTCTCTTCAAATTTTCCTCAGCAGCTGCATACTTTACAAGAATCACATTAGCTCGGGTTGGAGGTTGTTGTGCTAACACAAGTTGAGGCCTTTGTTGGTTTTGGTAGGGTTGTTGATAGGATTGTTGTGGTCTACCATATTGTTGTGGGGGGTACTGGTTCTGGTATCTTCCCTGTTGTGGATAGCGCTGAGGGTAGGTTTGCCTAACTGCTTGCTTATTGTATGGGCAATCTTGTGCTGTGTGATTTGTGTATCTCCGTTCTATGGTGCAATATTGGCTACTAGGCTTCACTTGGGGTTGAGCCATGATGGGACATACGTTCGCCATGTGGTCACCTCCGCAAGTATAGCACCTCTTTACTGGGGCAAATCTAGGAATTTGTTTACTAGAGACACCTATTTTTTGAGCTACTTTCTCAGCGAGTTCCTCAATTGATGTGGATTGCGAGGAAGAGAGACTAGAGGCACTATCAAAATCTTTGTAGATTTTGGAAAGCTCTAACTCCTCCCCTAGGTTATCCTCGATGTCGATGCACATGCGTACACACTCTTCTATAGTCCTAGGGTCCTTCAAGTACACATATGATCTCAATTTGGTACGTAGCAATCCATCCAAGAATAAAGCCACTTGTTTGGCTGGTGTGGGTAACTCAGGAATAGGGCATCTCTCAAGATATTGCCTAAATCTTCTTCCTGCTAGTCTCACGGTCTCTTGAGGGGTCTGCTTGAAGCTATGTATCAATGAGGAAGTATTATGCCTTATGCCACTTTTAGAGAATTCAGTGATGAAAGCCTCTAGGAGTTGGTCTATGCTCCTGAACTGTCTCTCGTTCAATGGTTGAAACCATGTAAGAGCTGTGTTCCTAAGGGTTAGACCAAAGGCATTATACTGCATGAATAGGTCCTCAACTTTTTCAGCTCTCAAGACTTGCCTAAACTCAGCGACATGATCATATGGGTCTCCTGTGCCATCAAAGTAGTTCTTCATGGACTTAACTAACTAGGTCGGCCTCAAAGTCCTCGTGTGCTCTCTAGGTCTTGGTAGATGGAATTCATCCGCATTCCTTTGGTTCCTTGGGGCTCTAAGTCCCTCAAGTTCCACTCTATTTGTTTCCGTTCTCGTTCTTTCTCTTCCCACTGGGTTGGCAAAGCTTACCTCCGGTCTATCTCTATGTCTGTCTCTTTGAGCTCCATGAGCTTGGGACGTTCCAGCTCCTGGGTGACCAAAGGACACATTCGATCTTGGTTGAGGGAAAATAAATTCACCTTTCCAAGTGTAAGCATGCCTATCATTTTCTGTAACCACAAAGATCCTCTCTGAAGCGTGATCTAAGTAGGTCACTCTGCCTGGGCTATCAGGATCTTTGAACTCATATATCATGATTGTTCCTATCTCATTCGGCTGATCAGATTTATACCTCCAAAAGGCTTCATCAGTCTCTCGGTTCAGGAGCAGATCTATGCTCTCATTGTCTTGGGGAATCCATTCTGGTGTGATAATCCTAGTGAGAACTGATTTGCCTCGAGGGGTTCTAGGTTCTACACCCATGTTTCCTTGCTCTAGGTCTCCTAAGTCCGCTTCTGGGATCACATTTCCAAATTCATCTATCCTATCTGGATGACTAGTGACTACATATATTGTTCCTTCTTTGTCCAAGTATGCTCCATTTTCAAACTTGACAGCTGGGTGCTCTAGTCCAATGGATTGATCTGGGTTTTTGATCTGGACCACAGATCTTCCTAGGTCGTCCTCATAGATGCTAGCACCTAGTCGGTTGGTCCTAAGGTATTCTAGCTGCGTCTTGTAGGGGCCTTCTACCCTATGTAAGTATGGCACACCTGAACTTCCTGTAGGTCTCTCCATATGGTGGGACATCTCTGACTCACTAGTTTTAGAGCTAGGGTAGTGCGAATAATGGCTCAACTGTTGGGCCCAAGACCTAGCAGTATGATTAACACTAGCCTCTGAAGACCTAAGACTTTGTCTATCTCTTCCTAGGTGTCGTCATGATCTAAGGTTCATATGCCTATTTGAGCAATCCCAATTTTTACCCAAGGTACAACCTCGTTGCTGAGTTCTTTTGTATCAATCACTTGATTCTTTTTAGTTGATTATTGTGTTTATGATCTTGTCTAATATCACGTCGTGAGGAACACTTGAGTTAATTTCCGCACTTTAATGTTGATCGTCTCACGTTAGGTTCTTTCCCTTTAAAGTTGTCAGTCACACACAAGTTATCTCTTGTCTTGAACTTGATTTCTCAGATAGTCTTTGACTTGTCTCGTGCCTATCGTAGCTCTGACTTACTTTTAGCACTACTCGCACTTAGCCTAGGCTAGGAATGGACAGAGGGAGTTGAGAATATTCCAACCTTACTTGCTGATCCCTTGCTCTATGGTGCTCAAGAATCTAGTTCTCAAGCTTGCAGATTACCCTTGCTTTGGATGCCTTATAGTGCTCTCAGTGGACCTTCGTAGCCTGCTGGACAGGGTGATATAGCAACAACCTGCAAGAGTGCTCAAGAAACAAGCAAAAAATCCAAGCACACAAGTCACTCTCTCTCGCTCTCTCACACAAGTGGAATGAGGGAAATGGGAGGTAGAAGGTGATATGATCAAAAACTGAAATTTTTGTGATGATGGAGATGAAGATCGGATATGGTGAGGATGATGGTGGTGATGATGATGGTGAGGTAAGAAAGAGAAAAATAAGAAAAATAAAGAGATTACCTACAACGCCAACGTCACAACTCTACATCTTACCATCACACGCTTGTCCTCAAGGCTCGATCCCCGGCAACGGTGCCAAAATTTGGTATAGCTCAATGATGAGTAGCACCTCCTTTAATGTCAATCCGGGTAGACGTGAGGATGGTATGATGACCTCGAGCAAGTGAAGGCACAAGTGCGTGAGTGAGAAGCACACAAACATGCACACACATACACACACACGTGCACACACGATAGGACAAAGAGAAAGGCAATGGAGTTCGTTTAGATTACTTCCCAAAATGCTCATACAAGTTCAATTCTATTACAAGCTAACCTCAAAAATGAGCTCTCTAGCTCTATTTATAGTTTTTGACTAGTTTTTGGCCTTGTCCATACCTAGTGTCCGGCCTAGTTAAAAATTAGGTTCTTTGGCCTATTTGGAGGTTCAAACGGAGTCTAAAAAATATGAAAACTGATAGGTAGGTACTTCTAAAGCTCCTCAAGCTCAAGGACTCCTTGGCTTGCACAAAATGGAGCTACAAAAATATGAAATGATATTTACAATGGTTTTTAGTGATGAAAATCACTATTTTGGTAGGGATTTCTTCTAACAGTTTGACGTACATTTCCTGGAGCTCCCTACTTGCTCCTTCTTCTTGTGTGCCCACCTCTTTGATGCATGAAAAATTTAGATGGCCTACTTGCCAGATCTTCTTTGACTACTCTGTCTGATTGTGCCTTCTCTTTGCTCTAACTCCCTTCGTTGGCTTCCTTGTCTTGTGAGTCCTTCAGTTCCTTGACTACCAACATATGTGGAATAAATCCACAAAAGGAAGTACGCCCAAAGCTTTGTGGAAAGCTTCAAACTTCTCCCTAGGTAAAGCTTTTATGAAAAGGTCTACAATGTTCTCTTGTGTGGGCACATATGCCAAGCTGATCTCTCCAGCAAAGAACCTCTCCTTGACATAATGATAATGCACCTAAATGTGCTTAGTGCGAGCATGGAACAGAGGGTTCCTCGCAACTGCCAATGCGCTCTGATTGTTAGTGAAGATGGTGGTGGCAAAAGACTGACCAATACCCAAATCAGCCATAAGACATCTGAGCCACACACACTCAATAGTCGTTGTGAAAGCTGCCCTATACTCACCCTCAAGACTGGAAGTGGCCACAATATGTTGCTTCTTACTCAACCAAGATATACATGAGCTACCAAGCATGAAGCAAAAGCCACTAGTGGACACACAATTGTCATAGCAACCAACCCATTCAAAGTAAAAAAAAAAGCATGTAAATCTCGCAGTAGTGATCCCCCCTTGCGATAAAACAATCCAAGTAGTTGGGTACCACTCAAGTAGCAAAAGATGTGCTTAACCGCCTGCCAATGCTTGACACCTGGGCAATGCATAAACCTGCTCATCTATAAGACAACAAACTAAATATCTAACCGAGTAATGCATAATTAAATAAAGCATCTAACAGCCTATTGATAGAGAACAACATGAAAGGCATATCCAGCATCATGAAGACTCAATTGTAAACCTGTCTCCATAAGAGTGGCAATAGGTTTACAGTCTTCAAGGCCAAAATGTTGCAATAATGTGTCAATATATTTTGTTTGATAGAAAGCCATTCCACCATCAACTTGCATAAATTGAATGCCCAAATAATGATGCAAATGCCCCAAATCAGAGATCTCAAATGAGGCATGCAAATCAGCCTTAAAATCAGTGATATGCTTCTCATGAAGACCAGTGAGAAGCATGTCTTCAACATACACCACAATGATCAGAACCACATCATTAGCATGCTTAACATATAAGGTGCTCTCAGTTGGATTGTTCTCAAAACCATGTGCAATGAGATAGGCATGTATCTTTTCATACCAAGCACATGGTGCTTGCTTTAAACCATATAATGCCTTCTTTAACCAGCCTACTTGGTTTCCATGCCCTTTCTGCACAAAGCCACGAGGCTGAAAAACATACACTTGTTCATGCAATCACCATTTAGAAATGCAGTTTTAATGTCCAACTGATGTACATTCCAAGCATGATGAGCTGCAAGTGCACAAATGCTACGAACAATAGTCATTCGGCATGTAGCTGCAAAGGTCTCATCAAAATCAATGCCTCTTTCATGTGCACAACCCTTTGCAACAAGTCTAGCCTTATACCTGTCAACTGTTCCATCAAGTTTATGCTTCACCTTATATATCCACTTTGTGCCAATGGCCTTCTTACCAGGAGGCAAGTCACATAAAGACCAGGTACCATTTTTCATGATAGCATCATATTGAGATAGCATTACAGCCATCCAATGTTCAGAATTTTGTGCTTCATAAAAAAAACAGGCTCAGTCTCATCACAGAGACTAGAGGCAACCATAGCATAGCAATATGATGCAAAAAAGGCACTATGAGAGCCTAAACGAGTATGGTATGACAAAGTTGCATCTAATTTGTTGTCATGCAAAGTCTACACTAGCCATTTTGGCATAATTTTTGCATCTTCAATATCAGCTCTCTCATCAACAAGTGCATCATGTAAATCTGCATAAGAAATAGAATGATTTGCATCATCACATGAAACCTCTAAAGGCTAAGAAGTAGCCTCATTAGGACCAGCACTAGATTGTCCACCTATAAAAAGAGGCAGCAAAGTATCATACATGTCTTTGGAGCTAACAGATGTCTCTTTCGTACATGAAAGTAAAGGCTGAATAGCATCTTCCATAAAAACAACATCACGGCTAACCAAAATGCATTTAGTTTGTGGATGATACAAATGATATCCTTTGCTCTCGAAACTGTACCCAACAAAAATACATTTTACTACTTTATCATCTGATTTCTTGTGATGTTTTTCAGGCACTAATGCATATGTTCGACAACCAAAAACATGCAAATGAGCAACAGATGGCTTGCAACCATGCCAAGCCTCATAAGGAGTGATAGGCTGTAGTTCTTTAGTGGGACACCTGTTACGAACATATGTTGCACACATAACAACCTCAAGCCAGAAACTATGCGGTAAAGCCTAACTCTTGACCATACACCACACCATCTCCATGAGTGACCTATTCTTCCATTCAGCAATTCCATTCTATTGAGGTGTATATGGCAATGTACGCTAATGTTTTATCCCACGTTCAGCCAAAAATGCATTAAATTCAAAAGACATATATTCCTCCCCTCGATCAGAACAGAAGGTGCCCATTTTACATACTGACAGATTCTCAGCCAAAACCAAAAACTGTTTGAAGCACATAAACACTTCGGAATTTTCTTTCAATGGATTTCATGCATGCCTGCAAAAATCATCTATGAAAATCACAAACTAAAGATCGTTTCCAAAAGAGGATGTTTGCATAGTACCACAAACATCACTGTGAACAAGCTGCAATTTCTAAGTAGCTCGAACTGAGCCATCTTTTGGAAAGGAGGAACATTTCATTTTTCCCAAAATAAATCCTTCACAAACATGTTTACTGGGTGCCCCAAGTTTGGGCAAAGAGGACACCATATTAGATTTTTGCAAGCGTAGCAAACTAGAAAAATTCAAATGACCAAAGCATGCATGGCAAAGCTTTGCATCTGACATAGCCTGAGAATCATGTATTACACATGCCAAATCATTCACAAATTTTTCATAGTCTATGAGCTTATATAGCCCATGACATAAAATGCTAGAAGCAATAATCATGACACCATTTGGCAGATCATGAATTGTACATTTGTCATCAACAAAATTCACAACCAAGCCAATCTTGGCTAATGCAAAAACTCACTCATAATAGATTTTTCTTGATCCCTGGCACAAATAAAGCATTTGACAATGTAAAAGAACTACCATCAGTAGTAGTCAGAATGATCTTACCGACTCCCATGATAGGATAAGAGGAGTTTTTGGCATGTGTGATAGTATTTCCTATAGGGGCGGGCTCAAATGAAGTGAAGAAATTGCACTACAAGGTAATATGATTGGTTTCCCTACTGTCAAAGTACTAAACATCTGAGTCTACTGCATGCATACATTGTTCATATGAAGATGTGTCAAAACTTCAAATAGTAGTAAACACCCATTCTTCATTCTGCACAAGATTAGCAGACTTTGTTTTTTATGTAGAGGCCTCTCCAACAACCATTCTAGCCTCTTTTGCAACCAGTTTTGGATAGTTCTTTATGATATGATAGTTTCCTTTACAGTACTTACAAACAAATTTCTGCTTTTTTTATTTCTTCTCATCTTTGTCTTCCTTCTTCAAATGTGCAGCATTTGTAGATTCTTGCTTACTAGTAGATGAGCTCCATTTATTTTTGCCCTTTTGACTAGCCAAGAAAGCTTGATCTACAACACACATAATGGACCTATTCTAGCTAAACTGATCTTCCTGCAACAGAACAAAGACTAAAACTCCTCAAATGTCAAGGCATATGGATTTCCTTTCATCATCAAATGAAGAGTAGAAGCAAAACTCTGCTTTGATCTTTGTCAAAAAATTCTCCATAGAATCACCTTCATTCATATGCTCACTCTCCAACTGTTTTTGGAGGTAAGCAACACGAGCCTCATTCCTAGCCTGGTACAATGTGGTAAGTGTATCCCAAGCATCCTTAGCTATTTTGCAAGAGCAAATGTGAGGAATAATGGCATGTTTGATAGAAAAGGCTATCAATGCATGTGCTTGAGCATTTCTGCCATCCCAACAAATTTTCTCTGCAGTAAGTGCAGTAGAAACTACAACATGAACAGGAACATGAAGAACATCGTCATCTTCAACGCCGTCTACATAAGCTTCAGTACTTGTATTTGCAGGCGTAATAAGACGTTTTTCAACACCTTCCTCATTGCCAAAAGTATGCACCTTATCACACACAAGCCAGTAGTCAAGTGAAATTTCTAACAAAGTACTATGCATTATGCTAATTAAGTTGATGAATAATGTTCATAAAATCGGGTCAAACAATTACATCACATAATTTGGGGTTATCAAGTTGCTTATAAAAATACAGTAGGTGCAATCTAATTTAACCTATTCTATGGTCAAATTACAACCTTGCCCATTGACGTCTTGGTGCTGATATTCAAAGTTGCCAAAGCACATAACTAGATAGCTCATGAGTTATTAAATCAAGTGGATCACCTAGAGAAGCCACATGAAACACAACTTAGAGCATAGTAAGCATTTACATAGCCAAGAGACACCATAGGACCTACTAAAATGCTCACAGCAAGGAGAATTACCTTTAGCAAGGAAATCTCATGCTAATTTATACATTGAAACAACGAAAAAAAAAAAGAAAAAACATGCATATGGTGCCCTAGTTATCAATAGAAATTCAACTAGTGGGGCAATTCAACTAGCCATGTTGGGTGGGGAGTTTTGGCCAAATTATATCAATGGTTATCAAGTCAAAATCTATCCAAAATCATTGAGAGATGAAATATAAGAACAATTGAGAACCTCATATAAAGCCATACATGAGGCCTATAAAAATCCAAACCCTCCACTTGTAGAGACTTTTGGCTAGTGTAAATAAGAGAGATTCTTCTTGCAAATTTCATGCACAAGCTTTGAGTGACTTTTGCATGTTTCATGGCTTCAATGCTTTCTAATTTCTTTCATAAATGTTATCTATTGAGAAACTCTCTAATTTCAAGCTCTATTTTGTGTGAAATGCTTGAAGTTAATATGGGATTTGAGGTATGTAGAAGCACAATAACAACATAAGGAAGAAGACAAAGGAGCACAACACAACATTGAACGAATTACCAATTGAATACACAAAGATAAATGACACATTAAGGTTATAGGTGCATATACATGCTGAGGGAAAAAACATCTTAAAGAGGGAAAAAAGTTCCCCGAAGATGCTAAGTGTTGTTCACACACATCACTATCAAAGTATATCAACAAATCCCCCCTAGGACTCATACGTTGAACAAGAATTTGGCACTTATGTATAAGGAAGTGTCAACCTATGTGGAAAGAGATCAAGCCTCAAAACGAAGTAATCTCAAAGCTTTAAAAAAAGCTTTGAACTTCTCCGTAGGTAGAGCCTTTGTGAAAAGGTCTACAATGTTATCATATATGGTCACATATGCCAAACTGATCTCTCCAATAGAGAACCTCTCCCTTAGATAATGATAATGCACCTCAATGAGCTTTGTGCAAGCATGGAACACAGGATTCCTCACAACTACCAAGGCACTCTGACTGTCAGTGAAGATGGTGGTGGCAAAATACTGACCAACACCCAAATCAACCAAAATGCATTTGATCCACACACACTTAACACTCTTTGAAAGCTTCCCTATACTCAACCTCACAACTGGAAGTGGTCATAGTAGGCTTCTTCTTGCTTAACCATGATATGCATGAGCTACCAAGCATGAAGCAAAAACCATTGGTGGACATATGAGTGTCATAGCAACTAGCCTAGTCTGAATCAAAAAAACCATATAAATCTAGCACTAGTGATCCCCACTTGGGATAAAACAATCCAAGTAGTGAGGTACCACTCAAGTAGCAAAAGATACACTTAACCACTTGCCAATGCTTGAAAGATGGGCAATGCATAAACTGTTGAGATATCAAGCTCAACGTGTGATGATCTAGGATAACACGTATCACTTTTTCATTTCTCTGACATGTATATAGGTCATGCCGGTATATGTTAACGACACTTCATTAAGCTTTATCAGATTTATCTACCAAGAGTGAATGGCACATTTGGTTCTTTCCAGCTCACTCATTCGCAGACATTAGGTTTTTCCTTATGTACTGGTCTTTATATATTGGACTTGTTGTACTCTTGTTTTTAGGCCATTCTTGTACATTCCTTTTATTTAATAGAAGAAGAAGAAGAAGAAGATCATTCTTCCTTGCCTCAATCTGTGTGTGTGTTCCTCTTTGATTGTGAGTGTGTGTGTGTGTGAGCTCTCCTCCTTATCTCCTTCCTCATGATATGGTATCAAAGCTAGTGTGTCTATAGAGAGCTTGCGCAGAAGGCCGATGATGTAGAGTATGCAAGAAGGGGTGGAGAAAGCACTCACAAACGACCTCAGATTACTAAGAAAATTGGTGTGAAGGTAGAAGACCTCCATTTTGAGCCCCCATGGTGGGGCCCATAGAAAAACCAGGTCATTTTGGAAAACTATGACTTGCATCCTGTTTGGCGACACTCATATATTATAGATCCATAATTTCAAGCGATTCTATGTACTGATGATACACGAAAACATTATCTTTTTTTAGATCGAATTGTCACGTCATAGTGTGATAGTGTTCAAGCAGAAGTGATGCTTGTAGTGTTTTGCAGTGTTGTGAGTTGCTATAGAAATGGCAAACGCAGATGGAATGAGTCAGCTTATGAGCGATAAGCTAGACAAGAACAAATTCCATGCTTGGAGATTCAGAATGAAGAATTTCTTGATGGGAAAAGGCTATTGGAAGTACATCGAAGGAGAGAACAAAAATGCTCCACAGTTATGAGAAAGGAATCAGACTACAAACTAGTTAAGAGCATATGAGGAATGGAATCAAGGAAATGAAAGGTAATGTATTGACTATCTATTAGCATATAGGATAGCATGATTGGACACATACAGGATGCCAAAACTCCGAAAGAGGCTTGGAATAGTTTGGTCACTTTGTATGAGACCAATACAAAGGCATGGAAATTGCAACTCAAGAACGAGTTGCATAGTTTGGAGAAGAAGAGCATGTCAGTAAGTGACTACACCCTAAAAATCAAAAGCATATGTGAGTCACTTGCATCTATTGGCATGAATGTAGATGATGATGATAAGGTGGAAGTATGCCTTTGTGGTCTAGGAGTTGCATATAAGTAGTTCAGAACTTCTATACAGACCAGGGAAAACATTCCAAATTTTGGTGATCTGGTGTCCATGTTTATTATTGAAGAAAAGAATCTTGGTGAGGACTCAAACTCCCAAGGAAAACCTAGTTTGAAGTGGGTATTCTACTCTGGTAGAGGAAGAGGTAGAAGTAGATGCCTCTAAAGTGGAAGAGGAAATAGTAATCAAGACCAAAGTCAACACCAAAATCATGCAGGAGGTAGAGGACAGTTTCGAGGCAGGGGGAGCCAAAGAGGCTGCAGAAATTTCCAAAGAAATGGTTCAGGTAATGACAGTAAAGAATGCTTGAATTGTGGTAACGTGGACACTTTCAACGTGATTCTAGGTTGAAGAATCAAAATAACAGAAGGCAACAAAACAACTATGCATCCACAAGTGCAGATGATTCTGAGAAGCTATTCATGGTCCAACATCAGATGATGAATACAATGTCTGCCGTAGTTTGTAGAAATTGCTAGTTCCTAGATACGTTGAAACAAGTGATGACACATCACACCCTATCAAGCATACAGGTTACATAGCACTATCTATGGAGGATGGAAAGGTAAAACATCTTGCTGATGTGTTGCATGTTCTAAATATAACAAAGAATTTGGTTTCTGTTGGACAAATGGTTGACCAAGGATTACAAGTTAGGTTCAATGCTGATGGGTTATATGTACAAATAGGGTGGACGATTGATTGCCAAAGGAAACAAAGTGGGTAGGATGTTCATCTTAAATGTGAAAATTTCTGAAATGAATGCAGCCATGTTTGCAAAAGGTGCAAGAGTTATTGCAATATTATAGAGATGTGGCACAAACATATTTAACATGCAAACTTGCAAAGGCTGAAACTGATGCAGTCAAAGGAGATTGTGCATGGACAACCAAATTCAAGGTTGCAGAGATGCAAACGATATGTGCAGCATGTCAATTTGGTAAACAATCAAGATCATCGTTTTTTCATGACAAGCATGTTAGTGAGAATGTGCTAGAAATAGTACATACAAATGTTTGGGGTCTAGCAAAGACCACATGTATGGGTGGTTGTAGGTTTTATGTTACTTTCATTGATGACCATACATCAAAAGTGTGGGTATATTTCATGAAAGAGAATAGTGAGGTGTTCACTCACTTCCATAATTTTAAAGCTATGGTGGAAAAGCAGACGGGGAAGTATATTCAGACATTAAGATCTGATGGAGGAGGTGAATACATGTCAAATGAGTTCAACAACTTACTAAAAAGTCATGAAATTTGATGTCAGTTTTCATGCAGGTACACACCACAATAGAATGGTGTTGTTGAATGAAAAATTAGACATATTGCAGAAATAGCAAGAGCCTTGATGGCTGAGAAAAATATGCCTCATTGTTATTTTGTAGAAGTTGTGCATACAGTTGTATACATCATGAATAAAACTCCAACTACTGTTGTACATCAAGCTACACCTAAAGAGAAGTTCACAGGTAAAAAGCCAAACTTATCACATATGAAAGTTTTTTGCTGTATTACATATGTACATGTTCCAGATGAGTTTAGGATGAAGCTTGTTCCTAAAGTAGAACAATGTGTCTTCATTGGATACTCTCTTGAGCAAAAGGGATATAAATGTTATAACCCACTCACACGACAGGTGAAGGTGAGTAGAGATGTTGTGTTTGATGAAATGTCAAGCTTCTATGCAAATGCCAAAGATGGACTTAATCTTGAATCAAATGACAAAGAGAATGTTGAAAAATCAAATGTAGAATCTCAAGTTTTGAGTGGACTGGATGCATCACCAAGCAATAGTTCCAACTCAAATCCATGGAGTGGAAGATTGCATGGAAATTTTAGTCCAGAAAATTTATCAAGTACATCAAAGAAAGGTAAAGAAAAGCTTTCTGTTGGTAGTAAAACATCTACAAGTTTTGAAGACATTGATGGAGATTCACACAGTTCATAAAAGAGCCTTGATGAGGGGCTTGGATTGCCCTCTGTGAAGACTCCAAGAAGATCTTGGAGGATGCGGAATTCAGTGCAGCGATTGACATATGATAGTTATATGGCTCATCATTGTGCCTACATGACCAAGATAATAAAAGATGTTCAACCTTCTTTTTTTGAAGATGCAATTGGAAATGTGAATTGGGAAAAAGCTACGGATGAGATGCTGCACTTTATGGAAACGATACATGGAGGCTGGTCACATTGCCACAAGGAAAGAAACCCATAGGTTGCAAGTGGGTTTACAAGGTAAAGCACAATGCTGATGGTAGCATAAGTAGGTACAAAGCACAATTGGTAGCAAAAGGATATGCACAAACATATGGCATTGATTATGAGGAAACCTTCAACCCTGTAGCTAAATTGTCTAATATCAGGACACTTATTGCATTAGCTACAGCAAAAGGGTGGACTTTACATCAAATGGATGTGAAGAATGCCTTTCTACATGGTGAGTTACAGGAAGTATAGACCAGCCACAAGGTTATGAAGATTCAAAGCACCCAGAGTATGTTTGCAAGTTGCAAAAGGCTTTGTATGGGCTTAAGCAAGCTCCTCGTGCATGGCATGCAAGGATTGTTGACTACTTGACCACCATTGGATTTTCTATGTGTGATGCAGATCATTCACTATATGCAAGGAAGGGTAATGATGGCATCATGATTGTGGCTATTTATGTTCATGACTTGATTGTAGGTGGTGATAATGAAGAAAGCATTAAAGAGGTAAAGCAATTTCTTATGCAGGAATTTGACATGAAAGATCTTGGTGTGTTGTGCTATTTCTTGGGCATTGAGTTTATACATACAGAAACACGTATATGGATGTCGCAAAGGCAATATGCCTTGAATATGTTGCAAAAGTATGGTATGGCTGATTGTAAGCCAATTTACATGCCATTAGATCAAAATTTGAAGTTAGATACTACATCAGGTGAAGCATTGAAAAATTCTACTATGTACAAGAAAATTGTGTGAAGTTTGATATATCTCACAATTACAAGGCCTGATCTTAGCTACATTGTTGAATATGAAAGTCAATTTATGCAGGTTCCGAGGAAGCCACATTTAGATGCTTTGAGGTGCACTCTTCATTCTTCCTTGCCTCAATCTGTGTGTGTGTGCTCCTCTTTGATTGTGAGTGTGTGTGTGTGTGTGAGTTCTCCTCCTTATCTCCTTCCTTGTGACATAAACATGCTCATTTGAGAGAGAACAAATTGAATATCAAGTCAAGTTATGCATAAGTAAATCAAGCATCCAACAACCTATTGATAGAGAACAACATCAAATGCATCTCCAGCATCATGAAGATTCAACCATAAACCTATTTAATAGGAGTGGCAATAGGTTTGCAATCTTCAAGGACAAAGTGTTGTAATAATGTGTCAGTATATTTTGTTTGACACAAATTTATTCCCCCACCAACTTGCATAAACTGAATACCCAAATAATGATGCAAATGCCCCAAATATGACATCTCAAAAGAGGCATACAAATCAGCCATAAATTCATTAATGTGCTTTTCATTAGGACGAGTGAGCAGCATTTCATAAAGGATTCTAATTATGGGTCTACAAATCCTTCTGACCATATACTTGATTTCAAGCATGTCCTGCTCGTTGAACAAGTCACTGGTTTTTTTACTCAATACACAACATTTGGATTAACTCAAATCGGAACAACATTGTCATGGTTTCAACCATTGAAAATAGGTTTGTTCAAAAAATTGAATGCTCTTATGCAAGATTTCACCGCACAATTTTCCAAAAAGGGAGTTAAGTATGATTCAACCTCTTTATCTATAGCTTCAAGCAAACTAGCCATGAATATGTTCAAGTAGTAGCAAGGATCTTCAAGAAATATGTAGCTAGATGTCAACCTAGAGAAAGTCCACTAGCGAAGTTGCTTTCTATATTCCTAGAAGGACCAATTAATGGACAATTACACTCCTTAGTGTACATTCAAAGGCTCAACATGTTAAAAAAGAATGTATTAAAGAGTGTGCGGTAACTACAGAATCGAGGATTTCTCCATCTGATACAAAGAGTGAAGCATCTACTTCCTCTAATTCAATTAAATATTTGATACAAAGAGTGAGGCTTTAGATAGAACATGCAAAATGGCTATTTAATGCACCATACACTCAGAGATCACAACCTCTATTGAGAATTCAACACTGTAATGGGAATTGCCCTACTCATATGTGCAATAGAGTGCAATGGTACACACTACCAATTTATATTACACCACCTCAACATCAATACTACCAACAACAATATCAATAAAGACCATAGCATGAAGATAGGCCTATATATCTCCTAGGGATGCATATGGAAATCCTCCTAGAGATTTGCAAAAATACTATAGAGAACCTTACTATGAACAACCTAGGTATAATCAAGGAAACCATGAGCCCATGAGGTTAGTTTTGGATCAACAACTACCTCCACATCCTAGGGTGGTTCCAGTAAAGTATGCATAGAAAAACATAGAAAGGTCTATCATCCTAGTAGAACTAGCTATGATGGAAACAAACCCTAGATATACTGAAATGCACACTAGAGATACACTAAAGGTTAATGATATCAGGAAGAAGCCTATTATCTTGTGATCAATAGTGAACTCTAATTAGATGCACCATTCTAGCACAAGTATTTATCATGTAGAAAAAAGATTTGTTCAAAGACAATAGTGCACAAAAGATGCATGTGATCTCAAAGGTCCATGCAATATTGAAGGATTTTGTGAGGACTGTGGGAAAGATCACTTTGTTGGGCTTCGAGGTCTATGGAGCACACAAACAACACAAGGAAGAAGAAGAATCTTGGAGCACAACATAAGACAGAATGTATTATCGAGTGAATGTACAAAGATAAGTGACATGTTAGAGTTATAGACATATATACAAGCTAGGGAAAAAACATCTTGAACGTGGAAAAAAATGTCCCAATCTCCATGCTAAGTGTGCTCACACACATTAATATCAAAATATATCAACAAATCCCCCTTGGGAGTGATGTAGTGAACAAGGAGCTGGCACTCATTTATAAGGAAGTGTCAAACTACATGGAAAGAAATCAATCCACAAAACAAGGCAAAGCCTTTGTGAAAAGGTCTACAACATTATCATGTGTGGGCACATAAGCCAAAATAATCTCTCCAACAAAGAATCTCTCCCTACATAATGAAAGTGCACCTCAATGTGCTTTATGTGAGCATGGAACATAGCGTTCCTTACAACTGCCAATGTGCTCTGACTGTCAGTAAAAATGGTGGTGGAAGAAGCCTAACCAACACCCCCATAAGCCAAAAGGCATATGAGACACACACACTCAATAGTCACTATGAAATCTGCCCTATACTCAGTCGCTCAACTAGAAGTGTCCATAGTAGGCTGGTTCTTTCTTAACCAAGATATGCATGAGCTACCAAGCATGAAGAAAAAACCACCAGAGGACACATGAGTGTCATAGAAACTATTCCAATGTGAGTCAGAAAAAGCATGTAAATCTAGTATTAATGATCCCCCTTAGCATAAGACAATCCAAGTACTCAAGTACCACTCAAGTAGCGAAAGATGAGCTTCTACCTGCAAAGGTTGACACCTAGGCAATGCATAAACCTGCCCATCTGAGATTCAACAAATTGAACATCATGTCTAGTTATGCATAAGTAAATCAAGCATTCAACAACTTTCTGATAGATAACAACACCAAATGCATCTCCAACACCATGAAGACTCAATTGTACAACTGTTTCCATGGGAGTGTCAATAGTTTTGCAATCTTTGAGGCCAAAACATTGCAATAATGTGTCAAAATATTTTATTTGACACAAAGATGTTCCTCCATCAAATTGCATAAATTGAATGCCCAAATAATATTGCAAATGCCCAAAATATCACATCTCATAAGATGCATGAAAATTAGCCTTAAATTCAACAATATGCTTCTCAATAGGACTAGTGAGCAGTATACCATCAACATATACAACAATAATTAGAAGTACATTATTTGCACGCTTAACATATAAGGTGCTCTCATTTGGATTGTTCTCAAAACCATGTGCTAGCAAGTAGGCATGTATCTTCTCTTACCAAGCACGTGGTGTTTGTGTCAAACCATATAATGCCTTTTTCAACCTACATAATTTTTTTTATACCCTTTTTGTAGAAAAACACGAGGTTGAAATACATACACTTGTTCATGTAAGTCACCATTCAGAAATGCAGTTTTAATGTCCAAATAATGTACATTACCACCAGGATGAGTTGCAAGTGTAAAAATGTTATGAATAGTGGTCATTTGACATGTGTGAGCAAAGATCTGATCAAAATGAATGCCTCTCTCTTGAGCATAACCTTTGGCAACAAGAGTAGCCTTATACCTACCAATTTATCCATCAAGCTTATGTTTCAACTTGTATACCCATTTAGTGCCAAAGGCCTTTTTGCCTAGAGGTAAATCACATAAAGACCAAGTACCATTCATCATAATAGCACCATTTCTTGATTGCATAACATCCATCCAATTTTTTTAATTAAGTGTGTCATCAAAAGAAATAGGTTCATTCTCATCACAAAGACCATAGACAATCATTGCATAACAATCTGATGCAAAGGAATCACTATTAGAGCTAAATGAGTATGATTTGTCAAAAGTGTATCTACTTTGTTGTTTCTTAAAGTCTACACTAGACATTTCGGCATAGTTTTTGCCTCTTCTATGTCATCATCTCATCAACAAGTGCATCACATAAATTTGCATCAAAAATGGAATGGTCTACATCATCATTTGAAACCTATAAAGGCTAAGAAATTGCCTCTTATGGACTAGCACCTAACTTTTCACTTGTAAAAAGAGGGAGAAAAGTGTCACACACATCCTTTGAGCTAATAGATGTCTTCTTGGTACATGAAAGGGCTAAATTGGATCTTTCACAGAAACAACATCATGACTAGCATGAATGCATTTATTCTATGGATGATATAGTCAATAGCCTTTGCTTTCAGAACTGTGCCCAACAAAAATACATTACAATGTTTTATCACCCAGTTTTTTGCATTGTCTTTTAGGCACTAATGGATATGCTAGACAACCAAAGATAGGTAGATGATCAATAGATGGCTTGCGACCATGCCAAGCTTCAACATGTGTTTACCTATATGACAATTTCTTTGAGCAAACACGTATGGTTTGTAATGCGTCATAAGCAAATGGAGGTCTCAATGTTTCTATCTATATTTTTTGAGATGTTCCTGGCTACTGTACATATCCCTACATGTTATTTTCATGTTCATAAACATTGGAAGAGTTCATGATTTATAGAAGAGGATGTGAGTGTGTCCATAATTATTTATTTAGTCTATGCTAAAATTTCTAGTGGTTTTACATCACATTGATGGGTTCCTTCATCTTTGATTATTAATATCTACATTGAGAAAATGCCAATTTCCTTTGTTCCTCAATCTTTTCAGAAGGTCCTTGAGCATAAGGAATCCTTCCTCTTTTCATGTCATTCTTTCTCTTAGCTTATGAGCTATGAGGATCATTTTTTCATGTTCTGCATGGGGAAGTCTCTGTAACCTTTTCAAAATCGGAGGATCTTTTATTGACTTCATGGTATGATTTATGTTTTTTCTAAATGTTTCAGGCTTGGTTGGCTATCTAATGGGAACATATTTTGATGATTAGACATAAAATTTGTTTAATATAGAATTAACTCCATATAATTAACATTATACTTACATGTATTAATAATGCATTTTGGAAAAGCATTGTGGAAATTTTTTTTATATAATGATTCTATCCCAAGTTCTCGCCCACATATGTTTGATTCAATGTTATCTCACATGGTGACCTCCAAACTTATCTCAAAAAATCAGCCCTTCTCAACCAAAGCTGCTAGTAACTGTCTCATGGAATATAGTAAATTAAAAAATTTGGGTAACGATATGATGGACAGAGAGCTTTATAAATTGAAGGAGATCCACAAAAAATATGCACAAAAATTGCAATTAGTATATCTATCGAGGATGAAAAAATTTACCACGAGTGGATTGTTGCATTGAAATGTTGAAACCAAGGAATGAATAATGAAAAATGACCAAAAGTGAAAAGAAAAAGACTCTTGCTTCCAAGAAAATATTTTCTTTTTTTTTTCAAAATGGAAGTTCGGCAGTAGCATACTCTCCCAGACTTTAAGTAATAAATAAAAAAATTGTACATGTGAAAGGGCATAGTACCCATGGGACCTCCAAATCCCACAAATAAGGGGAAGATCAAACAAAATTAGAGAGCTCTACAAAGAAGCTAGATCATCCTCTCGTCCCCTTCATGTGGGGCCCACTTGCTTTTAATCTTATTATTCTCTAGGAAAAGCACTCTACGATGTCTTAAAGGCGAGGGTTTCTTACAATTGGAAATTATTTTGCCTAACAGGAAAAGCGACTTTTCTAACAACCATTCTTTAGGAGGGCTTCCAAAATTGGGAGCACACCTCTCCTTCTAGATCTTCCAGAGGGTCTCACTTCTAATCGCATTCCACAAAGATGAGGAACATCCAATTGCTTCACCCAACAATGCTTGCTTCCAGAGGATTCGTCCCTGAAACTGCAAGATATTCTCTAGGGTATGCTTGACCGACATTGAATTGGGACATGAGAAGAAGAGGTGCCCTAAGTCCTCATTGCCACTTAAGCATGTTTTGCACCATGGGGGTAATCCGCAAATTTGATGTGATAATATTTTTGGAACTTTCAAAGCTTGATCAAGAAAATATTTTCTTGATCAAGCTCTGTAGTTTATTTTTTATGTGATAATATTTTTGGAACTTTCAATTTTTGTAATCCCTCAGAAAATGAGAAACCATTTTGTATACCAAACTAGGCACTTAGAACTAAAGTACTCACACATATCTAATTAGATATTTCAATCAATCCTATAGGAATAATGTTCAAAGCCAAAATGCTAAAATAATGTTTCAATGTTTGTTATTTGACAAAATGTTATCCTTGCATCAACTTGCATAAACTATATGGCCAAATAATGATGCAAAAACCCCAAATTTGACATTTCAAAAGAGGCAAATCAGCCTTAAATTTGACATTTCAAAAGAGGCAAATCTATTTGTTGGACTATTCTCAAATCCATGTGCTAACGCATAGGCATGTATCTTTTCATAACAATCAAGTGGTGCTCGCTTCAATCCATACAATGCCTTTTTCAGCCGACATACTTTGTTTTCATGCACTTCCTACAAAAAACCATGGGGCTAAAATACATACATTTCTTCATGTAAGTCACATTAAAAAATGCAATTTTAATGTCCAACCTATGTATGTTCCAACCATGATGAGCTGCAAGTGCACAGATGCTCTCTATGGGCCACACATGGGGTAATGGTGGTGTTATGTTGGGATACAAAATCCATTGGTCCTCTTCCATTTTTGAGTCTTTTGTTTACCCACATCACATATTGATTGTGACTTCTTTTGGTGGGTCACATCCCTTTACCATCACTGCCAACCAAATTTTTGGGAGAATAGACACTTGGAAATCTCTTGATTATCTGTCCTCATACATATCTTGTGTGGTGACTTCAACGTGGTGGAAGTACTTTCTAATATATCGAAGCAAAAAGGCCATGTCATTGAAGGGATTGAAAAAAATTTTTGGGATCTTATGAAACTTCATCATGATCTAGTTGAAGCCAAGGATTCTCGTGGGTTTTCTTGGTTGAATCCTCAATGTGGTTTTCTTTGGGAAATGTGGGTTTTCTTGACAAATGCCACATTTCCCAAAGCATCACTATCTAAGTGTTATCTCTTTTAAGCCCTTCTTTAAGGGTCAAAAAGCACCATGGTTCCATGATGACCCTTTGATTTCTTTGCTTGCCTCGCTTTGCCAAGAAATTTAGTCACTTTGAAGCAAGTTTTTGCGATATATCCTCCCCTACTAAGATTTGGATTAATGGGGTCAATAAAACCTAAACCATTTTTTGTAGAACTCAAAAGAAGATCAAGTAATTGAAAAAAATAGAAGGGGGAAGCTTTATAGAATACTCATTTTATTGGAGACTAAAGCGAACAAAGGTAAATCCCACTTATAGAAAGGCCTTCTTAAGATACGGAGCATTCTCAAATACAAAGGTGAAACCAAGAGGAGGAATTTGTAGCTATTCTTTAAAGAATATTATACAAAGGTGAAACCAAGAGGAGGAATTTGTAGCTATTCTTTAAAGAATATTGTGTTGGAAAGACATATAAACCTTCAAAATAAATGTGTAGACTTTTGAAAAAGAAACAAATCAAAGAATTACTCCCAAGAATGATTGAGAAAAATGGAGCCAATTACTCTTCAAAAGGGGAGAACTGTGAGCTGATTGGCAATCACTTTGTGTAGCTTTTTCAGGTGTCTAATTCTCTCTCCCCTTGAAGGCATCATTGCATGGCTCTCATCTCGAAAATAAGATCCAAAAAAAAACCCAATTCATGTTTCACACTCTCTTGATACCCCCTTTCGAGTCAAGAGATCCAAGAAGCCAACATCACCCTCGCTAAAGGCAAAATATCGAGTCTTGATGACCTTACAAATTATATTTTCCAAACATTCAAAGATGTTCTTATGGTCTCACTTTGCTTGGTTTGGTGGAAGGCTCTTAGTTTTGGTGCCATAAAAAGGACAACACAAATCATGATAAATCTCATCCATAAAAAGGACAACACAAATCGAATAAAATCTAGCAACCTTTCATGCTCGAGATCGATTACAAGCTATCCATCAAGGTCCTGTCGAACCACATTTCATGCCATCTTCATTTGTGGGTCAATGAAGAATAGAAAGGCTTCCTCAAAGGTCAATTCATCCTTGGGGCCATCATAGATACATGGGAGATTTGGATTATGCGAAGGAGTCTTCCCAAAGCATTTTTTTCCTTATGATTTATTTTGACAAAGTTTATGAGGGCTAAGAATGGGACTTTATTCTTCAATCCCTCAAAGACCTTGGTTGTTGTACTTGGTTCATCAAAATGGTTTCATGCTTCTACAAAATGATTCAACATGGATCAACACTACTGGTCAGCTCTCCCCATCTATTTTCCTTAATTGCTCTATGAGTCAAGGTTGCCAGCTAGCCCATTTGCTTTTTTCCATTGTCATTGATGGGCACGATTACCTTATTAGAGATCAAATGCAATCGGGTGCCTATTTGGGGTCTCTCCCTCCATGATGGTCAGGATCAGATGTCCCTTGGACTCTTTGTCAATGACACTAGTATTTTCCTACATAATATTATTGGTCCCACTTCTAACATTGCCTTGATATCTTTTGTATGGCCTTAGGGTCCTGAATCAACCACTCAAAAACCATTTTCAAGATAGTTTTTGGTCCATCCCTACAATTTCTAACAGATCAAGACTACTAGGAGCTCCTTTATGGTCAAGTATTTTGCTTGTAGGGTATCCAAAATGGTTTTGGGTTTTCTATGATCCAACATTTGGATTTGCTTCTTGCCAAGCTTTACAACAAGCTCCATTATTGGTAAGGAATGATATGAGAAATAATAGCACAAAAGAATAGACCAATCAATAGATTTAAGAAAAATGTAGACACAAAGATGTAGTCTAAGAGATAGAGAATTCAAATTCGCAAACTTCCAAGAGGAATGCAATTACAAAGTTGGTGCTATCCCCTTCCAATATGGATCTTAGATGCCAATCTAGACACACTCTAGATGAAGGGATCCCTAGAGCACAATGGTCTGTAGAGCTTCACATAGGCCATGCTTATATGGCTTTTACAATGAGATTCGGTATAGATAAACATAGTCAAGAGACAATAAATAGTTGGCAAAAATATAATATTTAACTATATCTATAGAACCAGAAGTCATATCATCTCAATCCTATGGGATGGGGGGATAGGCCCTCGAACCTGGTAGAAGGGGGCAAGCCTCTTGCTACACTCCCCGCATTAAGGTTCCATGGGGAAACCACATGTCATCACAAGGCCTTTAGTTTCATCTCGAATGGCAACCCAATGGCCTTAACATTTATGCCCTACATAACCTCATGGCTAAGCTCACAAAGATCATCTTTACCATCAAGGATGACACATAGAACTCATCTAACTTTGAAGCTAGGGTTCCACAAATGCCCACACTCTCACAATGGCTTCACCTCATAACAAGGGACTTACAAATTAGAGCACCATGGATCATTCTTGGTCACTTAAGTGTGGAGTATTGAGTATATCTAACACCTGTGCTCAATGTCCACCATGCGATGAACTACCTCCTTGGTCCAATACCAAGATTTTGAAAGTATCCATGATGTTTCTCTCTACCAAGAGCCTTGATGAAGATGTTTGATCCATTCTCTTCAATTGGATAATAACTTATCTCCATGATCCCTTCCTTAATCAACTTATGCACATAGTGATATTAAATTTCTTTGTGCTTGGTATGTGCATTGAAAATAAGATTTTTGGTGATGGCCATGCAACTTTGGTTGTCACACTTAAGCTTTGTTGCATCATATCCTTGTATTGCTATGTGCCATATGATACTCCTTAGTCATACTATTTCACATGCTTAAACACATACCACTTTGTACTCAGCATCAGTAGAAGATAATGCTACATTCATTGCTTCTTGTTAATCCAAGAGAAAACCCCAAATTCTAAAGAGAAGCAATATCTAGAGACTGATTTTATAGTATCAATATCTCTTGCCCAATCCAAATCACAACATCCACCTAGAGATGATCCATGCTCATAGAGAATACCATAATCAATGTTTCTTTTCACATACTTAAGTATCCACATGCTTGCCTGCCAATGAGTTTGGCAAGGGTTTCAAACCTACTTACTACTCCAACAACATAGGAGATATCTAGTCTGCTATTGAAAAAGTAGATGAGACTTTCAAAACATTTCTTGTATTTTCCACTATCCATTGGAATTGAACTATCTTCAATAGATAATTTTGCATTGACCTTCATAGTTGTAAAAATCGCCTTGCAATCCTCCATGTAGAATGCCTTCAAACTTTATCTAGCATACTTCTATTGAGAGATGAAAATCTTCTCTAGCTCCTACCATACTTTAAGGCCTAAGCAATAATTTACTAAGTCTTTTATTTCAAATTCTAAACTCAGGCCATCTTTCATCTATTCAAGAAGATCATCATCATTTCATGTAATCACAAGGTCATCTACATAGAGTATAATAAAAATTTTCTTCCCTTCTCTCTTTAGAACATAGAAGTTATCATCAAAAGCACATCTTTTGATATCTAGATCTAAGAGATACTTATCCATGCATTGGTACCACACCCTAGGGGCTTGTTTTAGTTCAAACAATATCTTCTTTAGCTTCCATACCTTGTTCTTTAAATGGGGAGACTCAAGCCTTGGTGTTTGAGACACATATAGATCCTACTTGATGTCTCCATCAAGAACAATGATTTGAGACCCATGTGATACATTTTCCATTTTTTATGTGCAGCCACAACTAGTACTACTCAAATAGTGTACATCCATGCAATCAAGGCAAATGATTCACAAATGTAAACATGTTTGACATGTGAGTAGACTTGTGCAAAAATTCTTGATCTATACTTCTCCAAAGTACCATCAACCTTGTACTTTAACTTCCATACCCACTTTAGGCAAATGAATTTGCGCTTAGTGGGTCGATCCACTAGCTCCCAAGTTCCATTCTTCATGATGTTATCGCATTTTGTTTGCATGATAGACCTCCAATTGGGATTAGGGAGTGCCTCTTTTCTATTTTTCAATTCCTTTTCTTGTTCTTGATTGAGCTTCACTATCAAGCTTGTGTTTACAATATGGATGCTTGTCCATCTCTGCTCTTTGATTCTCTGTGATTTCCTTGGCATCATCTATTCTAGTAATTGTGGGATGGGATTTTGAGAATATTAGACCTGACTTTCTAATTAGGTGATGATAGATTTTTGATCGTCACTCATTATATGAGAATGATGCTTTCTTCTCTTGTGTAGAAGAAATAGCTCTTGTTCTAGGTCCATAGTGGATTGCCCCTTTGCCTCATGATAAGTGGAATCTATCATTTCCTCCACTACATGTGGCTAATCCTCCTTAAACACCACATCAAGAATTGCCTTGATCTTCTTAGCCTTAGGGTCATAAAGTTTATAAGCCTTTTTATCCTTATTGTAATGTAAGAAGATACATTTGATGCTTTTGGTTGAAGCTTGTTTCTCTACCTATCAGGAACATGTACATAACATTCACTTCCAATACTTTGAAATGGGAAACATATGGCTTTTTACTAGTGTAAGCCTCTTGTGGATCCTTTCCATCAAGTGCCTTGGTGTAACTTTGATCAAAGGTGTAGATAGCAGTGTTGATGACCTCTGCCAAAAATTGATTTGGAAAACCTTTTCCCTTCAACATGCACCTTGCCATCTCCATGATGGTTCAATTATGACATTCTACAATGCCGTTTTGTTGAATGCTATGTTTCATTGTGAACTTATGCTCCTTTCATTTAATGTTTCATAAATCTTCAAACTATATTGATGTAAAATCCCCACCATAATCTGTTCTAAATTTCTTCATTTTCTTCCCTAGTTCAATTTCAAAAAGTTTAAGTCATTCTTTAAACTTATAAAAATCATAAGCCTTATCATGAAGGAAGTACAACCACATCTTCCTGCTATAGTCCTCAATTAGTAACATGAATTAGGAAGATCTTCCCAAGGTCAATGTATGCATTTTTTCACACAATTCAAAATGCACCAAGTCTAGAGGGTAGCTTGTTCTATTCTTGCTTTCTTCTGGAAATGACTTCCTCTATTGCTTTTCCATCATGCAATCTTCACATGGTTCCTTCATGTATGCAATTGAAGGTAGCTATGCAACCATACCCCTATGATGCATCTCCTTTGGTACATGATATCCAATATGCCCAAATCTTCCATGCCATAGCTTACTCGTACCCATGCTTGTAGTGATTGTAATAGTAGACAACTCATACATGTTGTTCCTCCTTATACCAATCACAAAAATGGTGTTGTTACTATCCATAAATTTAGCTCATGTCTTGCAACCTTGATCAATAATAGAAGCTACTAAAAGTAGATTTCATTTGATTTGTGGAACATACAACACATTTGAAAGCCTTTTGATATCCCAATTAGAATTTCTAGATAGACTCTATGTGAAGGGCTCACTAATCACTATCACTCATCTATAAGGAAGTGACAAGCTATGTGGAAAGAGATCAATCCACAAAAGGAAGTAAGCCCAAGCCTTTGTAGAAAGCTTCAAACTTCTCCCAAGGGAAAGCCTTTGTGAAAAGATCTGCAATGTTATCTTGTGTGGGCACATAGGCCAAACTCATCTCCCCAACAGAGAAACTCTCCCTTACATAATTATAATGCACCTCAATGTGCTTTGTGTGAGCACAGAACACAAGGTTCCTTGCAATAGCGAATGCACTCTGATTGTCAGTGAATATGGTGGTGGCAAAAAACTAACCAACACCAAATCATCCAAAAGGCATTTGAGTCACACATGCTCAACAATCGCTATGAAATTTTCCCTATACTCATCCTCAAAACTAGAAGTGGACATAGTAGGTTGCTTCTTGCTCAACCAACAAATGCATGAGCTACCAAGCATGAAGCAAACACCACCAATGGACACATGAGTTTCATAGCAACTAGCCACTTAGAGTCAAAAAAAGCATGTAAATCTACTGGTTGTGATCCCCCCTTTGAATAAAACAATCCAAGTAGTTGGGTACTACTCAAGTAGCAAAAGATGCACTTAATTGCTTGCCAATGCTTCACACCTGGGTAATGCATAAACATGCTCATTTGAGAGACAACAAACTAAATATCACGTTGAGATATGCATAAGTAAATCAAGCATCCAATAGCATTCTGATAGAGAACAACATCAAATGCATCTCCAATATCATGAAGAGTCAATTGTAAACTTGTTTCCATAGGAATGGCAATAACTTTGCAATCTTCAAGGACAAAATGTTGCAATAATGTGTCAATGTATTTTCTTTGACACAAAATCTATTCCACCATCAACCTGTATAAATTGAATGCCCAAATAATGATGCAAATACGCCAAATCGAAAATCTCAAAAGAGGCATGCAAATCAGCCTTAAAATTAGCAATATGCTTCTCATTAGGACCAGTGAGCAACATTTTATCAACATAGGCAATGTTGACGTATGAAACATCAAAAGAAATGAATTAATGTGACACTAGATAATCTCTATGGTCACCATTAACTCAATGCTTCTTCAAACTTTGAGAAATGATTGCCTAAATTGAGAACTTTGCTTCTTCAGAAATTTCTACTCACTGAAATGGCATACCTTCACTCTTTTGCTTATTTCTCTTATCAAAAATATTATTTTTCTAAGATCTTGTGGTGGATGAAAGTAGAAGAGAACAGCTTTCTAACAAGCTATTATTTGCTAAAAAATTTGCACTACAGACCAAGTTATGGCCTTTACAATTTGACCCTGGCTGGGCCATAAAAATAAGAAATATTGCTTGTTTTAGTAAAAGTGCATATCTAAATATAAAATTTTTCAACTTAGCATCGACTTGCAGCAAGAATTCGATGCCAAGCATTGAATTGGTGTGTTTTTAGCCACTTTTTCAGCACTTGAAACACCCCCTTGAACACAAACATGAAGAAAAGCACTTTTATGTTGGAATTCGATGGTAGGCATTGGCTTTACGTTGAATTTCGATGCCAAGCATCGAGTGCTTCAAAAACCTCATGTTTTTAAGGAGATTCAATAGTAGATAAAAACTCAGAGAATGAAACAAGAACTTATCAGCACAAACTCGATAAAAACTTGAAGTTTTGAAGTCATTACCACAATAGGCAAAGCATGGAGATGAAGGAGAGAGTATCGTACACAGAACTTTAATTAGTTCTTCTCATAGCTATGAAAAACTCAAAAATTTACAGGTGATTTCTTACTCAAAGAATCCCGACTATACTCAGTCATACAAAATCTCTCTTTTTCATCTCTCTCTCTCTCTCTCTCTCTCTCTCTCTCTCTCTCTCTCTCTCTCTAACACACACACACACACACGTGTCTGTTGATACAAACAAACTTATATAGATTTTTTCAATCTCATGACTTTTGAAAATTCTAGAACTAAAATTAAGTCTAACTTTACAAATATATTACATGTGTGAAATTGTCCCTTCACATAGGCATGTGCTTTCCTTCTTATACTTTGACCTTCAAATTTATGTCCAGTTTGTGATTGATTCTTCAACAGCTCCCCCTCAATCACTAATTGACATTCTCTGTTTCTTCATATCATCCTCTTTTCTTTTTACGCTTGCCATGCTTTTGAATCTATTGATCTTCACACCATACAAGCTCTTTGTCATTATATCTGTTATCTGATCCTTTGTAGAAATGTAGTCCACTTCAATTTCTTTCTCCATTACCTTTTCTCTGAGTAAATGATACTGTATAATGTTTTGTTCTTGCATGAAATACTAGATTTGCTACAAGATAAAGTGAACTCATGTTATCTCCATGTATTGCAGGTATACCTTGATTAATGCCCAAGCTTTTGAATAATGTCTGCATCCATATGACCTCCTTAGGTGCTTCTACAAGTCCTTTGTACTCAGCTTCAGTTGATTATAATGCTACTGTATGTTGTTTCTTTGAACACCAACTTACAAGATTATCACCAATGTATATCATGTAGCCATGAGTTGATCTTCTATCATCTTGATTACCTACCTAGTCTGAGTCACTATAGGCTCTCAACTTCAAATCTGAAGAAAAAGGATAATATAATCCTTCCTTTATGGTTCCTTTGATATATTTTAGAACTCTTTGACCTGCAATCCAATGTGGATCCTTTGAACAATGTATGAGTTGTGATAGAACTCCCACTACATAACTAAAATCAGGTCTTGTTAGTGTAGCATAAATAAACTACCCATAAGAGAATGATACTGCCTCATATCTTTGTATTCGACACCATCATATTACTGAGCTTGTGATTAACATCAAGTGGAGTTGAAGCTTCTCTACAATTTTCCATGCCAAACTTCTTCAATAGGTTTAGAGGATACCTTTCTTGTGATACATATATGCCATGGTCTTATAAGTGACTTCCATTCCAAGAAAATATGATAACTTTCCTAGGTCACTAATCTTGAATTCCTTCTCAAATAATCTCTTTACCTCCTTAATTCCTTCATCTGAAGTATCTGTGATTATAATGTCATCTACATAAATACAAATGTAGATTGTACCTTCCTCTATTCTTTTGATGAGTATACTTGGATCTGTTTTTTAACTTTGATATCCAAGATCATTGAGATACTTCACCAATCTATAGTTCCATGATCTTGGAGCTTGCATCAATCCATAGAGTGCTCTTCTCAATCTACAGACAAAATTTGGATACATGGAATCTATAAACCCTTGATGTTGTTCCATGTATACCTCATCTCATACGTATCCATTCAAGAATGCATTCTTTATATCCAGTTGACTCAGAGTCCATCCTTTTGAAGCTGCAATAGCAATGATTGTCATTATAGTTGACATCTTAGCTACAAGACTGAATGTTTCATCATAATCTATGCCATAAGTTTGGGCATAGCCTTTCACCACAAGTCTAGCTTTACATCTGGCTATACTTCCATCTGCAAGCTTCTTCACTTTATAAACTCATTTATTTCCAATTATCTTCTTACCATTTGGTTTAGAAAAAAGTTCCCAAGTCTTGTTCTCCTCTATTGCATTGAATTCTTCCTTCATTGCTTCTTACCTTCTGCTTCATCATAGGTTGAGGTTCTTCATCATCTTTGACCATATATGCATAGTTCTCCTCAGTTATGTAAGAAGTATCATAAGAATACCTTTCTGGCTGCCTTCTTGTCCTACTTGACCTCCTTGGTTCACATTCTTCATGTGTGTCTCGATACACCTCTTCATCAAATATAGGAGCTTCTTCATTTCTTCTTGTTAATCCACTTTTGAATGTGCTTGCTTGCATATACTCTTCATCTCCATTCGCTTGCACACTTGATTTTCCTTTCTCACATCTTATTGCCTCTTCTTCAAATTCTTCAACTATATGATTTTGATCTGCATACCAACTTTTCTGTTCATCAAATGTAACATCTCTAGAAACAAGAAAATGTTTGGTTAGAGGATTCCACAACCTGTAACCCATCTGCTTTTCATCATAACCAATGAACACATATTTTTCTGCCTTTGGTTCAAGTTTATGTCTAAGTTGTAATGGCACATAAGCATATGCAATTGATCCAAACACTTTACAATGATCTAGTGTTGGTTTCTTACTCCACCAAGCTTCATATGGAGTCATTCCATTTACAGCTATACATGGTAATCTATTCACAAGATATGAAGATGTATTTACAACCTCAGCCCAAAGATAATTTGGACAATTCTTCTCCTTTAGCATAGCTCTAGCTAACTCAACCAAAGTCCTATTTCCTCTTTCTGCTACACCATTTTGTTGTGGTGTATACCTGTAGGTTATTTCTCTCTTAATACCTGCATTCCAAAGATAATCATTGAACTCTTGGGAGAAGTATTCTCCCCCTCCATCAGACCTCATTCTCTTAAGCTTTTGACCTACGACTCTCTCTGCATATGCATGAAAATGCTTGAAAACCCCAAACACTTCTAATCTTTCCTTCAAAACATACAGATTTATCCATCTTGTAGCATCATCAATGAAAAGAACATAATACCTTGAACCATTGATAGATCCTTATTTTCTTGGTCCCCATACATATGTATGAATGAGCTCTAGTACTCCATCATGTTTAAATCCTTTCTTCAAAAATGGTAACTTGTGTGCTTTTCCCATCTGACATGCTTCACATTTATAAATCATATGATGAGTGTGCACATTTGGTAATCCTAGTACAGACTGACTTGCAACCATAGCTTTACTTCTTCTTTCATTGAAATGACCTAATCTCTTATACCAGAGATCAAGTTCTGTAATCAGTCCTTCACCATGTGTAAGAAAATTTTGACCAATGTTCCCTTGCATTCTTAAAGTAAAGAGTCTACCTTCTGTCTTACCACAAACAATCTGATTATATCCATTCTCTAGATCTTCAACAAATAATCCTTCATTTGTAAACCTGACTTGAAAACCTTTTTTTCAACTATGTGTTCCACACTAATCAAGTTTTTAGGTATTGTGAGAACATACAAAACATTGGTTAGCAAATCTGCTCAACTCTTGTATTTCACTTTTCCAATTGAATGTACACTATGGTTTGTATTATCACTTGTTTGAACTGTATAACTAGAAATGCCATTTTTCGATTCTGACATCAATTCTATGTTTCTTGACAAATTATTAGCACATCCAGAGTCAATGTAAAATACCTTTAGATCTTCTTTATATGATGTTCTAATTGAATTCATCATCAATGATGTATGACTTTCATTATGTGTGTCATTTGCATAATTGTAGTAGGTGGTGTTGTAGGATTGATTCTGTCCCCAACTTCTTCCTCCACCTCTACCATAGCCTCCTCTTTGACTTTGTCTACCTCTGTGAGAATAAATTTGATATCTTCCACCTCTGCCTCTGCTATTGTTATTATGATTTTGATTTGATCCTTGTTGATTATGCCAACATTCATGAAATGATTGCTCAATCCACAAATCCAGCAAGCCTTCTTATTGTTATTATGATTAGCTCTTCCTCTTCCAAAACCTCTTGCTCTTCCTCTGCCAGTGCTTCGACTTCTTCCATAATAAACTTGAGAACTTGATTCCTCTTCATCATTTGCTTTACCTTTATCTCCTTTCTTCTTGTTCTTCATGTACATTGCAGAACTTTGTCCTTTATCTCCATCTCCCTTCAAGTCTTGCTCAAATGTGAGCATCAATCCAAGCAATTGATTCAAATTTGGAACATAATGACTCAAAGAAAGTTCTCTTGACAAGACAAAAGGTTTCCACCTTTCATCTCCTCTTAAACCTGCAAGCAATTGAGCAATCAATCTGTGATCTTCAATATCTTCATTTATGGATCCAAGATTATCTGTTAGATCCTTCATTTTAGTGACATAATCAATAATACGTTGACTTGGCTTCTTCTTGAATGTAGCAAACTCTGACCATAGCCCTACTTTCCTTGCTTTGGTAGTACTTTGGAAATGATATTTCAATGCATTCCATATATCTTCAGTTGATTCCAATCCTTTGATGTGTGGTAGCAATGTTGATATATTTAGGTAGTGATGTGTGTGAACACACTAGGACCGTCGGGGCACTTTTTTCCCTCTTTAGGAGGTTTTTTTCCCTCGGCTTGTATATACGCCTATTGCCCTAATGGGCTACTTATCTTTGTACATTCTCCAGTAATACATTCAGTATTGTGTGTTGTGCTCCAAGCTTCTTCTTCTTCCTTGTGTTGTTCGCATGCTTCTGCAGACGTCTAACTCCAACAATTGGTATCAGAGTAGGTCGTTACTTCATCTAGGGCACTGTCGACACTCCTCCGTTTGCAGTCTCAGATTCGCGCGAAATTTGGTGAGCATACTCAAGGTGTTTCACAGATCAAAACAGCTTCGCTATCTGGTGCCGAAATCACGGCCTGAGCTCGTTTCGACCTCCGAACGCACTATCACAGTGCTTGTGCAGGTTGTTTCGTCTTTTTGTGCCAAAGTTATATACCAGTTTCTGTTCGCCAGTATAAGCGTCTCAAAGTCTGCTGCAGGTCTAGCAGAATTCCTCTCTGGTAGTTTTGTTCAACTTTTTGAGATACAGTCAATTTTCTGCATCCACGTATTTTAGTCACCGGCCATGGCTAAAAGCAGTGATGTATTCCGTATGTTGGCTCTTGAGGATAAGTTGGATGGTACCAGCTACCCATTATGGGCTTATATGATGCGACATGTGTTGGTTGCAAAAGGATTGTGGAACATTATGTAGGGTGTTGAAAGACGTCCTGCTACACCTGTAACAATAGGTACTGCAAATACAGGTGCTGGAGCTGACGGAGATGGTGTCGAAGATGATATTGTCAGATTCCTGTTTGTGCTTCTGTTTCTGCTGCACCCACTGCAGAGCAGATTTGTTGGGATGGCAGAGATGCCCAGGCACATGCATTGATAGCTTTGTCTCTCAAACGTTCCATTATTCCTCATATTCGCTCTTGCAGAATAGCTAAGGATGCTTGGGATACACTTACCACATTGTACCAAGCTAGGAATGAGGCTCGTGTTGCTTACCTCCGAAAACAGTTGGAGGGTGAGCACATGAATGAAGGTGATTCTATGGACAGTTTCTTAACAAAGATCAGAGACTTGAAGGAACAGTTGATTTTTGTTGATGACGTTATACCAGATAGCTCACTTGTGCAGACTATTCTGAATGGTCTTCCTAATTCATATTAGAGTTTTGCTTCTACTCTTCGGTTGATGATGAAAGGCAATCCAAATGCCTTGTCACTTGAGGAGTTAGTCTCTATTCTGTTGCAAGAAGATCAGTCCAGGCAAAACATGTCCATTATGCATGTTGCAGATCAAGCTTTCTTGGCTAGTCAGAAGGGCAAAGGAAAATGGAGCTCTTCTAGTAGTAAGCAGAAATCTGCAAATGCTGCACATTCGAAGAACCAAGACAAAGATGAGAAAAAATCAGAAAAGCAGAAATTGTTTTGTAAGTACTATAAAGGGAATGATCATATCATAAAGAACTGTCCCAAACTGGTTGCAAAAGAGGCAAAGAAGAAAGAGGCTGGAATGGTTGTTGCAAAAGCCTCTACACCAAAAACGGAGTCTGCTAATCTTGTGCAGGAAGAAGAATGGGCGTTCACTACTGTTTGTAGTTTTGACCCATCTTCTCATGAGCAGTGCATGTCTGCAGTAGACTCAGATGTTTGGTACTTTGACAGTGGGGCGACCAAACATATTACCTCGCAGCGCAGTTTCTTCCCTTCACTCGAGCCTGCCCCTACAGGGAATACTGTTACATGCACCAATAACTCCTCTTATCCTATTATGGGAGTTGGTAAGATCATTTTGACTATTGCTGATGGTAGTTCTTTCACTTTATCAGATGCTTTATTTGTGTCAGGGATCAAGAAGAATCTCTTATCAGTTTCTACATTAGCCAAGATTGGCTTGGTTGTGAAATTTGTTGATGACAGATGTACAGTTCATGATCTGTCAAATGGCGATGTTATTATTGCTTCTGGCATTTTATGTCGTGGGCTGTATAAGCTCATAGACTATGAAAGATCTGTAAATGATTTGGCATGTGCAATAAATGATTCTCAGGCTATGTCAGATGCAAAGCTTTGGCATGCATGCTTTGGTCATCTGAATTTTGCTAGTTTGCTACGCCTGCAGAAATCTGAAATGGTGTCCTCTTTGCCCAAACTTGAGGCACCTAGAAAACATGTTTGTGAAGGCTGTATTTTGGGCAAAATGCAGCGTGCAAGCACCCTCTTTTGGAAATTACCTTTACTTCGTGACTTTCATTGATGATTTTTCCAGGCATGCATGGGTATATCCACTCAAAGCAAAGTCCAAAGTGTTCATGTGCTTTAAACAGTTTTTGGTTTTGGATGAAAATCTGTCAGCATGTAAAATGGGCACCCTCCGTTCTGATCGAGGGGGGGAATATATGTCTTCTGATTTTAATGCATTTCTTGCTGAACATGGGATAAAACACCAGTGTACAATGCCGTATACACCTCAACAGAATGGAGTTGTTGAACGAAAGAATAGGTCACTCATGGAGATGGCGAGGTGCATGGTCAAGAGTCAGGCTTTACCACATAATTTTTGGCTTGAGGTTGTCATGTGTGCAGCATATGTACTGAACAGGTGTCCCACTAAAGCGCTGCAGTCTATCACTCCATATGAGGCTTGGCATGACTGCAAGCCATGTGTTGCTCATCTGCGTGTTTTTGGTTGTTTGGCATATGCACTAGTGCATGAACAACATCGCAGAAAATTGGATGATAAGGCAATAAAATGTATTTTGGTTGGGTACAGTTTTGAAAGTAAAGGCTATCGTCTGTATCATCCAAAGACTAAATGCATTCTGGTTAGCCGTGATGTTGTCTTTGTGGAAGATGCTATTCAGCCATTGCTTTCATGTACTATCTGTTAGCTCCAAAGCCATGTATGATACTTTGATGCCTCTTTTTACAGGTGGACAGTCTAGTGCTAGTCCTAATGAGGCAACTTCTCAGCCTTTGCAGGTTTCATATGATGATGCAGATCATTCCATTTCTAATGCAGATTTACATGATGAACTTGTTGATGAGAGAGCTGATATTCAGCAGGCAAACACTATGCCAAAATGGTTGGTGCAGACTTTGTGTGACATCAAATTAGATGCACCTTTGTCATATCATACTCGCTGAGGCTCTCATAGTGCCTCCTTTGCATCAGATTTCTATGTTATGGCTGCGTCTAGTCTCTGTGATGAGAATGAGCCTCTTTCTTTTGATGAAGCACAGAATTCAGAAAATTGGATGGCTATTATGCAATCTGAATATGATGCTATAATGAAGAATGGTACATGGTCTTTATGTGACTTGCCTTCTGGCAAGAAGGCCATTGGCACTAAGTGGGTATACAAGCTGAAGTGTAAACCTGATGGTACAGTTGACAGGTATAAGGCTAGGCTTGTTGCAAAGGGTTATGCATAGGAAAGAGGCATTGATTTTGATGAGACCTTTGCACCTACATGCGGTATGACTACTGTTCAGAGCATTTGTGCACTTGCAGCCCATCATGGTTGGAATGTACATCAGTTGGACACTAAAACAACATTTCTGGATGGTGAATTGCATGAAGAAGTGTATGTTTTTCAGCCCCGTGGCTTTGTGCAGAAAGGGCATGAAAACCAGGTGTGCAGGTTAAAGAAGGCATTATATGGTTTAAAGCAAGCATCACGTGCTTGGTATGAGAAGATACATGCCTATCTGGTTGCGCATGGTTTTGAGAACAGTCCAATTGAAAGCACCTTATATGTTAAGCGTGCTAATGATGTGCTTCTGATCTTGTTGTCTATGTTGATGACATGCTGCTCACTAGTCCTATTGAGAAGCATATTGCTGATTTCAAGGCTTGCATGCCTCATTTGAGATGTCTAATTTGGGGCATTTGCATCACTATTTGGGCATTCAGATTATGCAAGTTGATGGTGGAATGGCTTTGTGTCAAACGAAATAGATTGACACATTATTGCAGCGTTTTGGCCTCGAAGATTGTAAGCCTATTGCCACTCCTATGGAGACAAGTTTACGATTGAGTCTTCATGATGTTGGGGATGCATTTGATGATGTTCTCTATCAGCAATCTATTGGACACTTGATTTACTTATGCATTACTCAGCCAGATATTCAGTTTGTTGTCTCACAGATGAGCAGGTTTATGCATTGCCCAGGAGTCACGCATTGGAAGGCAGTTAAGCGCATCTTTTGCTACTTGAGTGGTACTCAGCTACTTGGGTTGTTTTATCCCAAGGGGGGATCACTACCGCCAGATTTGCATGCTTTTTCTTACTCAAATTGGGCTGGTTGCTATGACACTCGTGTGTCCACCACTGGTTTTTGCTTCGTGCTTGGTAGCTCATGTATATCTTGGTTGAGCAAGAAGCAGCCTACTGTGGCCACTTCCAGTTATGAGGCTGAGTATAGGGCAGCTTTCACAGCGACTGTTGAGTGTGTGTGGCTCAGACACCTTATGGCTGATTTGGGTGTTGGCCAGTCTTCTGCCACCACCATCTTCACTGACAGTCAGAGCCCATTGGCAGTTGGAAGGAACCCTGTGTTCCATGCTCACACTAAGCACATTGAGGTGCATTATCACTATGTCAGGGAGAGGTTCTCTGCTTGAGAGATCACCTTGGCATATGTGCCCACGCAGGAGAACATTGCAAACCTTTTCACGAAGGCTCTGCCTAGGGAGAAGTTTGAAGCTTTCCGCAAAGCTTTGGGCTTACTTCCTTTTATGGAGTGATTTCCACATAGCTTGGCACTTCCTTATACATGAGTGCCAGCTCCTTGTTCACCGCATCACTCCCAGGGGGGATTTGTTGATATATTTAGGTAGTGATGTGTGTGAACACACTAGGACCGCTGGGGCACTTTTTTCCCTCTTTAGGAGGTTTTTTTCCCCCGGCTTGTATATATGCCTATTGCCCTAATGGGCTCCTTATCTTTGTACATTCTCTAGTAATACATTCAGTATTGTGTGTTGTGCTCCAAGCTTCTTCTTCTTCCTTGTGTTGTTCGCGTGCTTCCCCAGACGTCTGACTCCAACAAGCAAATGATCTGAAATTGTATTATAGATGTAGGCCTTTGCACTTGCATCCTTCTTCTGCCAATGCTTTAAAGCATCTAGATCCTCTTTCTTTGGTCAGATTTCATCTTCAAATACTAGCTTCTCTTCTTCACCTCTTATGTACACCATGAGATCCTTACTCATAAGTAAGGCTTCCATTCTCATTACCCATGGAGGATAATTATCTATGTCCAGTTTGTCAATGGAGATATGATCTGCTATAATTCTTTGCTTCTGCTTCAACCTATGAGTTTAAAGGATAAAGAATAATATCTTTTGGAGTTTTTTGTGTATAGATACACTTTTGAAGTAATCATTTCATGCCTTGTGTCTTTGAATGCTTCAACTTTCAAAATTTAATGAGAACTTTCCAAAACTTCTCGTACCTTTGATGCCTTCTACTCCCTAGAACCTTTCTACTCTGATACCACTTGTTGATGTATGAAACATAACAAGAAATGAATTAATGTGACACTAGACAACCTCTATGGCCACCATTAACTCAATGCTTCTTCAAACTTTGAGAAATGATTGCCTAAACTGAGAACTTTGCTTCTTCAAAAATTTCTAGTCATTGAAATGACAGATCTTCACTCTTTTACTTATTTCTCTTAGCACAAATATTATTTTGCAAGATCTTTAGGTAGATGAAAGTAGAAGAGAAGAGCTTTCCAACAATTAGTTGCTAAAAACCTTGCACTACACACCAAGTTATGGCCTTCACAAGTTGACCCTATTTGAGTTGCCAAAATAAGAAATATTGCCTATTTTAGTAAAAGAGCCTGTCTAAATATAAATGTTTTCAACTTAGCATCGGCTTGCAGCAAGAATTCGATGTCAGACATCCAATTCGTGTGTTTTTAGCCACTTTTTTAGTAGCTGAAATACCCCCTTGAACACAGAGATGAAGAAAAACACTTTTATGTTGGAATTTGATGCTAGGCATCGACTTTACATTGAAATTCGATGCCCAGCATCGAGTTGCTTCAGAAACCTCATCTCTTTAAGGAGATTCAACAGTAGACAAAAACTCAGAGAATGAAACAAGAACTTATCAGAACAAACAAACTCGATGTCAGGCATCGAGTTGCTTGGGAAACTTGAATTTTTGAAGTCATTACCACAATAGGCAAAGCATGGAGATGGAGGAGTGATTATGATACACATAACTTTAATTAGTTCTTCTCATAGCTATGAAAAACTACGAAATTTATAGGTACTTTCTTACTCAAAGAAGCCCGACTATACTCAGTCATACAAAATCTCTCCTCTCTCTCTCTCTCTCTCTCTCTCTCTCTCTCTCTCTCTCTCTCTCTCTCTCTCTCTCTCTCTCTCTCTCTCTCTCTCTCTCTCTCTCTCTCTCTCTCTCTCTCTCTCTCTCTCTCATGCATTTGTTGATTCAAACTAACTTATATAGATTTTCTCAATCTCGTGACTTTTGAAAATTCTAGAACTAAAGTTAAGTCTAACTTTACAAATATAGTACATGTGTGAAATTGTCCCTTCACATAGGCATGTGATTTTCTTCTTAGACTTTGACCTTCAAATTTATGTTCAATTTGTGATTGATTATTCAACAGAAAATAGTGATCAAAAGCACATCATTTGCACGCTTAATGTATAAGGTGCTCTCAGTTGGATTGTTCTCAAAACCATGTTCAATAAAAACCATGTGCAATAAAGCAGGCATGTATCTTTTTTATACCAAGGACGTGGTGCTTGCTTCAAACCATATAATGCCTTTTTCAGCCTACGCACTTTGTTGTCATGCCCTTTCTACAAAAAACCATGGGGTTGAAATATGTACACTTCTTCATTTAAGTCACCATTCAAAATGCCATTTCAATCTCCAATTGATGTAAATTCCAACCATGATGATATGCAAGTGCACAAATGCTACTAATGGTGGTCATTTGGCATGTTGGAGCAAAGGTCTCCTCAAAATCAATGCCTATCTCTTGAGCATAACCTTTTGCAAGAAGCCTAGCCTTATACCTACTAATTTTTCCATCAAACTTATGCTTGAGCTTGTATACCCATTTAGTGCCAATGGTCTTTTTGCTTGGAGGCAGATCACATAAAGATCAAGTACCATTTTTCATAATAGCTTCATAATCTCATTGCATAGCAACCATCCAATTTTTTTATTTTTATGCTTCATCAAAAGAAACATGCTCATTCTCATCACAAAGACTAGAGGCAACCATTGCATAGCAATTTGATGCAAAACACGCACTATGAGAGCACGAACAAGAATGATATGATAAAGGTGCATCTAATTTGCTATCTCCCAAACTTTGCACTAGCTATCAGGCATAGTTTTTGCCTCCTTTGTATCAACCCTCTAATCAATAAGTGCATCACATAAATCTACATCAGAAATTGAATGATCTGCATCATGATGTGAAACTCTAACGGTTTAGAAATCGCCTCATTTGGACTAGCACTTCATTGTCCACCTATAAAAAGAGGGAGCAAAGCTTCATACACATCCTTGGACCTAACTCATGTCCCCTTGGTACATGAAAGTAATGGTTGAGTTGCATCTTCCATAAAAACAACATCATGACTAAACAAAATGCTTTTAGTCTATGGATGATACAGATGATAGCCTTTGCTTTTAGGACGATACCCAAAAAAAATACATTTTACTACTTTATCATCCAATTTTCAATGTTGTTGTTTAGGCACTAATACATATGATAGACAACCAAAGACAAACAAATGAGCAGCAGATGTCTTGCAACCATGCCAAGCCTCATAAGGAGTGATAGACTACAGTGCTTTGGTGGGACACCTATTAAGCATATATGTTGCACACATAACAGTGTCAAGCTAGAAATTATGTGGTAGAGCCTAAATTTGACCATACACCTTACCATTTCCATGAGAGACATTTTCTTTCTTTCAATAACTCCATTCTGTTGAGGTGTATATGGCACTGTACATTGCTGTTTTATTCCATTTTAGCTAGACATGCATTCAAATCAGAAGAAATATATCCCACCCTCCCCTGAATCAGAATGGAGGGTACCCAACTTACATGCTGACAGATTTTTGGCGAGAACCAAAAACTTTTTGAAGCACACAAAAACTTTGGGCTTTGCTTTCAATGGATACACCCATGCATGCCTAGAAAAATCATCAATAAAAGTCACAAAGTAAAGGTAGTTCCCAAAAGAAGCTGTTTGCATAGGACCACACACATCACTGCGAACGAGCTACAATTTTTTAGTACCTCGAACTAAACCATCTTTTGGGAAGGAGGAATGCTTCATTTTACCCAAAACACAGCCTTCATAGACATGTTTACCAGGTGCCTCAAGTTTGGGTAGAGAGGACACCATTTCAGATTTCTGTAGGCATAGCAAAGTAGCAAAATTCAAATGACCAAAGCATGCACGTCAAAGCTTTGCATCTAGGATAGCTTGAGAATCTTGAACTACACATGTTAGGTGTGTGTAGAAGTACGAGAGACACACGAGAAGCACACACAAGGAGCACAAACACAACAAGACACATGGAGAATACAGATGGCTAGAATAGATCTCTCTATTGACGATGAACTGAACTGAAGTAAGAGCTGAATAATATCCCTAAGTACAAAGTACCACCACATATGAGTGAATCATGTTTGTGGTAACATGGGGAAAAAACCTCTGGCCAGCACTAGACTAAAAAGTGCTTATGTATAAGGAAAAGGTTCACATCAAAGCTACTTGCGGAACACATAAGTGTAACAAACCCCCTGGAGCGAATGATGTGAACACATACAGGGAGTGGCAGATCAGCCGCCATAAGGTAATAAGCCTAAAGCTTTGCAAAAAGCTTCAAAATTTTCTCGTGGAAGAGCTTTGGTGAATTCCACATTATCTTGTGTAGGCACATATCCTGCATGAAGGCACTCTCTAACATAGTGATAATGCACCTCAATATGTTTGGACCATGCATGAAACACTAGGTTTCGTGCAACAACCAATGCACTCTAACTATACATAGCAACATCAATCTCCATGGAAAGATCCATCAATAGGCATCTCAGCCATATACACTCCATTGTAGCTATGAAAATTTCCATGTACTCAGCTTCACAACTCCATGTCGGCACTGTAGGTTGCTTCTTACTCAACCAAGATATGCATGAATCTCCAAGGAAAAAGCAATTACCACTAGTGGACACGCGAGTATCATAACAACCAGCCCAATCACTGTCTGTAAAAGGATGCAAGCATGGCTAAATATCTCTTCCATAAAAGAGACCTAAGCTCAAAGTGCCTCTAAGATATCTAAACACACGTTTTACTGCTTACCAATGCTTAGTGCTAGGGCTATGCATGAATCGACTCAATTGGGAAACTACATATTGTATATCTGGCCTTGTGTTGCATGCATATATAAGACATCCCCATTCTTGTTGATAAAGAGATGTGTCAAATGCATCACTGGAATCCTTAACTTTGAACCTAAATCCTATCTCAACTGATGTGGAAACTGGCTTGCAATACTCAAAGTCAAAATGCTGAAGTAGTTTTTCAACATACTTTTCTAAATGCATAACAATTCCCCCCTCAACGGATACAAACTGGATGTCAAGTTTTGCATCACATGTCCCAGTCAAAAGCATGTCATCGACATAAAGAACAAGCATTATAAGATCAGCCCCATCTTTGTGTACATAGAGTGTCGTTTCAATTGAACTACATGTGAAGCCAAGAGCAACCAAGTGCTTTTGTTATACCATGCACATGGAACTTGCTTGAGACCATACAAAGCTTTATGCAAGGGACAAACCATATGCTCTTTTACTTTCATAGAAAATCCAGGAGGTTGCTTCACATAAACCTCTTCTTGCAAATCACCATTCAAGACGGCTGTTTTTATGTCCAACTGATGCACTTTCCAACCTTGATGGGCAACCAATGCAACCACGGTATGAATGGTACGTCATGCATGAAGTAAATGCAAAAGTTCCCTCATAGTCAATGCCATATTGTTGCGCATATCCTTTGGCAAACAATCTAAATTTGTGGCAATCAATGCTACCATTAGGCTTTCTCTTAATCTTGTAAAGCCACTTTGTACCAATGGCATTTTTTCTTTTTGGCAATTCACATAACTCCCAAGTACAATTCCTATGTATGGAATCCATTTTTGATTGCATAGCACTCATCCATTGTGAATCATCACATGCATCTTCAAAAGTAGAAGTGGCTTTTCATTACATGTTGTTGCAATAAGAGAATAATCTCAAAAATTACTTGATGCATGGTGAGAGCTTGATCTTGTTCCACCAAGTAAAGGTGCACTCAATTTGTTGTCCTGCAAAGTTTGTTTCAGCCACTTTGGCCTAGTTTTTGCACTTTTGATAGACATGCATTCATTATGCAATACATCATCAACATGTACATCATGTGTGGGCTGAATTCCATGCTCATTTTCAACCATATTTTGATGTAAGTGTTCAGCCATATGTGGCTGGAAATTTCTAGCATTTCTGATAATTTGGCTGAAAAAATTCAGCCATGTTTGGTTGGAAGTTCTCTCCATTTTTAGCTCTATTTTGCTGGAATTTTTCAGCCCTTTGAGCCTCAGTTGGCTAGTCTACATGGCCATATTCAAGTGCACCATTTTGCAACAAAGGAATGAGCGTATCGAACACATCTTGTGAGCTAACTGTTGGCTGTTTTTTGCATTCAAGTAGAGGGAAAACTAAATTCTCAGCAAATACCACATCTCGACTCACAATAATTGTGTTCTTCAATGGATGGTACAAATGATATCCCTTACTTTCCGCACTATAACCAACAAATATACATTTCTTTGCCTTATCATCAAGTTTGTGATGTTGTTGCGATGGCACAAGAGCATATGCTAAACAACCAAACACACACATATGACTAACCATAGGCTTATGACCATTCCAAGCCTCATAAGGAGTGATGACTCTCAATGCTTTTGTAGGGCAGTGATTCAACACATAAGTTGCACGCATGACCGCTTCCATCCAAAATTTATCAGAAAGGTGCTTTCCTTTAACCATACATCGTGCCATTTCAAGGGGTGTTCTATTTTTACGCTCGACAACACCATTTTGTTGAGGTGTATATGGCACTGTACATTGGTGTGAAATTTCTCTTTCATGAAGAAAAACATTAAACTTGTGTGACATGTATTCACCACCACGATCCATGCGTAGAGTCAAAAGCTTTTGTGAAGGAAAATTTTCAGCCATAGCTAAAAATGCTTTGAAGCAAGAAAATACCTCATTCTTTGCTTTCATAGGATACACCCATGTATGGCAAGTAGCATCATCAATGAAGGTAACAAAATATGCATGCTTCCCAAAAGATGGAGTCTTGACGGGACCACATACATCACTATGAACAAGCTGTAATTTTCCTGTAGTATGTGTATGACTATCTTTTGGAAAAGAAGCACGATGCACTTTTCCAAGAATGCAACCTTCACATGCATGCTTTTCAATGGACTCAAGTGTTGGCAAACCAATAACCATGTCCTTCTTTTGCAATTAAAGAAAACTATTGAAGATCAAGTGACCAAAACGAGCATGCCAAAGCTCCATTTCAGCCATGGAAGAAGTATGAGCAACCAAGGCATTTGAGGGTGCCCTCTTGTATGTATCCATGCGATACAAACCATTACATAATGTACCGGACATCATGATAATATCACCATTGCTGAAATCCTGAACCATACACTTATAATCAACAAAGTGTACATGAAGTCCAACTTTGGCAATCAATGGAACTAAAATTAAGTTCTTCTTGATATTGGGTACATACAATGCATTTTTCAAGAGAATCACACCTCCATTTGTAGGCATAAGCTCAATTTCTCCTACTCCAATGATAGGATAAGAGGCATTGATTGCACACACCACATGTTCTCCTTTGGGTGCATCTTTCAAAGATATAAAAAACCTTTTGCATGAAGTTATGTGCTTTGAAGCACCACTAACAAAGAACAAATCCTAAATCAGCCTCACTCATAACCATACACTTAGAATGCAAAGATGCATCATAATGACATGTAACAACACATGCCCAAAAATCTTGAGCCATGTTAGCTTCATCATTCTTTGCATTTGTTGAATTTTCAGCAATAGGCATGTCGTATTCGTTCTTCTTTTCATTGCGTTTAGCAAGCTTTCTAACTCATCGATAGTATGACCAGCCTTCTGGAAATATTTGCATCTCTTCTTCTTTTACAAATCACCATCATTAGAGGAATGAGTGGAAGAGGAAGGTTGAGGCTTTGGTTTTGATGAACCCAAAGTTGAACCATACTTGCTTTTCCCCTTTGTGAGATAGCAAGTGCTTGCGTTCCCTCAATCAAACCACTCCTAGTCACTCTAGATTGCTCTTCTTGCAAAAGAAGAGACACAACCTCATCAAATGCATACATATTAAGATTCCCTTTTGCAGCCAAAACGAGTGCAACAGCAAATCTTTGAAAAGATTCCAGTAATCCTTTCAATAGTGTAGAAATGAGTGATGCATCTGGAATAATCTCATCTTTGTTTGCCAATTGCTCTTTCAAGTCCTTGATGTGTGTCACATACACATCCACCGACTCATTCTCAGCCATACATACATCCTCAAGTTGCTTCCTCAAGTATGCAGCACGTGCTTCATTACGCACAGTATACAATGAAGCAAGCATGTCTCATGCCTATCTTCATGTAGAACATGACCAAATGTGTGGAACTATATGATGCTTCACAGAAAGTGCAATCAATGAATGAGCTTGAGCATCTTTTCCATCCCATCTAAGCTGCTCTTGTATAGGTGGAGAAGGAGAAACCACTGTACTTGAAGAAGAAGCTCCATCTATGATAGTAGACTGTGAAGTAGAAGAACATGTGGGTTATCGATCTACATCTGCCACTATGTTCCAAAGTTGTTTTGCAACAAGAACATGCTTCATCATGTAAGACCACATCGGATAGTTGGTCCCATCAAGCTTATCTTCAGCTTGACGCATGCCAAACAAGTCATTGTTGCCCGCCATTTCACAAAGGAACAAGAATGTGACAAAATCTTTACTTCGACGAAAGCTAAAATGAATGTTGAAATTTCAGCTCACAAATCGCCACTTTGATGGCAATTCTGATTGCACAAATGGCTTTGAAATGGTGGTAAAACAGCAATGCAATTGGTGGAAATGTTTCTTGGCTGCTGAAATTCATTGTTCTATGCTCCGAAGTTGATTTGCACTATTAAAAGTGTGCATGCACTGCGATGCGAAAAATCGAAACTTGAGAAGGAGTTGAACCTGCTCTAATACCACTATTGGGTGTGTATAGAAGTACGAAAGACAGACGAGAAGCACACACAAGGAGCACAAATGCACCAAGACACATGGAGAAGATGGATGGTTGGAATAGCTCTCTCTATTGACAATGAACTCAACTGACGTAAGAGTTGAATAATATCCCTAAGTACAAAGTACCACCACATATGAGTGAATCATGTATGTGGTAACATGGGGAAAAAACCTCTACCAAGCACTAGAGTAAAAAGTGTCCATGTATAGAGAAAAGGTTCATATCAAAGCTACTCGAGCAAGAATGACATTGCCATTTGAGAGATTATGAATTATACATATTTCATCAACAAATTTGATAACCAAATTGATTTTGGCTAATGTTGAAACTGACAACATATTTTTCTTGATCCCTGATATAATTAAGGCATCTAAAAATGTGAAAGAACTACCATCAGGAGTAGTCAAAATGATATTACCAAGTCCCATTATAGGATAAGAGGATTTGTTAGCACATGTGACAGTATTCCCTGCAAGGGCAAGCTCAAGTGAAGTGAAGAAAACTGCATTGTGGGGTAATATGTTTGGTTACCCCATTGTCAAAGTACCAAACATATGAGTCTACTACAAACATACATTGTTCATGGATTATAGCTACAAATAGTGGTAAATGCCCATTCTTCACCCTGCATAAGATTAGTAGACTCTATTTTAGGTGTAGAGGCCTCTGCAACAACCATTCAAACCTCTTTCTTCTTTGCCTCTTTTTTAGCCAATTTCAGACAACTCTTTATGACATGATCATTTCCTTTACAGTATTTGTAGAATTGTTTCTGCTTTTCTGTTTTCTTCTCATCTTTGTCTTCCCTTTTTTACTACGGAGAATTAGCACATTTTTTCTTACTAGTAGATGAGATCCATTTACCTTTGCCCTTCTGATTAGCTAAAAAAGCTTGATATGTAGCATGCATAAGGACATGTTGTACTTAGATTGATCTTCTTGCAATAAAATAGAGACTAAATCCTCAAATGTTAAGGCATTTGGACTTCATTTCATCATCAAGAAAAGAGGAGAAGCAAAAGTGTGATATGAATTTGGAAGACCATTAAGAATGGTCTCCACAAGTGAACTACCTGGCAATATTTCATCTACAGAAATCAAATGCTCTTTCAAATCTTTGATCTTTTTCAAGAAACTATCCATAGAAACTCCTTCATTGATATGCTCACTCTCCAACTATTTTTATAGCTCATTTTTTGTCTGGTATAAAGTGGCAAGTGTAACCCAAGCATCCTTTATTGTTTTGCAAGAGCGAAGACGAGGGATAATGGCACATTTGACAGACAAAGCTATCAAGGCATGTGCCTCGACATTTTTGCCACCCCATTGAAATTGCTCTGCATTAGGTGCAGTACAAAATGCAACACAAATAGGAATTTGAATATCATCATCTTCAATGTTATTTGCATCACCTTTAATAACTATATTTGTAGGTGAAATAGGCCATTTTTCAACACCTTGCACAAAATTATACATTCCTTTTGCCACCAATACATGACGCATCATATATGCCCATCACGGGTAATTAGTGTCATCCAACTTATCCTCGACAACCAACATATGGAATACAACATTGATTTCAGCCATGGCCACTTATTAAAATACATTGATGCAGAAAAAATGATTGTATCTCAAAAATTTGAACAAAAATATTGTGTCAAGCTCTACTAAACCTATAGTAGACTTCAAGACGCTTGTACTAGCGAATCAAAACTTGTATATATGTTTCACACAAAAGGACAAAATTGTATGCACACGCATTGTGATATTGCATTCAACGGCCAAAACGAGCTCAGATTTTTGACGTGACATAGCAAAGCTATTTTGAACCTTAATCATCCTAAGTATGCTCACCAATTTTCATGCAATTCTAAGAGTGTGACCAGAGGGATGTTGATGATGCCCTAGATGAAGCGACAACCTACTGCTCTGATACCAATTGTTGGAGTTTGAGATCTATAGAAGCACGTGAAGAACACAAAGAAGAAGAAGAAGCTTGGAGCAGAACACACAATAATGAATGCATTACCATGTGAATGTACAAAGATAAGTGACTTGTTAGGGTTATAGCATATATACAAGCCAGGGGAAAAAACCTCTTAAAGAGGGAAAAAAATTACCCCATCAATCCTAGTGTGTCACACACATCACTACCAAAATATATCAACATATATCATCTTTGATTCTTATCGAAACCATATAGCAACCATAAACTCAACTCCAACTTCATTGATGTGCAAGCCTCTCTTATCTCTGCTTTACCTTAGCTAGATCAGTGTGCAATCAAAGCTCCCACACATCCAATGTTAATGCAACCAAATTATTGCTCTATGCAAATGCATTTACTCTTTATTTATCCTATTTAATGATGAGATTGGGTGAAACTATGTACCCA